>CM077000.1:63696039-64103539 GCA_039090855.1 Macrothele yani
GCCTACCTTCTCACGCCTCATGGGCTGGGTGTCCAATCTAGCTTCTTGTATATGATATCTGTGGGTTTTTCTCAGAATCAAGAGATGGCGCCAAAATGCAGGCGTTGCTGTGACGTCAAGCCTTTCAGACAGAGAAATCTGGCTGTTTATATGTATAATAATAAATAATTTCTTTATGAGGAATGGGAAAAGCTACTCGGCAACATTCCCCAATTTTTTTTAATTAAAAATTGAAAACAATATGCATTAAAAAATCTGGTAGAATTTGTGAAGATTATTCCAGCTGGTTTACGAATAATAATTCCGACACGCTTCTATGGTACAGATACAAAGAAACGTGGTGATTAGGTAGTCTTACAATAGCGATTTGGACAGTGACGTCACAAAGCAATCATCGGAAGTGCAGGATGATCATAGCCTTGTCATCTACTAACCTTGAGGAAGTCTTACGATGGCGATTTGGACAGTGACATCACAAAGCAATCACGGCAAGTGCAGGATGAGCATAACCTTGTCATCTACTAACCTTGAGGTAGTCTTACGATGGCGATTTGGACAGTGACGTCACAAAGTAATCACGGGAAGTGCAGGATGAGCATAACCTTGTCATCACCTAACCTTGAGGTAGTTTTACGATGGCGATTTGGACAGTGACGTCACAAAGAAATCACGGGAAGTGCAGGATGAGCATAACCTTGTCATCTAATAACCTTGAGGTAGTCTTACGATGGCGATTTGGACAGTGATGTCACAAAGGAATCACGGGAAGTGCAAAATGAGCATAACCTTGTAATCTACTAACCTTGCTATTATGTTAGTGTCCTCGTTCCCTTCAAAGTAGGCACCTTCTGATATACACGCTTATTACAGTGGTCTGCGCATTATCACAACATTTTTTAGAATCACTTTTAGAGATCACCAATAGGTGCTGTGGTGCATTCTTCTTGATCGCCTTTGCGTCTTTTTTTTTTTTTTTTGATTGGAGGTTTAACGACCACCGTGAGCAACTCAATGGGCTATGAGCAGTCGCCCGTCCCTAATTTAGGGCAACTGGTTCCAGGGAAAGGAGAGAGCCAGTGCCGTAAGACAAACACAACATCCATGCCTCACCGGGATTCGAACCCAGACCCCTTTCGGACGAATGATCAGAGGCCATCGCTTAGACCACTGCGCCACCGGCTTCTGCGTCTTCAAATGTTCTCCTCTTGAAAGGTATTTTCAAATTCGGGAGCAGGTAAAAATATCAAGAAGCCATGTCTGGAAAATAAGGGGATAGCCTCACTTGTGGAATCCGATGTTTGGCCAAAAAGGCCTGAATGAGGAGAGGTGAATGGGGAAGGGGGCGGGGCAGAGCTGAGATCGGGAGGTTCAATTTTAAGAGCCCGAAGTATGTCAGCCCGAGACCGAATTTTGTATTGCAATGTCAGCCCGAGACCGAATTTTGTATTGCGATGTCAGCCCGAGACCGAATTTTGTATTGCAAGATAGAGCCCGGGGCCCGAACGAGCCCGGAAACTAGGATTAACCTGTTTACGCATTAAAAAAAATCTTCTCTTCCAGCACTCTTTCCTCCCCGTGCAATTAACCGATGTCTTTCTCAACTGCGGAGTGGGGAAGGAATGTCTATCTATTTCTATAGTTTCTTGGACCATTCATTTCTTCCTGAAATGTGTTTCGGGAGGCCGGGCATTAGAACAAATCGGGAGGCACAACATTCAACGTCGTACGTTGCTCAATAGAATTAACAGGGAGCTAGCTGCCTCGTTGAGGTGAGGTGCAAAATTTCGTCAGCTTTGCTATTTACTGTCCATAGTTCTTAAAGAAACTTTTCCTTTGCAGAAATTCACTGATTTCATGACCTATGGTATTTGTTACTCAAGCCCGGAATGAATAACCCTGCGATTTTCCATTCCACGTCCACGCCCAGTTGCCGAAGAATTCTATTTAACAATTAGAAAGTGTAAAAAAGTTTCGCGTGCAAAATCATAAATAAATCACAAATAAAAAGAAGAAGAAAATGCTCACCCTCTCTCAGAGCACGAGCCCGGTATGGGCCCGGGCTTTCGGGCTCGGCCCGTCTCAGCACTGGTGGGGGGCAAAGTTATGGTGCGGTTGCAAGTTCCCTTGGCGCTACAGTGCAGCAGGTCTGTTCCGCCGCAATGCATGTCGTAGGCGACGGAAAACTGTCCGGTAGCACGCCTTTGTTTACAGTTTGTTCTTCTAGACGGCATTCATGATAAAATACGCTATGACGGTCATAAAATACCGACGGCATGGCTTTCAGTATGTTGCGGGCCTTTGATACATTTGAATGGTGTGCTCGAAGCCTTCGCCACGACCGTTGACCTGATCGTGAACAGCGAATCTGTCTTCTAATCTCTTGCTCTTTTGGGTAGTTTTCCAAAAATAGCAGTGAATGTGCTTGCTCGAGAATCATCCATCACGAATGATGGAGATTAGCTCTTTTGGGAAGTCAATCTGGTTCCCCTTGGCCTCATACTCGTAGGCTCTTCGGAGCGAAGAAGATGTTTCTCAGTGTGTATAACGAAGCAACCGGACGGACCTGGATGCAAAGTGAATGACCATTTGTCTGAGCATTCGTCGGCGATTCCTCTGCATGAATGATGAATTATATGCCATTACTAAACTAGAGCTGTTCTCCTTACCCACCACATACCGTCCACTGGACGCAGTAGGAAACAGAATTGGAAACGGGTCAAAAATTTCGGACCCGGTCGTCCCATAACTGGATCCGACCCGTAACTGACCCGGACAAATCTGCTTTGAACTATAAATTTATAAATTCGAAACCCAGTTTATATACGGGGTGATTCATAACGAAGTATAGAGTTTCCAGATGCTGTAAAACAGTAACAGTTGAAGACACAGACCACAACTGCGAACCGTTAGGTAGATGTACTCATCAAATTTGTGTCCCGCTACTGAGGGAAGTGATGTTTGTGATAGCGCGCGTGTCACGTGACTAGTCAGTCAAGATGGCAGTGGAGAAGGCGTTTTGTGTTCTTGAATTGAGCAAAACGGAATCTGTAACAGTTGTGCAACGGCATTTTCGATCACGATTCGGAAAAGAACCTCTAACCAGAAAATATATCTACGATTGATATAAAAATTTGAAACTACGGGCTGTTTGTGCAAACTTAAAAGTCCTGGACAACCGCGTGCATCGGAAAAAGTCGTCGATAGTGTTTACACCGCCAATCAACGAAGTCCGGAAAAATCAACGCGGAGGGTGAGTCGTGAAGTGCAGATTTCACAGCCCACTGTCTGGAGAATTTTGAGAAAGGAGCTGAAAATGATTCCATACAAAGTGCAGATGTTGCAAAATCTCCCTGACGTTGACAAGACAAAGCCCTTTGAATTTTGTGCCGAAATGCAGCACCATTTTGAAGATGACGATTTTGCCGATATTTTGTACTTCAGTACGTAAAGGACAAGGTATTCGTCCCTCCCCTTCCTGTTGATCTAGCGGAGCTGAAACAGCGTATCATAGCCATATCACTGCACGTGATTCGGATATCTTACCTCGCATTTGGGCGAAAATGGATTACCGGCTCGATGTGCGTCGTGTGACTAAGGGTGCACACATAGAACATCTGTGACTGTCTCTAAAAGAACTAGAAACATTCCCCTACAATTCTGTTACAGGTTACATAAAATCTCTTACATTGTTCTTGTTTTATAGTGCGTTAAAACTGTATACTTCTTTATGAATCACCCTGTATATACACTGAAGTGCCAGAAAAACTGGTACAGACGAGCTTACGCAAAATACATAGCAACTTCACCTATGCGCGTATTCGGTTGCGTCCGCCAGTGCGTATATAAAGCGATAGACATCCTTGTCAGCTGTCAGAGCTGTTTTCGGCATGAGAATGACAAGTAATAACGATTTAAGCGATTTTTCAACACGGTGTCATAGTTGGCGCTCGTGAGATGGGCCATAATATTTCGGAGATAGAAACGAAGATCGGATTTTTACGGACGACCGTTGCAAGAGTGTACCGTGACTACAAGAATTCCGGCAATACCTCTAACCCACGATACCAGTGTGGCCGTAAAAAGACATTAGGTGAACGTGACCATCGTCGGCTGTTAAGAATCGTTTCACGCGATAGGCGTGCAACACTCGCAGGTATCATCGGAATTCAATGCTGGAGCCTCAACAAGCATCAGCGTCCGGACTGTGCAACGTACCCTGCACGATATGGGATTTGGGAGCCGACGCCCAACTCGAGTCCCCTTGATGGGTGCACGACACAGAGCTATGCGCCTCGCTTGGGCACGGCAACACCGCCACTTGGACACTTGATGACTAAAAACAAGTATCCTGGTCTGACGAGACGCGTTTCCAACTGTATCGGGCAGATGGAAGGATTCGTGTGTGGCGCAAACCCCATGAAGCCATGGATCCCGCCTGTCAACAGGGAACTGTACTGCCTGGTGGGGGGGGGGTCCGTAATGGTATGGTGTGTGTTTAGCTGGACTTCACTGGGACCCCTGGCACGTCTACAAACTTCTGTGACCGGCCAACGCTATGTGCGCATTCTTTCTGACGAGGTACACCTGTTCACGTCCTGCATTCTTGCTGATGGGTTGGGCCTGTTTCAACAGAACAATGCACCACCACACACGTGTCGGTACGCCACATTATGGTTAGAGGAGCATTCATCTGAGTTTGAGGTGTTGCCATTCCCACCCAAGTTCCCAGATTTGAACGTGATAGAACACATTTGGGGTGCCATGCAACGCGCTATCGAACACAGGAATCCGAGACTTCGGAATACACCCGAATTGTGGAACGCTCTGCAGGAAGTATGGTGTGCATTGCCTACAACATATTTCCAGAAGCTGGTGGAGACCACGCCCCGTCGTATTTCTGCAGTCCTGCTCTCCCGTGGGGGCACTACCAAGTATTAGACGGGTGTCCCAGTTTTTGTGGCACTTCAGTGTATATATATATACATATAAACGTAATGAAGAGCAAAACTGAAGACTAAGGAAAAACTTTAGAATTTAAAACTCAGTATTCTCGACACCTTCTACATTCAGTTGTTTTATTTTATTTTTTTATCTTTTCTCCTTTTACTCACACAGGTAGATACATAACCTTTTCTATGTTGTACTTGGTGTGAGTCAAAATTATATATGTATTTTTTTGCTTAGGTATCTTCTTAATAGAATATAAACGTAATATATATATTCATCCCAATAACTGCTTGATATTTAATAACTGAAATCCTTTTTTAATAAAAAAACTTGGTTACGGCTAAATTTTAGTGTCATTTTTAGTGCCACTATTTTGCGGAGTCCAGAAGTAATGGCTGACTATGACCGTGACCGTGAGTATATTTCAAATGGGAATCATTATTTACGATTACACAAATGTATTTTTTTAATATATTTAGATTGTTCACTCTTTCCACGCTTTGATGGAGGTGCGCATACTTTCATATGGTCCGTTAGATTTTGGTTCCATAATCTTTTATTACACAGTCGACATCTTTCTTTGTAATAATACACTTTCCACATTTTGAACAACAAGCAAGACCAAACAACACAGAACTATTCACCGATTCCTTAATGAGAGGAAACAATTTCCAGCACTCGCTCTTCCCCTTGTGGTTTTGAACAAGCACGTATTTGTTGGCCTCGGCGTCTTTCTCACCCTGTTTAATATTAAATCCATCCATATCAACAAATAAGGAATCACTTTCGATATGACATGTCATGGGAACGGGATGTTAGTACATCAGTCAGAAACCTCTGAATGCTCAATGTAAAAGATGCGATGTGAAAAGTAACTCTTAGTCATACAGTGAACTTCGCACGGGGAGAGTGAATCAGCTGAGAAGCAGGCTAATGGCGTTTGCCTGTACCTTGCCCTGGACAATCGCACTGTAAAAGAACGCAAAGGAAGATCGTTTTACGATATGGTGTGTGTGAGTTTGACGTCGGTCGGTGGAACTCTTTGTTGCTTTAGGAAAGAGACGTCAATATTTTTGCATGGCAAATCATTATTCACTCCGTATGCACTAGCATCGACTACAGAATTCCACGAAGCACATTTTTCTTTGGAATATATTTTTCTCTTTTCAAAAATAAAACGGAAACAAAATCGGATGAGGAACACATTGCCCCGACCCGTTGGACCCACAAGAAATTTTCTAGCCGTGACCCGTTTCCATCTCTGGTAGGAAACGTGTTTCACCAGAGAAGGCAACTTCTACTGCATCTTTCACTGTCCACTCCCTAGGTTTTCTGGCAGAAGACAGTCGTTGTCGTCGATCACTTACAGTGGTGAATTGTTCTGTGCTCATCTGTTTACACTGTATGTCCATACGAGCGAAGGGGGCGATACACTGTAGCTGTGTGTGTGCTCCTGGTTGCAGACCATGCTCAGCTCAGCCATGATAGCATGCTTATTGTTCCAGACAATACGGTGGAGCGATCATTGCACTCTAGCTGTGGATACACGGTGCTTTCTGGTTGTAGACCTTTAGTAGCTACAAGGGATGGACTAAAATATGGAAACACCTGGTAAAACAAGGAATTCCATACCTAATATAGTGTAGGACCGTCTTTTGCATTCAAGATGGCCTGGATTCTCCTGGGAATGGACAAATATAAGTCTTGGATGGTGGATAATGGGATATTATGCCATTCTTCTTGCCACGCGCGTTCAAGTTCCTGTAAAGAGGCTGGAGGATGATAGTGCGCTCGAACCTTGTTCTCAAAAACTGCCAATAGAGGCTGTATTATATTGAGGTCTGGCGATTGAGAGGGTCAGGGAAGATGGAAAACCTCATTATCATGCTCGGCAAGCCATGATTGAGCCATATGAGCTGTATGAATTGGGGCCTTATCGTCTTGATGAATGGCATCGCCTGCAGGAAACACTCTTTGTACCATCGGATGGACTTGGTCGCTCAAAATGCTTAAATAGTTCTTGGAGGTGAGACGACCTCGCAAGATAATAATGGGGCAGGAAGAATGCCATGATATGGCTGCCCAAACCATTACAGACCCGCCGCCATGCTTCACAGTCGGCAAAAGCAAAAGGAACGCCGGATCGTAAGTTCGGGCTGGTGTTCGCCACACGTAAACTCGCCCACAGGTTAGAAACAGTGTAAAGATCGATTCATCGGACCAGATAAAGATCGATTCATCGGACCACATGACAGTCTTCAATTGCTCAGCAGTCCACGTTTTATGAGTGCTACACCACTCTCTCCTGCGTGCTGCATTCACTTTATTAACCAGTGGTTTAGCGATTGCAGTTCGATCATAAATTCCCTGCCTATGGAGATCTCTTCGCACTGTTTTGTACAGACAGGGTTTGAAATCACATTATTCAGCTCAGCAGTAACTTTTGCAGCTGTTGTCTTCTTATTTGTGGTCACATTCCTCCGCAATGTCCTTCTCTCTCTGTCATTCAATGCACACTTTCGTCCACGCTGGTGTTTATCGAATGATCTTTTTAAAGAAGCACAATATGCAGTCATAACTTTCGATACAGTACCTTGCGATACAACAAATAAACTTGCTACTTTGGTCACGGAAGCACCCACCATACGGGCCCCAACAATTTGCCCTCTTTGAAACTCTGTAAGCTCCGACATAATTCACTTGCAACATACAGATCAATGTCTAGACAGCAACTGTGGCTACAGATCAATGTCTAGACAGCAACTGTGGCTACAGATCAATGTCTAGACAGCAACTGTGGCTACAGATCAATGTCTAGACAGCAACTGTGGCTACAGATCAATGTTTAGACAGCAATTGTGGTTACAGATCAATGTCTGGACAGCAACTGCGGCTACAGATCAATGTCTAGACAGCAACTGCGGCTACAGATCAATATCTAGACAGCAACTGTGGCTACAGATCAATGTCTAGACAGCAACTGTGGCTACCTGCTGGTTTGCCAAGTTTTGTAGCACACATTCATTATCAAGGCCTCTGGCACCATCTACATTTTCACGTGGAAAACGTCGGTCGTTTTACCCATACATTTTATCAGGTATTTCCATATTTTTCTCCATCCCCTGTATGTCAGAATAACAGGCCTATGTTCCAGACAATACGGTGGAGAGATCATTGCACTCTAGCTGTGGATACACTACCCTCTGCACCCTGGTTGCACACCATGGTCAGCTCTGCCATGATAACATGCCGATTGTTCCAAGACAATAGGTTGGAAGGATAACTGTAATGTAACTGTGCATATTCTACTCTGTGTTCTCTGGTTGCAGACCATGGGCAACTATGTCAGGGTAAAATGCCTATTGTTCCAGACAATACGTTGGAAGGATCATTGCACTGTAGCTGTGGATACAATACCCTGTGCTCCCTGGTTGCAGACGATGGGTAGCCATGTCAGGATACCATACCTATTGTTCGAAACAATACGTTGGTAGAATGTTTCCAGTGTAGTTGTGGATACACTACCTTGTGCTCCCTGGTTGCAGACCATGGGAAACTATGTCAGGGTAACATGTTTATTGTTCCAGACAATACGTTCGAAGGGTCATTGCACTGTAGCTGTGGATACACTACCCTGTGCTCCCTGGTTGCAGACTATGTCAGGATAACATACCTATTGTTCCAAACAATACGTTGGTAGAATGTTTCCATTGTAGTTGTGGATACACTACCCTGTGTTCCCTGGTTGCAGACGATGGGTAGCTATGTCAGGATACCATACCTATTCTTCCAAACAATACGTTGGTAGAATGTTTCCACTGTAGTTGTGGATACACTACCTTGTGTTCACTGGTTGCAGACCATAGGCAACTATGTCAGGGTAACATGCCTATTGTTCCAGACAATACGTCGATAGGGCCATTGCACTGTAGCTGTTGATACACTATTCTATGCTTCCTGGTTTAGGACCATACTCAACTCTGCCATGATAGCATGCCTATTGTTCCAGACAATACGTTGGAAGGGTCATTGCACTGTAGCTGTGGATACACTACCCTGTGCTTCCTGGTTGCAGACTACGTCAGAATACCATATCTATTGTTCCAAACAACACGTTGGTAGAATGTTTCCACTGTAGTTGTGGATACACTACCCTGTGCTCCCTGGCTGCAGATGATGGGCAGCTATGTCAGGATACCATACCTATTCTTCCAAACAATACTTTGGTAGAATGTTTCCACTGTAGTTGTGGATACACTACCTTGTGCTCCCTGGATCCAGACCATGGACAACTATGTCAGGGTAACATGCCTATTGTTCCAGACAATACGTTGGAAGGGTCATTGCACTCTAGCTGTGGATACACTACCTTTGTGCTCCCTGGTTGCAGACGATGGGTAGCTATGTCAGGATACCATACCCTATTCTTCCAAACAATACGTTGCTAGAATGTTTCCACTGTAGTGGTGGATACACTACCTTGTGCTCCCTGGATCCAGACCATGGACAACTATGTCAGGGTAACATGCCTATTGTTCCAGAAAATACGTTGGAAGGGTCATTGCACTCTAGCTGTGGATACACTACCTTTGTGCTCCCTGGTTGCAGACGATGGGTAGCTATGTCAGGATACCATACCTATTCTTTCAAACAATACGTTGGTAGAATATTTACACTGTAGTTGTGGATACACTACCTTGTGCTCCCTGGATGCAGACCATGGACAACTATGTCAGGATAGCATGCTAATTGTTCCAGACAATACGTTGTAGGGATCATTGATCTGTAGCTGTTGACACACTACCTCTATGCTTCCTGGTTTAGGACCATGCTCAACTCTGCCATGATAGCATGCCTATTGTTCCAGACAATACGTTGGAAGGGTCATTGCACTGTAGCTGTTGATACACTACTCTATGCTTACTGGTTTAGGACCATGCTCAACTCTGCCATGATAGCATGCCTATTGTTCCAGAAAATACGTTGGAAGGGTCATTGCACTGTAGCTGTTGATACACTACTCTATGCTTCCTGCTTTAGGACCATGCTCAACTCTGCCATGATAGCATGCCTATTGTTCCAGACAATACGTTGGAAGGGTCATTGCACTGTAGCTGTGGATACACTACCCTGTGCTCCCTGGTTGCAGACCATGAACAACTATGTCAGGATACCATACCTATTGTTCCAAACAATACGTTGGTAGAATGTTTCCACTGTAGTTGTGGATACACTACTTTGTGCTCCCTGGTTTGCAGACCATGGACAACTATATCAGGATAGCATGCTAATGGTTCCAGACAATACGTTGGAAGGGTCATTGCACTGTAGCTGTTGATACACAACTCTATGCTTCCTGGTTTAGGACCATGCTCAACTCTGCCATGATAGCATGCCTATTGTTCCAGACAATACGGTGGAGGAATCATTGCAATGTAGCTGTGGATGCACTACGTTGCGCTCCCTGGCTTTAGCAGACCATGAGCAGCTCTGTCAGGATAGCATGCGTATTGTTCTAGACAATCCATTCGAAGGATCTTGGCACTGTAGCTGTGGGTACACTACCCTGTGCTCCCCGGTTGCAAACTGTGGCCTGCAGTGTCAGGATAGCATGCCTATTGTTCCAGACAATAAAGTTGGTAGAGATCATTTCACTCTAGCTGTGCATAAACTACCCTGTGCTGCCTGGTTGCAGACTATGATCAGCTGTGCCAAGATATCATGCCTATTGTTCCAGGCAATACGGTGGAGGGATCATTGCAGTGTAGCGTTGTATACACTACCCTGTGCTTCCTGGTTGCAGATCATAAGCAGCTCTGTCACGATAGTGTGCCTATTGTTTGAGACAATATGTTGGAAGGATCATTGCAATGTAGCTGTGGATGCACTACGTTGCGCTCCCTGGCAGCAAACCATGAGCAGCTCTGTCAGGATAGCATGCGTATTGTTCTAGACAATCCATTGGAAGGATCTTGGCACTGTAGCTGTGGGTACACTACCCTGTGCTCCCCGGTTGCAAACTGTGGCCTGCAGTGTCAGGATAGCATGCCTATTGTTCCAGACAATAAAGTGAAGAGATCATTTCACTCTAGCTGTGCATAAACTACCCTGTGCTGCCTGGTTGCAGACTATGATCAGCTGTGCCAAGATATCATGCCTATTGTTCCAGGCAATACGGTGGAGGGATCATTGCACTGTAGCGTTGTATACACTACCCTGTGCTTCCTGGTTGCAGATCATAAGCAGCTCTGTCACGATAGTGTGCCTATTGTTTGAGACAATATGTTGGAAGGATCATTGCCCTGTAGCTGTAGATACACTACCCTGTGCTCCCTGTTTGCAGGCCATGAGTATCTATATCAGGATAGCATGCCTGTTGTTCCAGACAATACGGTGGAGGGATCATTGCACTCTAACTGTGATACACTACCCTGTGCTCCCTGGTTACAGATCATGGTCACATGTGTCAAGGTAGCATGCCTATTGTTCCAGACGATACGGTAGAGGGATCGATCAACTCTAGCTGTGGGTACACTACCTTGTGCTCCCTGATTGCACACCACGGGTAGTTCTGTTAGGATATCATGCCTATTATTCCAGACAATATGGTAGAAGGATCATTACACTCTAGCTGTGGATACACTATTCTGTGCTTCCTGATTGCACACCTCAGGCAGTTCTGTCAGGATAGCATGCAGTGCGTATATCAGAGGCTAGCTAGGCTAGCTGCAAAGCCCAGAGAATGCACAAATAAAAGTTAATTAAATATACACTAATAAAAGTCGATTATCAACGGTATTAAGATATGTCGATGCTTTCGGTGCGAAAAAACACGAGCGGATTCGCTTCTTTCGATTAGAGCGGATTCGCTTCTTTCGATTAGAGCGGATTCGCTTCTTTCGCTTCTTTCGATTACGTTACGCAGTTGGTCATCGTCTGGCGAGCGATGACCAACTGTGTAACGCAAGCAGATCTTCGAGAGTCTTCGCTGTTCTGATGCGAAGAACGTCGGTACGATCTCCTGCTAGCGTTTCCATGACAACATGAATGAGCGCATGGAGAGGAATGGATCATTGCTTTGCGCAACGGTTCACTCAGAAAAGAGAAGTCTTCAGACTACCTCAGTCCCTCCATGCTTCCGCCTTTAACAGCGCGTGTTTCGCGAGAGTTGTTTCAGTTTGTGTGAAGTGTCAATGAATTAAAATCACTGGTATTATATCTTAAATTCGTGACTTTTAACTGTTTTGATAAGTTTTGTTAAAGCTTCCCTGAACATCTACTATCAGAGCTTAAAGAACTCTATGCTTCAAATTTTGATACAGCTTTTTAAATAGAAAAAATGAACTGAAGGTGTTTTATTACCTTGATGAATACAAAACAAATCAGTAAGAGGCATTACGTGTAACATAAAGTTGAATAATTGGACATAGTGTTTAGTGGCGTGTACAAATTAGCAGATCTAATATTAAACTTTCCATCAAAAACTGCAACTGCCCAGAGAAGTTTTTCCGTATTAAAAAGAATCAAGATGTGTCTTAGAGCCACAGAAGAAAATGTACATTCGAGCAACTTGGTTGGTTTGTTAATAGAGAAAAACATTATCTTTAAATATGAAAAAGTACTCGGAAGAAACATTTTTGTAAAAACGTAACACTCAAGTTCACACAAAAGGAAAGAAGAATGGAGTTCGTGTACAAATAAGTATTCAAATCCTAATCCTCATAATTATTTGGTATTATGTTAGCAATGGCATGTAATTAAAATTTAGAAAAAATGTTACTTCTATTACTTAGCAATTAAAAAATAAACTTCGCAATTTAAAAAAAACAGTGCTGTGTGTGGGGTGGGGGAGATAGCCCAAGTCTCGGACCCATGATACGCCACTGATAGTATGCTATTGTTCCAGACAATATGGTTCAAGGATCGTTGCGCAGTAGCTGTGGATACACTACCCTGTGCTCCCTGATTGCAGACCATGGTCAGCAGTGTTAAGATAGCATGCCTATTGTTCCAGACAATACCGTTGGGAGATCATTTTGCTGTCGTTGTAGATCACTCCCAGCTGCATATCCCTCCGCTGTAGTTGAGATCACTGCACACAAGTACTGTACCCTGAAGTGCCAGAAAAACTGGTACACCTGTCTAATACTTGGTAGGTCCCCCACGGGAGCGCCGGACTGCAGAAATACGACAGGGCATGAACTCCACTAGCTTCTGGAAATATGCTGTAGGCAATGCACACCATACTTCCTGCAGAGCGTTCCACATTTCAGGTGTATTCCGAGGTCTCGGATTCCTGTGTTCGATAGCGCGTTGCATGGCATCCCAAATGTGTTCCATCACGTTCAGATCTGGGGACTTGGGTGGGAATGGCAACACCTCAAACTCATATGAATGCTCCTCTAACCATAATGTGGCGTCCCGACATTTGTGTGGAGGTGTATTGTCGTGTTGGTACAGGCGCAACCCATCAGCATGAATGCAGGACATGAACGGGTGTAATTCGTCAGAAAAGATGCGCACATACCGTTGGCTGGTCACAGAAGTTTGTAGACGTGCCAGGGGTCCCAGTGAAGTCCAGCTAAACAACACCATACCATTACGGACCCCCCCACCAGTCGGTACAGTTCCCTGTTGACAGGCGGGCTTCATGGGGTTCACGCCACACACGAATCCTTCCATCTGCCCGATACAGTTCGAAACGCGACTCGTCAGACCAGGCCACTTGTTTCCAGCCATCAAGTGTCCAGTGCCGGTGTTGCTGTGCCCAAGTGAGGCGCATAGCTCTGTGTCGTGCACCCATCAAGGGGACTCGAGTTGGGCGTCGGCTCCCAAAGCCCATATCGTGCAGGGCACGTTGCACAGTCCAGACGCTGATGCTTGTTGAGGCTCCAGCACTGAATTCCGATTATACCTGCGAGTGTTGCACGCCTATCGCGTGAAACGATTCTTGACAGCCGACGATGGTCACGTTCACCCAATGTCTTTTTACGGCCACACTGGTATCGTAGGTTGGATATTTTACCCGAATTCTTGTAGTCACGGTACACCCTTGCAATGGTCGTCCGTGAAAATCCGAACTTCGTTTCTACCTCCGAAATACTATGGCTCACCTCTCGAGCGCCAACTATGACATCGCATTTAAAATCGCTTAAATCGTTATTACTTGTCATTCTTATGCCAAAAACAGCTCTGACAGCTGGCAAGGAATTCTATCGCTTTATAAACGCACTGGCAGAAGCAACAGAGTAAGCTCATAGGTGACGTTGCTATGTATTTTGCAGAAGCTCGTCTGTACCAGTTTTTCTGGCACTTCAGTGTACATTCACGCGTTTCTCTCGGTGTACTTTCAAGTTGAACACCCTGTACATATTATTCTCTGCAGATTAATGTACGATGGCCGATAGCTATTTAAATAAAAATTCCGTATTCGTGTCGTATGACTCCTACGTGATATTCTTTCTTTTATTAAAAATTTCTGAAATAGATATGTTAATATAAATTGATAAACGTAATTAGCAATGAAAATTTAATAAAAAAGACTAAATAATTAAAACAGAAAATCTGATTTTACGGGGCTTTTGAAAATTTGGGGCTATTCTTGCCTAGTTGTTTTTTCCTAATCCCGCCACCGCTAAGGCACCTTTTCATTCAAAACTACATCCCTTGTGGGAAGATTGATTTTCAAAAATTCCTGATGTCGGTGGTTAAACAGAGGGAGTGAGGGTTATGTAATAAGATGTTTGTCTTGGGTTCTAAGATCTCCGGTAGAAGGAATACTCAACGACAACCCTGGCATCCTTTGGGAGTTTCAGAAATAGTTGATTGCAGTGTAGAGAAACGCTTAGTCTGTAATCACTAAGAGCAAATCGGAAAGCATTGTTACATTCTTCTCGACACAAAATGAAATTCTCTCTCTTTCCTAGACAGGCTTGCATTATAAATGACAGAAAGTAGTTTCGCGTCACAGCAAACAGCGAAAAATTTCGGTCTAATATCGTCGGGATTCACCGAAATCCGACTGGAAGTAGAAAATTCTTTCTAAACGAGACGATTTGTTTTTTATCCCCACAGTGGTGTAAAATTCCACTGTGAATATAAGTCTGTCTATTCTACTTTGAAGATACCAATTCCAATATCGCAGAACCAAAACGCATATTGCAGCGGGAGAGAAGAAGCATCAGAATCCCCAAGAAAAGGAATGGGAAAACGAAACAGCGAGACAGAAGAAAAGTATTCCACGTGTTGTCTTTGGTATTGTTCGAATCAGAATCCCCAGCAGACTGTGAAATCCTTTGTCGTTTCAGTTTGTCTGTGCGAGATTGGGAAGAGAATGTGTGTGTGTGTGTGTGTGTGTGCGCGCGCGCCGACATGGTTGAGGCTCAGAATAGGCGAATACCAGAACGGTAGATTTGATGGGAGGACAGAAGAATCGCTGAGGGACAGCAGGAATTGTTTCCAGAGTTGCCTTGGTGCTAAGAAGTTGGTGATTTGTAAACCGAATGGTGACGCCATTTCTGAAACTGGAACTTTTGAACCTTCAGCGAAAAGGAATTCCGTACGATTCGTGCAATGTATGAATGCCCTTGTGTTTCAGAAACTCCTTTTCAATTCATAGTAAAAACCAAACATGGTTAGTAAAGGCCACAATTCGCAAATATGTCTTCGGAAAACTAGAAGTTTCGATCCGTAAATTTATTGGTGTAAGAAATATAAATGTACAAACGACACCGAGCTTTTTCAAGTTTACCGGACGGCTTTCTCAAGGTCCTATAAACTATAGCGTATATACAATGTAGAATAAACAGGGAATAAACATAACGAAATTCATTGATGTGTTTATAGTTTCTGAAAAACATTTAACGCGCCATCGCGTTTTAGGTATCTCCCATGCATCATGGATCACGAATTTACACAATGAAATATTAAATGATACATAGTTTATCTGAAGATGCCTCATGCGTATGGCAACTCGTAAGATGTATTCTCATTGTGGATCATTAGCTCTTTTTAACTGCTCTTAAAAAGAACAGTCTTAGATGTAGATTCTTCATTCTACGAGAAACCAGCAATAATTATGAATCCTTTACTGAAACTTTCTTTACATTTTTGGAACCAAGTTTATAAGTCTTTTTCTGCTCTTTTGCGATAGCAAATACACCTTTTTTCGTTACAGCGCTTAGATAGATCCATGCTTCATCAATAGTCACAAAAAAAAAAAAAATTCTATCTGTCTCCGGCAAAGTGATTTTCATAAAGAAGTCTATACCGGGTTCTGCGCTCAGCCACGTGTCTATAGGCAAAAAGCAGTGAACATTATGCTGTTGTTTTTTTGTTTTCTTGACTGGAGGTTTAAGGACCACCGTGAGCAACTCAATGGGCTGTAAGCAGTCGCCCGTCCCTAATTTAGATTCACTGGTTCCAGGGAAGGGAGACAGCCAGTGCTGTAAGACAAACACAACATCCATGCCTGACCGGGATTCGAACCCGGACCCCTTTCGGACGAGTGATCAGAAGCCATCTCTTAGACCACTACGGCACTGGGGCGGCGTTTTTACATTCAAATCCTTGTTTACAGTTGATACAGATATTTTAACGACTTTTCTTTGGTCCGTGGATTTTCATTTAAGACCAGAGACCTTACTTTTGGAATAATCGTAAAAGTTCGTAACATCTTTGGATATTCGTTTGGTGTTCTTTTTCTTGTTAAAAGCAATGTTTGACAATTTTCTCCTCTATTATTAATAACATTGCTTATTTTACATTTAGAAGTGCCAATTCTATAATTTTCACAGCGTTCTTTAAAGACAGAATACGAATAGTATTTCTCTTCGTAAAGAGCAAAAACATAAGCTTCTATCCACAGCTTGTTTACGTACGCCATTTGCTTAGCAGACGATATATGTATCTGCAGCAGACGCTTTTTTTTTCGTGTTCATTAGGCCCGCAGCTTTTTTTTTTTTTTTTGATTGGAGGTTTAACGACCGCCGTGAGCAACTCAATGGGCTATAAGCAGTCGCCCGTCCCTAATTTAGGGTCACTGGTTCCAGGGAAGGGAGAGAGCCAGTGCCGTAAGACAAACACAACATCCATGCCTGACCGGGATTCGAACCCGGACCCCTTACGGACGAATGATCAGAGGCCAACGCCTTAGACCACTGCGCCACCGGAGCGGCCCGCAGCTTTTGTTGCCTAGTGGTCAACGTTCGTGACTGCCACGGAGGAACCTCTGGTTCGATCCTCGGCAGGTACGAACGCTCGAACCACTAAATATCCGCCGTGCGTCGGATGCGCACGTTAAGCCGTCGAACCTCGGGTACTGGCCCTACGGTAATAAACCTCGCTTTCGTGTCACTTTCCTATCGGACACTCTAGCCCAATTCTCCTAACTTCCTACTTCTAAGTGTTATTTAAGACCTGGGGTCATATACTTCCTTCCTAAAATCCTCTACATCCCAGCAAAAACAGTCTTCCTGGGCCAGAACTGCCAGCAATGGTCCAGCACTATGTTGCCGCTGCCGAACCGTTAATAAAATGTCCGGGTGGCCAACAACTGGCCAACAGTTGGCACCCCATCAGTTGTCATATGATACAACAGGACCATCAGTTATCCATCACAGGCAGTAGCAGCCACAAGTGGCAATTCAGCGGCCCTGCAAGCACGTGCCAGAAATGATGGCTAGCCTAATGTGGTCCGCTAGTTTGCCGGTAGTGGCAGCTGGCAACCACGTGACGTAACTGGTGGCTTGCGAATCTTGTCCACCAATTTCCCAGTAGTAGCCATATAAAAAAAAAAAAAATCAAGGATAACTGCAGTTTCCCAAAGATACATTTTTTTTGTCCCCTTACAAGACTTATGACTTATTTTATCAACAGACAGGAAAAACGCCCGTTTGAACTTGGGTGGACACGAACCAGGGCCGTCTGCGTAGGAGCTGAGCTCTCTACCGACCGGACTAATTTGCCACGCACAAGCGTGTGCTTGAAGCTGTCTTTTTCGTGCGGAATGTGTAATCGAACGGTTCATTTCCTCTTTCATTTTACAATATTGCGAAGTATTTTTCATAAAAGTCAGTTTCATATAATTCATAAATTTATTTTTTCAACTAACGATAGTTTCTTCACTCATTTTCAAGGAGTGTACCAAATTTGAGTCACTTTCCAAAGTTTTGTTCTGCGTAGGAGCTGAGCTCTCTACCGACCGGACTAATTTGCCACGCACAAGCGTGTGCTTGAAGCTGTCTTTTTCGTGCGGAATGTGTAATCGAACGGTTCATTTCCTCTTTCATTTTACAATATTGCGAAGTATTTTTCATAAAAGTCAGTTTCATATAATTCATAAATTTATTTTTTCAACTAACGATAGTTTCTTCACTCATTTTCAAGGAGTGTACCAAATTTGAGTCACTTTCCAAAGTTTTGTACTGTCCTTGTCGTCTTGAAAGGAGATTATTGAATTAAAATGTATTTACCCGGGTTCATGTCCAATTCTGTTACACTTTCAACGTTGTATCTTTCCTTTCCGTTGTCCGAAGCTGCATTTGTTTTAAAGAGGAAAGATATTTTATTTTACTTCTCGTTATTTTTAGAAGTGAATTCCTCCCAGTCTTGTGTATTCAACCCATGGATGAGTACATTATATTTACACAGCGTTGCTTTTTTTTTCAAATAATTAATAAGCTTTGTACGCATAAAATTCTTTTTTTTTCTTCCAAGAAACGTTTTTTTAATGGTTTTCCACAGGACATTTGTTTCAAGCGGTTTCAAATTTTTTGTTATTCACCCACTCCATTCCATGAATTGTTATTCATGGGAATGGAGTGGGTGTATTTCATGGCTGTAATCTAGTATTTCATGGCTTAATCTGAATTGTTATTCATGAATTGTTATTCATGGGAATGGAGTGGGTGTATTTCATGGCTGTAATCTAGTATTTCATGGCTTAATCTGACATCTTCGTCGACGTGGAATTTCATTAGGAAATTAATTCGCCTCTCTACATATGGATATTTTTTCTTAACATCCACTAAAATAACACGATGGCGATAGCGTCGTCTTCAACTAACTGGTACCATGAGAGACACAGCAAGTGTTGCTTCTGCGCATGCGCAGCCCCGTTGCTTCCATCTGCTGTTGGGGTTGCATTGGTTGCCAGCAACGGGCCATTAGTGGCACTTGCTTGGAGTCCCATAATTTACGGCGATGCTGCAGGGCCATCAATGGCTAGCCAACTGATAGCGCTGCCACCAACGGATTGCTACCGGGCCCGTGAGCGGCAGGCTTCAGCCAGCAGTGACCGATCACTGCTAGCTGGTGGCCAGCAGTCTCCCAGCACTTGTGTTTTTGCTGGGATATGATCTGATCTGATCTGAGTTGTAAACTCGGGCCGCGGATGGCTTTGTGGTCAGCGTTCGTGAATGCCACAGAGAGACCTCAGGTTCGATCCCAGCAGATACGAACGCTCGAACCACTAAATATCCGTCGTGCGTCGGATCGGCACGTTAAGCCCTCGGATTCCGGGTAACCCCCCCCCCGTTATAAATAAGGGCGTGTTTCTCCCCCTTTCTACCTCGCTTCCTTATCACATTCCTATAGGTCACTCTAGCCCAAATCTCCTAGCTTCCTATTTTTAAGGGTTGTTTAAGAACTGGGGTCAGACACTCCCTTCCTAAAATCCTCTACATTTGATCTGAGTTGAAAACTCGAGCCGCGGATGGCTTAGGGGTCAGCGTTCGTCACTGCTACAGAGATACTTCAGGCTCAATTCCATGCAGGTAAGAAAGCTAGTACCACTAAATATCCGCCGTCCGTCGGATGGGCACGTTAAGCCATCGGACACCGGGTACTCCCCCCTCCTGTAATAAATAAAGGTGTCTTCCTCCAATTTTCTACCTCGTTTCTGTATCACTTTCCTATCAGGAGCTCTAGCCCAGATCTCCTAGCTTCTTATTTCTAAAGGTTGTTTAAGACCTGGGGTCAGATACTCCCTTCCTAAAATCCACTACATGTGATCTAATCTTTTCGTGTTCATGTAACACGCTGTTGCCCGTTTCAATTCTTTGACAACGGAATGTCGTCCGCCCTATGATACGGAGTGAAATTTTTAATTGACGAAGATTTAAAACAAATCAAATAGACGCCAGATTTCTGTAAGGAAATATAGTAAAAACTTATAAGAACTCATTCACGCTAGAATTAAAAATTATGTGCTATTTATTTCCGTGTTTTAAAAGACCTCACGATAAATAATATTCAGTGTAAAACATTTGTTGTTTAACAAATGTAGATTAGAGCGTTTAGATAGATCGATATTTTGCAAAATGTGTAATGTAATCAGCACTAAACTCGGAAAGTTGTTTTCATGTAAACTTCCCTTAATAACTTTTACTTTGATTACTTTTTCTCCGGCATACTTGTTATTCCCTCCACGGCTTGTTTCAGACTGCCCTACTCGACGGTTAGTTTGAAACTTCATACCGAAGCTTTTTCGACAAAATAATGCGCCATCTGGTATTACAAATCAGAACTATCTAAATTCTCGACAATGTGCTATTGGGGCGACATATGCTTTTAGATGCAATTTTGTTCATTTTGACATCTCAAGATTTCAGTTTGTAATGTAGGTTAGAGCGTATAGATAGATCGATATTTTGCAAAATGTAAAATATAATCAACCCTAAAGACGGATAGTTAGTTACAAAAAAAAAAAAATAATTAAAGCGTACAAATTAATACATATTCGTACTGCGCAAAATTAAATTTATATACAAACTGAACTTGCCGTCATATTAAGAATTCAATTCGAATTTTATAGATCTGATAAATAGAACTCGAGTCATTGAAAATCCAGTGTTTTAAAATTAGCACGCAATCACCTTGACAACTCAATGTGACCGCGTGCAAACTCAACTTGCTTTGATATTAAGAATTGAATTCGAATTTTGTAAAGCGGAAAAATAGAACTCGAGTCATTGGTACTCAAATGTTTTTAAATTAGCACGCAATCACGTTGACATCTAAAAGTGATCGCGTGCTATTATATAGCAGGCAATCATTTTGGCATCGCGAGAGCACACACGAATTGATCGATAAGTGATGGGGGCAGCAACGCAGACGTTGCTGTGACGTCAAGCGTTCCACAGAGAGATTTGGGTATTTACATATATTATGACCCTTGTCTCTTCCAACACGATAGAGCTCCCTGCCAAACTGCACGGCGTGTACAGAACTGGTTTCATGAAAATGAGGTGGAATTGCTAGACTTGCCTGTTCAGTGCCCTGATCTTTATCCCATAGAACACCTCTGTAATGAACTGGTGAGACGGATAAGAAATCCACCCCAACGACCGTTTTCGCTCTCCACTCTGGCAGAAGCTTTCGGGGGCAAATGGCGAGCCATTTCAGTCGAGACCTACCAGAAATTAGTTGATAGTCTGCCTCGATGTGTTGCCGCTGTCATAGAAGCAAAAGGTCGACCGACTAACTACTAATTGCGATAATAAAGCCATTTGTCTAAAACATTGTGCTTCCTGAATATTTTTGATAATATAGTGGATATCTCAGAGGCAGGCAGGTGTTTTTTTATTAAATTATGCAATTTTAATGGCAAATAATGGAGTTAACATTCCTCCTAATTGCTTTATTTTTTGGTCGCATATCTGCAGGAAATATTGCGATCAATAATATAATTCGTAGATAGGAAATGTTACGCGAAAGTCGCTTTGAAAGTAAATTCCATTTGATGAGAGAATAAAACGGAAACAAATAAATTTTGAATGCTTGCGAGACCTTCTATACCCAACAGCCACTGCGAAAGGAATGTTGTGTCATCTGCCACGCTGAAGCCGCTTCTTCTTAGAGAGAGGGGGGAGATAGGACTAATTGGTACTTACGGGCTCAATCGACGGTCATTGGGACGACCAATTAGTTGCGTCTGCGCTTTCTTCAACAATGTTTCATAATTAAGAAAAGGTTGTTGAACATACACAGCATCCATTGTCCCTGATGGAAGATGATAATGGTTTGATGATCGCAGGAAGAAAATACAAGAAAAAAGTTTTGTTATCGATCGTTAATTTGGTTATTAGCGCAGAAGTGGCACTGTTACCGAAACTTGTGTAATTTCCGGATAGCAATGGCATTCGATTCCAGTCGGTTTAATCTTCTAAATGGCTGTCAACTACGTTCTCAAGAATTTTTTTTTCTTTTTTTTTTTTTTAAGACAAAACGAATCTCTCTCACTTTTTATTCCTTTAAGTAGAATTACATATTAAGATATATAATTCGTACGTATGCATATCCCAATTAAATATATGCGTAGTGCGATGCTGACAGATCACCAAAAATTCTGTGAATTTTTTGAGAATTATGTGTTTTTGTCGAATGCGTCCAAAAGGACTTGGATGTTGAAGCAATAAAAAAAATTTGATGATCTTTTAATCGTAGACAGCGTCGTAGGATCGTACTACAAATACGAATACATTCTACGTCTTATGCCACGAATAAAAGTTTAGAGTTTTATGTTTCAACATCTGAAATTGTAGAGTAAACGTAGATTCGTCATTAAAACAGTACTAGAATCAATGACTAAAAACCACCTCGGCGTTATGCAAATAAGCACGCATGCAGCCAATCAGTGTCACGTGCCGAAGTCGAGAATGATATATAAAATACCTAGGTAGGAGCTCTTTCAGTCAGGGCCGCGTGTGGCCTAGTGGGCAACGTTTGTGACTGCCATGGAGAAGACCTCAGGTTCGATCCCAGGCAGGTACGAACGCTCGATCCACTAAATATCCGCCGTGCGTCAGATGGGCACGTTAAGCCGGCGGGCCCCGGGTACCGGCCCCCGGTAATAAATATGGGCGTCTTCCTCCTCCTCTCTTCCGTGTAACTTTTCTATCGGGCACTCTAGCCCAAATCTCATAGCTTCCTATTTTTAAGGGTTGTTTAAGACCTGGGGTCAGGCACTCCCTTCCTAAAATCCTCTACATATGATCTGATCTCTTTCAGTCAGTATCTCGTTTCGTCTCGACATGGGAAAAGTTAAGGATTTATCTGATTTCGACAAAGGCCAGATCGTTATGGCAAGATGTCTAGGTACACTGTAAAAAAGTTTCTGAAATTCACGGGCAACTTTCCGTCATTTCTTTCGTGAATTAACGAAGCATATTACTGATACAACCTTTTCCGTGAAATAACGGAAAAAAACCCGAATTTCACGGATTTTTCGTACCACGGGAAAATTCTGAATTTTCAGAAACCTTTCCGCAGTTTCTTTCTTATATTGACGGAAAATTCTGAATTTTCAGAAACCTTTGCGCAGTTTCTTTCTTATATTGACGGAAAATTCTGAATTTTCAGAAACCTTTGCGCAGTTTCTTTCTTATATTGACGGTAAATTACCGTTTTAGATATATGTTAACGGAAAATTCTAAATTTTCAGAAACCTTTGCACAGTTTCTTTTTTATATTGACGGTATATTACCGGTTTAGAGATGTGTTAACGGAAAATACTGAATTTTCAGAAACCTTTCCGCAGTTTCTTTCTGATATTAACGGAAAAACTCCGTTTTCACTTTTTCTGTATCCGTACGACAAGAAATTACCGGTAATAGGAGCGATTGGTGAGAATACTTGAGGTTTGATTAACTTTTTAATTTATACCGTCTGTCGGATTTTAAAGTTTCGTATAGCGAGATTGGATATTGTGGATAGCATATCTCATGAATTTTGTTTATTGTGGAACAGAACATTTCTTTTCCTTTCCCCTAATTTGTGCACCAGTTATTTGATATTTATATTGTGTTACCACAAGAAACCGATTACTTAACTTATTGTACAGATGATTATACGATGTCCATGCATCAGTCTTTGGATAACTTAAGATAAAAGCTATTATAGATATCAAGAATAAATTTTATATTTATTTGTTTTTTTTTTATTTGTGTGTATGAAATAATACTGTAAAAAAGTACATTTCCCCTTTTAAAAAAATAACTGAAAGTCATGGTCAGTTTAAAAAATCAATTTGCGAAGCATTTTGGTACTTCGAAAAATCAGGATGAAAAATGTTTGTGAAAAGTCCCCCTACAGAAAAAAAAAAAAATTACAAACCTATTGAGAAAAATAATAAGCGCCAACAGAAAATAAAATGACTAAATCACTCGCATTAATGACAAAATTAAAAAAATCATCTGCAAAGAATTCGTTTTAAGATGTAGGTGAACTTGATCGCCGAGCATTTGTAACCCAGTGGTTAAAGGCGCCAGTTACCTGTTGAGCCAGCTCAAACGTCAGTGGTTCGAACTTGCCTCAGCGGAAGGATTATCTGGGTAAGGGCTGAAGAGTACAAGGTTGTCAATTTTGCGGAATTTCAATCTAAATACGGAAAAATGTGAATTTGGCTTTTCTGAAATAAACGGAATTTCTGTGTACGAAAAATCTGTGAAAATACGGTAGTTAAAAGAAACGGGCACTTTTAAAAACGGAAATTTCTGAAAAAGACGGACACCTGCCGGAAACTTTGCTGCACGTCATTTTCAGAAATTTTCCGTGAATTCACACCACTTAAATAAACAAATACAACGCTCTTTCGACGTTCTAGAAACACATAGCAACCGAAAAATTGTTATTTGGTCACCGCCGGGGAATTGAATCCACGGATTTTTGATATCTCGCCGAGCACGTTAGCCTTACACCATATTGGCCAACGGTCACAGGTTTCAATTCCCCGGAGGTGACCGAATAACAATTTTTCGGTTGCTATGTGTTTCTGGAACGCGGAAAGAGCGATGTATTTGTTTATTTACTGACGCCGCGTATTTGGAGGGTTTTCACTTTCGATCTTGCCCTTTGGATTTAACTGCTATAATTAATATACAGCCAGTGCCGTTAATGCCCACCAGATGGAGGCGTCTCAGTAGCTGAGACCATCTTACGGATTTAGGATGTCGGAAGCTGACTTAAAAACACATATAGCAGCGTGGATTGTTGGCCACCATGGTGTAAGGCTAACGCGTTTGGCTAGATATCGAGAGATCCGTGGTTTCAATTCCCCGGCGGTGACCGAATAACAATTTTTCGGTTGCTATGTGTTTCTGGAACGCGGAAAGAGCGATGTATTTGTTTATTTACTGACGCCGCGTATTTGGAGGGTTTTCACTTTCGATCTTGCCCTTTGGATTTAACTGCTATAATTAATATACAGCCAGTGCCGTTAATGCCCACCAGATGGAGGCGTCTCAGTAGCTGAGACCATCTTACGGATTTAGGATGTCAGAAGCTCGCAAAAAAACACGTATAGCGCGGTGGATTGTTGATCACCGTGGTGTAAGTCTGACGCGCTCAGCTAGATATCGAGAGATCAGGGATTCGGATCTCCAGCGGTGACCGAATAACAATTTTTCAGTTGCTGTGTGTTGCTAAAACGTGGAAACAGCCATGTCTTTGTTTATTCACTGACGCCACGTTTTCGGAGGATTTTCACTTTCGATCTCGCCCTTTGGATTTAACTGCTATAATTAATATATAGCCAGTGCCGTTAATGCCCACCTGATGGAGACATCTCAGTAGCTGAGACCATCTTACGAATTTATGATGTCGGAAGCTGACTTAAAAACACATATAGCAGCGTGGATTGTTGGCCACATTGGTGTAAGGCTAACGCGTTTGGCTAGATATCGAGAGATCCGTGGATTCAATTCCCCGGCGGTGACCGAATAACAATTTTTCGGTTGCTATGTGTTTCTAGAGCGTGTAAAGAACGATGTATTTGTTTATTTACTGACACCACGTATTTGGAGAATTTTCACACCACTTATTTTTCACAGTGTAAGAGCACCTCAGAAATATGGACGCTGATTGGCTGTTCACGCTATGCAACTAATTAGTACCAATCAAAGATGGTCTGAAACAGGTGACACTTCGAACGGTCGACAAGACGTGGGCAGACCACACCTCATTTGATGCCAGAGGTCAAGACAGGCTGTCTCGTCTTGTCCGCAGGAACAGAAGGGCTACTCTTTTACACATAATTTCAAATGTGGTGAAGGGACCAATGTGTCCGAACACACAATTAATCCTAGGCTCTTGGATTTGGGTCTCCTCTGCCGTAGGCCCATTCGAGCGCCTATGCTCACAGCCGTTCACTGCGGTCAACTCTTGCAGTTGGCATGTAATCATAGACATTGGACCACAGAAGACTGGAAGAGGGTCTCATGGTTAGACAAATCCCATTTTATGTTGTACGATGTAGACGGACGAGCTCGTGTGCGACGTTTACCTAAGGATGCCTTCTCACTTGGATGCAATGTGGGACGAATCCAGGCTGCTGGACGGAGTGTGATGGTATGGAAAATATTTTCATGGGGAACACTTCTACCCATCATCCTTGTAGAGCTAACTCTGACAGCTGTCACGCACCTGAACATCGTGTCCCGCCACTGGACACTTGATGACTGGAAACAAGCAGCCTGATCTGACGAGTCGCATTTCCAATTGTATCCGGAAGATGGAAGGATTCGTGTGTGGCGCAAACCCCATTAAGCCATGGATCCCGCCTGTCAACAGGGAACTGTACCGGCTGGTGGGGGGTCCGTAATGGTATGGGGTGTGTTTAGCTGGACTTCACTGGGATCCTTGGTACGTCTACAAACGTCTGTGACCGGGCAACGCTATGTGCGCATCCTTTCTGACGAGGTACACCCGTTCATGTCCTGCATTCATGCTGATGGGTTGGGCCTGTTCCAACAGGACAATGCACCACCACACAAGTGTCGGGACGCCACATTATGGTTAGAGGAGCATTCATCTGAGTTTAGGGGTTACCATTCCCACCCAAGTCCCCAGATCTGAACGTGATGGAACACATTTGGGATGTCACGCTATCGAACACAGGAATTCGAGACCTCGGAATACACCCGAATTGTGGAACGTTCTGCAGGAAGTATGGTGTGCATTGCCTACAGCATATTTCCAGAAGCTAGTGGAATCCATGCTCCGTCGTATTTCTGCAGTCTTGCGCTCCTGTGGGGGACCTACCAAGTATTAGACTGGTGTACCAGTTTTTCTAGCATTCAGTGTACATCCTTTATGGTGACTGTATTCCCTGACGGAGACGGTGTCTGTCAACAAGACAATGCTCCATGCCATACTGCGAAGAAGGTTAAGGAATAGTTCCAAGAACATGAAGAGGAATCCCATTTCTTGCCGTGGCCCCCAAATTCGTCAGACATGAATCCTTTCGAGAATTTATGGTTTGAGTTGGAGAAACGGGTGCGAGCAGCATCGCCCCAACCACCCGATTTCCGGGATCTTCTGTTTTTTTTTTTTTTTTTTTTTTTGATTGGAGGTTTAACGACCACCGTGAGCAACTCAATGGGCTATAAGCAGTCGCCCGTCCCTAATTTATGGTCACTGGCTCCAGGGAAGGGAGAGAGCCAGTGCCGTAAGACAAACACAACATCCATGCCTGACCGGGATTCGAACCCGGACCCCTTACGGACGAATGATCAGAGGCCAACGCCTTAGACCACTGCGCCACCGGGGCGGTGATCTTCTGTTGCAGTCATGATACCAAATATCAAAGGACACCAACATTTCGACGAATCTAAACCTCATCGGGTGAGGGCTCTTTTGGATGCGGTAGGAAAAACCTACATCATATTGTAGGTGGTTTTAATGTTTTGGCTGATCGGTGTATACACTCAATGGACAAATATAGCGTTTCTCAAGGGGGGATATATGTGACGTATTACAGATGTGAAGCACATGTCAAGGCAGCGAAGTTGCTGCAATATAATAAGTTGGTGTACCTTAGTTGGGAAAGCATTCGACTCCGGAGCAGAAGGATGCGGGGTTCGATTTACGTCACGGTAAAATTTGTGTTTTTCACAAGGTAAAGGTGCAGACAGCTCTGAAAATTTCTTGTTTGTTTGTTTGTTTCGGGTTTCAACATCCACCAACAGCAACTTACTCTATGTGCTATAAAAACAGTCTCCCGTCTATAATTTAGTTATTTAGGGCTACTGATTTCAGGGAAGGGACAAAGCCAGCGCCCATGGAAAGATCACAGCACCCATGCATCATCAGAGACTAACGCGATCCCATCTTGGACAAATGATCCAGAATCTAAGTCTAAGATCACTCCGCTAACCAGGGAGGCTACAGTATATTTTAAGGCAACATTTTTTGGGGGGATGGGTGTCGGTGGTTCCCATCATCATGCGCAACTCTAAGAACTATGAGCAGTGGAACGTCCATAATATGACTGGTTCCAGGGAAAAGAGAGCGAGAAAGAGAGAGAGAGAGAGAGAGAGTGGTTCAAGGCTGTCTTTGAATGAGTATATCTGTAATGCAAATTCTTTTGTACACATTTTCTCGAGAAATATTACTTTGTAGAGTTTGAAATTTTGAGCACAAATAAAAAACGACACATAGCCAATACGTGTCGCAGTTATTTTTCCGAAAAAAATGTTAGAATTTTGTTTTTTAAATTCAGTTTATCTGACTCGAAATTATTCCAATTTGGCGCTCGATGGCGCCAGAAGTTAACTTGGCAGTGTTTCTGTGTGGAAGAAACGAAATCTCTCATTTCTGTCTGATTTTTTAATTATCTAGGCCAAATAGAAATCAAAGAATGGGCACTGAATGAGATTGGAATCTTGCCTTCCATAGATCATCTTAAATTCTACTGTACGTTCATTTTTTGAAGAGAAAATGTGTACATAACCAGAAAACACTTGAATTTGAGACACAAACTACGCCTACCTGCTAAGCTTCACACACAAATAACGTCATTGGTTAAAACGTAACAGCGCGCATTTTGTCTTTTTATTGTGGAGCCAACGAGAGACCGCTTCCATTCTGAATATTTTTTTTTTTTTTTTGATTAGAGGTTTAACGACCACCGTGAGCAACTCAATGGGCTATAAGCAGTCACGCGTCCCTAATTTAGGGTCACTGGTTCCAGGGAAGGGAGAGAGCCAGTGCCGTAAGACAAACACAACATCCATGCCTCACCGGGATTCGAACCCGAACCCCGTTCGGACGAATGATAAGAGGCCATCGCTTAGATCACTACGTTCTGAATATAGTAAGGTCTTCAGTCATTCGCTGACGCCAACTTCTGGGACAATCTCTCATGATGTAAAAGCCACGCCCAAGGAGTGGTATTTTGCGCCATCTATCACAGAAGATGAAGTCTAACACTCATTCAAGGATAGTCTAAAGAGAAACGCAACATCCGTGCCTCAGCGAGATTTGAACCAGAACCAATCTCGGAAGAATGGTCAGAAGCCAGCGGTTAGACCACTGCGCCACAGAGCCGACGGAGGTCACATGATATGCATCACTCAATATACACTCAGTCGACAAAAAATTAGTGATACCTACAAAAGAACGTGTTGGTCCTCCTCTAGCACGAATAACAGACTGCGCATGTCAAGTAAGGCATCGACTCCACCAGATGCCGGATGATTTCTCAATGTAATCTCAGCCATGCCTGTTGTAACATTGTCCAAAACTCCGCTTAAGACGTCGGTCTGGGATCTATGGATCTGATGTTCTGCACCACGGAATCCTAGATAGCTTCCACAGAAATTTAAATCCGGAGACCCTGGGAGACATTGGATGGCTTCGAAATCAGATGAGGGTTCCTCAAGCCATGCCTGGGTGGTTGCGGCTCGATGGGGCAGAGTATTGTCCTGGTAGATCAGATCATATGTACAGGATTTTAGGAAGGGAGTGTCTGACCCCAGGCCTTAAACAACCCTTAGAAATAAGAAGCTAGGAGATTTGGGCTAGAGTGCCCAATAGGAAAGTGACACGGAAGCGAGGTAGAAAGACGTTCTTATGTATTACCGACGGCTTAACGTGTCCATTCGACGCACGGGGTGTATTTAGTGGTTCAAACGTTTCTACCTGCCCAGGATCGAACCTTAGGTTATCTCCATGGTAGTCACGAACGCTGACAACTCGGCCACTCGCGGCCCCTTGTCCTGGTAGAACACACCATCGGCCGTAGGATGCGCGAAGACCATGAAGGCGTGTAGGTGATCAGCAAGCACATGTTGGTAGCGCGCAGCGGTTAAGGACCTCTCCTGGCACACCGAGGAACATATTGTTCCCACGAGAATGCTACCCAGACCATCACGGAGCCACCACCGCTTTGAACCGAGCCGACCTGGCACGACAGGGTCATGGTCTCATACTGTCGATGCCACACCCACATCCTGCCATCAGCTCTGTGCAGCAGAAAACGGGATTCATCTGACTACACGACGCAGTGCCGTGCCACTCTGGGGAGGTCCAGTTTTTGATGTATCCGGCATCAGACGAAGCTTAATGTCCGATGACGCGTAGTCAGCGGAAGCACTCGAGTAGGGCGTCGCCTCCTGTAGCTCAGGGTATGCGGCATTCGCTCGCTGACGCTGCTTGGACCTCCGACATTCAGCCTGGATATGATTTGCGCAGCTGTTGCCAAGCGGTGGGTCTGTACCAGCCTCGATACTCTACGTCGACCTCGGTCATCAAATGCGTGTAGTCGGCCACCCCTTGCCCTCTGGGCGTTGGTACGTCCGTCCATGGTATACGCAAGGTACACACTTGATAAGGTTGTCCTCGAGAATCCAAGAGTTCTTACCACTTGGGCGATTGAAAAGCCCATCTGTCTTGCGCCGACAATGCGTCTACGATCAAAGTCGCTCAGATCACCACGTTTATCAATGTTCATCAATTGTGATACACTGTTGCGAAGCCCTGTTGTCCGACATTTTATCGCCCGCGTTCGGTTTGGGTGTGTTTCACTCTGCGCGGAGAATGCTCATATCAACTGTCCTTTATCCGTATCTCGAATGTTTTGTCTACTGAGTGTATTACACACACACGCACTTCCTTCTATACAACCTTTGCATCAAGTGAGAGAACTGTTTTGTATATCATCCTCGATAGCAGTGTTCCGCAACCTGTGTGCCCCCACAAGGTTAAAGTTGTGACGCGAACTTTTACCTATTACCAGTGTGACCCCACAAGGTGAAACGTGTGACGCGAACTTTTACCTAATACCAGTGTGCCCCCACAAGGTGAAAAGTGTGATGCGAACTTTTAGCTATTACCAGTGTGCCCTCACAAGGTGAAAGGTGTGACGCGAACTTTTAGATATTACCAGTGTGCCCCACAAGGTGAAAGGTGTGACGCGAACTTTTACCTATTACCAGTGTGCCCCACAAGGTGAAAGGAGTGACGCGAACTTTTACCTATTACCAGTGTGCCCCCACAAGGTGAAAGATGTGACGCGAACTTATACCTATTACCAGTTAGACCCCACAAGGTGAGAGGTGTGACGCGAACTTTTACCTATTACCAGTTAGACCCTACAAGGTGAGAGGTGTGACGCGAACTTTTACCTATTACCAGTTAGACCCCACAAGGTGAAAAGTGTGACGCGAACTTTTACCTATTACCAGTGTACCCCACAAGGTGAAAGGTGTAATGCGAACTTTTGCCTATTACCAGTCTACCCCCACAAGGTGAAAGGTATGGCGCGAACTTTTACCTATTACCAGTGTGACCCCACATGGTGAAAGGTGTGACGCGAACTTTTACCTATTACCAGTGTGCCCCAACAAGGTGAAAGGTGTGGCGCGAACTTTTACCTATTACCAGTGGGCCCCCCAAAGTGAAAGATGTGATGCAAACTTTTACCTATTACCAGTGTGCCCCCACAAAGTGAAAGGTGTGATGCGAACCTTTACCTATTACCAGTGTGCTCCCACAAGTTGAAAGGTGTGACGCGAACTTTTACCTATTACCAGTGTGCCCCCACAAGGTGAAAGGTGTGACGCGAACTTTTACCTATTATCCTATTGTAAGAAATTAATTGTCGTTTTTTTTTTTATCTTAGTTTCATATGCTTGTATTTCATTCTCTGCCGCTGCACTCAATAAATAAGATGATGCCTGTTTATTCTTTATTACATGCCGCGAATTTTTATGTATTCTAAGAAATTCAATGTAAATTATTTACTCACAGCTGTTGTTATATCGTAGTTTTGCTTATTGATATACTTGTATTTCTCGCCTCTACCGCTTTATTATGTGGCTTCTTTGTTGCATTTGCAGCGTGTTCTGTGTACGCTTTTCCCTAAAAGTGCGGGGATTAGCAAAACTTTCCCTATCTTTTATTATTTTATTACATTGTTCTGGTATTTGTCCCCATTTGTTAGTGCTTCTTCAACTTTATTACTTTTTTACTGTACCGATGCACTCATACATTCTTAGACTTTATTTTAAATAAATCGGTATATGTCTCTCTCCTTCCCTTTGAAGAGCATAGGTCCTGCGTCACAATTATTTCAGTTCTATCACAGCTGTGCACTGAAGTATCCCGAAAATTGTGATTGCTAGTCAGTCTTGCTATTTTCTATTACTATTAAACTAATGGGTCGTTTGAGATGTTCCCAACTGTATGGACACTTGCTGACGGTGATAAAGTGGTGATGGACTTAATTAAACAACATTTAGAAATCTTGCAGCAGAAGTTCAAGAAATATTTTGGAGAGAGTGTTCAAGATTTCGACTGGGTTCGTAATCCATTCGTTTGCGAATTCAAAACATCTTTCAATTAATACACAGTGTGGATAAGAATTTTTAAGACTGGGTGTGTAAAATGAAATAGAAACAATAAATTATAATTTGTTTTGGTTTGTTTTTCAAAAATAAGTCCCTCCGGCTTCAATACACTTGTTACAGCGATTTAATAATGATTCGAATGCCTGTCCCAGTTCACTTTGCGGAATTGCCTCCAAAGCACGCGTCGAAGCTGTTTGTATGGTCGAAATATTATCAAAATAACACCCTTTTAACGTCATTTTAAGTTTTGGGAATAAAGAAAAGTCACAGGGTGCTAAATCAGGCGAATACGGTGGATGATTCAACACACAGACGTTATTTTTCGCCAAAATTCTACGAGCAAGAAGTGAGGTGTGACTGGGTGCATTATCGTGCAACAAACACCAACTGTTTTCATCCCGATATTATGGACGAATGCGACGAATTTGGCCCATCAAACGCCTCAAAACATTTAAATAAAACTCACCAGTGATTGTTTGTCTACTTGGAACAAATTCTTTGTGGATAATACCCTTACTATCGAAGAATGTAATGAGCATTGTTTTGATTTTTGATGGAACCTTTCTTGTTTTTTTGGCTTGTGGTGAGTGTTTTGACTTCCATTCCGCTCTTTTTCTAGAACAAAAGTACGAAACATTCTGAAAAAGAAATACCTAAAATTTATCACGAACTTCTTTCCTTCACGCCTTCACATTGGTTGTGATCAGGTTGCACGTAAACAAAGCGGAAAAGACACACTCGGATCGGGAACCACTTTCTGCATTTTGTGTCGCGAAAGACACACACACGCACACACACACACACACACACACACACACACACACACAAACTTCCTTTTATGATTATAGATTAAGCAAGTCTTGAGATAACAGACGCAGTCTTTCCATTTCTTCGTTTTTCAGTTCAAACGATTTTTTTTAATTAATGTTAGTGAACCGACTTTCGCAAAACGATTCAAGTAAAAAGCCATCTAGTTTTAATTGAAATTCCTCAATGACACGGAATTTCGGGAATCGGAAAGCGTCAAAAACCTGACCGTGGACGGTGTCCAATCGCATGCCAAAAATCACGGTGATCGAATGTGTATGTCGTAGCTATGCCCGAACAACTAATTGTCCTGAGTCTAGTATCAAGAGCGGATTTTTTCAAGGATTATTAAAATCGGTCAGTTGTTTAATGGTCATTATTTTCATACGACGCGACCAATCACCATGATACCGACCCCATGTCACTCACCATGTCCTTCCCTTTCTCTGTGGCAAGTGTCATCGCGATCGGCTTAAGATCTTTGGAGGAGATAGATAACAAACGACCCCTTCACAAAACCCGGAAAACCCCCTAAAAATGCAAGTTTTTGGACGATTATTCCTTATTGTCACGGAATTTCGGGTATCGGAAGGCGTCAAAACCTGACTGTGGACGATGTCCAGTCGCATGCAAAAAATCATCGGTGTCATCTCGTTCCTATACCCGAACAACTAATTGTCTCGAGTCTCGTAAAGTGAGCTCCGCTCAATAAAAAGAAGTCCATGAATGATTAAGTCCTTTGTAGAAACAATTTCAAAAAAGGAGGCCACCATTTAACAGGGGTCCCACGACCGGGGCCCTGTATGACGCGTGCAACACATATTTTCAGAGCTTCACTTATTTAAAAAGAAATCTGCTGACTTTCTCAGCAGCTATATAAAAGTTTTCTCACAACCAGTGAAGGAAACTATTCCGTTTTCTTTTCCAATATCGTCTAGCACTTGTTATTATCTTCCCCTTTCTCTCACACACACACGATGGAATGCTTGCGACAAGTCAAAATTATGTTCTCTCCACGTACCGTCACCGTCTGCCGAGCACCCTTTCATTATATTATCAGGAATAGGACGTGAAACATTTCTTCCGTCAGAGACAAAGAAAACCTACCATTTCTGTCCGTTCTGTATCACAGACTTTCGTGTAGTTTCATCATTTTGTTCTGAGAGAGTTATTTTCGCAAAACCTAGAAGACGATGTTTCACCTGCTGAGTGAAGAACGACGTCTTCTAGATTGCCCAATGAAGCAGTATCAGAAAGGAGGCGAATGGGTGCTACAAAAAAGACAATAATCCCCCTCTTTCCCCCTCAAAAAATGGCCATCCGCCAAGAAACGAGACTAAATAAATCAGAAAGCCATATACTTCTTTGTTCACTTCCTCTGCAACCACTGCTGCCGTCGTCAGCGGCATTGCTTTCTTGGTGGCTCTTTTACAAGCGTCCGTTTTCAACACGTCGAGACAAGTATTGCCTCATAACTTACGATATATTCCTAGAAGGATGGATTCCCATTGAGAAGTGCGCAGGTAGACAGAATTTTGTGCAAAAGTGTATCGGAAGAATTCGCTACATAAATTTTTCTGTCACTAGGGCACTTTGACTATTACTAGTAAATATATAAACGGTGGGACTTAGGTTTTACGTTTTCTGGGTTTATGTTTTCCACTTTTATATGTAACTAGCAGTCATGCCGATTCTTTGAACGGTGAATCTATAAAATAATTTCTTGAACATAAAATTAAAGAAAGGGAAAAGTAATTAAGGGAAAGAAAAGTAATTTAAGATGCGTAAACGTTTTACGATTTGAAACAGGGTTGTGACGTCAACGCATACGGTTTAACGTAAAACGGTAGTAGCTTTGATTTTGGACTTTTTATAAAAAAATTCCATGGAATTTTTACAGCATTTGAACGTTTCTAGCACAATTATATTCAAACCTATCAGCATTTTGAACAACAAAGCTAAACCACCCCTCTGAATTTTTTGGTTTTCAGACTTTCTAAATAAAAAAGTGGTAGAAAATTTCAAGCAGACAATATTAAAAAGGTATTATTTTTAATTATTTTATTTTATTTTTGATTTTTGGACTTACACAGTGTGGCAAAGAATTTTTAAGACTGGGTGTGTAAAATGAAATAGAAACAAGAAATTTTAATTTGTTTTGGTTTGTTATTCAAAATAAGTACCTCCGGCTTCAATACACTTGTTACAGTGATTTAATAATGATTCGAATGCCTGTTCCAGTTCACTTTGCGGAATTGCCTCCAAATCACGCGTCGAAGCTGTTTGTATGGTCGAAATATCATCAAAATAACACCCTTTTAACGTCCTTTTAAGTTTTGGGAACAAAGAAAAGTCGCAGGGTGCTAAATCAGGCGAATACGGTGGATGATTCAACACACAGACGTTATTTTTCGCCAAAAATCTACGAACAAGAAGTGAGGTGTGACTGGGTGCATTATCGTGCAACAAACACCAACTGTTTTCATCCCGATATTCTGGACGAATGCGACGAATTTGGCCCATCAAACGCCTCAAAACATTTAAATAAAACTCACCAGTAATTGTTTGTCTACTTGGAACAAATTCTTTGTGGATAATACCCTTACTATCGAAGAATGTAATGAGCATTGTTTTGATTTTCGATGGAACTTTTCCTGTATTTTTGGCTTGTGGTGAGTTTTTTGACTTCCATTCCGCACTTTGTCGCTTTGTTTTAGGATCATATTGAAAACACCATGTTTCATCACCTGTAACTATCGATTTTAAGAAGTTTGGATCATTTTCAGCGGTTGAAATGATATCTCTGCAATGTGCACTTTTCCTTGATTTTTGTTCATTGGTTAACGTGCGTGGAACAAATTTAGCACAGACTTTTGTTTTGCCCAAATCTTCATGCAGGATGGTTCGAATCGTTTCTTTGTTAATGTTTAAAGACTCTTCCATCATTCTTAGTGACGCACATCGATTGTTTGCCACGAAATCACGCACTTTTTCAATAATCTCAGGCGTCCTAGAGGAACTTGGTCTCCCGGTATGCTTATCGTCTTCTAGCGTCTCTCTTCCGTTCAAAAAACATTTGTGCGGCAGGAAAACATTTGATCTACTTAAACAAAACTCACCGTAAACTTGTTTCATCATTTGGTACGTTTCCGAGGCACTTTTACCAAGTTTTGCCTTAAATTTAATAACAGCCCTTTGTCACATCTTAAAAATTCAACATGAAAATAATTTTACTTCTCTAATGAACGGCCATTTCGTTTGAGTTACTTTAACAACTGCGCAGTACTTTTGGCAGAAAGCAAGGAGATGGTCACGGTTTATAACGCATTCACGATTACACTGGTGGCGCCACCGTAGGCTAAAATCTAGCGCCAGTCTTAAAAATTCTTTGACGCACTGTGCGTATATAGGTTTCTGGACCTTAAGATCTATCAGCATTTTGAACAGTGAAGCTAAGCCACTCCTTTGATTTTTTTGGTTTTCAGACTTGCTAGGTCTAGAAGTGGAAGAAAGATACAAGCAGACAATATTTCAAAGTCACCAGTTATTATTTATTTATTTATTTTGGTTTTTGGACTTTTTTAGGCATCTGGACCTTAAGATCAATCAGCATTTTGAACAGGAAAGCTAAGCCACCTCTTTGAATTTTTTTGGTTTTCATACTTTTTTTGTTGTACAAGTGGTAGAAAAATTCAAACAGGCAATATTCCAAAGCCACAATTTTATTTACTTTTTTATATTTATTTATTTATCTATTTATTCATTTATTTATTTGTTTCTTTATTTATTATTTTTTTCGGACTTTACTAGGTATCTGGACCTTAAGATCTATCTGCAGTTTGAACAGCAAAGCTAATTAAGCCACCCGTTTGAATTTTTTGGTTTTCATACTTTTTTTCGTTGCAGAAGTGGTAGGAAAATTCATACAGGCAATATTCCAAAGCCACCAGTTTCATTCACTTTTTTATATGTATTTAATTATTTGTTTTCCGACTTTTCTAGGCATCTGGACCTTAAGATCCATCTGCATTTTGAACAGGAAAGAGCTACGCCACCCCTTTGAATTGTTTTTGGTTTTCAGACATTTCTAGGTGTAAAAATAGTAGAAAAAATCAAGCAAACACTATTCCAAAGCCAACTTTTTTTTCTACGGTACATTTTTCTTTAGGTTTTACGTTTTCTGGGTTGCTGTTTTCCACTTTTATATGTAACTAGCAGCCATGCAGGTTCTTTGAACGGCTAATCTATAAAACAATTTCTTGAACATAAAATTAAAGAAAGGGAAAAGTAATTAAGGGTAAGAAAAGTAATTTAAGATGCGTAAACATTTAATTTCTTGAACATGCCTTCAGACAACCAAACAGATAAAACTCTGATGGTCCCAAGTCTGGGCTGTACGGTGGTTGTGGCACGAGCGTCCAGCCCAGTCGAGTTACTTTCTGCCCTGTCATTTGTGCAGTGTACGGTTTCGCGATGTGATGCAGTTTGATGTCCTCGGCTTGCAAGTGTGGTCTCTTAGTTCTGATGGAATGCCTGAACTTCTCCAAGGATGAACAATCACCCTCTTTGGTAATGGTGGTCCACTTTCCAAGAAGCCGATGAAGATGACGCTCTGACGATCCGAAAACAATGTGGCCATCAATGTGTTTAATGACCTTGAAAGTCGTGGCTTCTTCCTCAGTGATCCCACATGCTCTCACTCCATTGGCTGACGTTTGCTCTGTGGGTCATAATGAAACAGCCATGTTTCATCACATGTTATCGCACCATCAAAACATTGTGGGAAGTCACCAGCGAAATGTTCAAGCAGATCGTCACACATCTCTTCCCGAATTCTCTTCATCTCTTTTGTGAGGAGCCGTGGTACCCAACGAGCACAGATTTTCCGGTATCCTAAGCTTTCTACCACTGTTAAAACACTTTCTTTGGCATGCCAAAGCGGTCCATATGCATCTGTTATCGTGGATTGAAAGTGGTGATGCATGTTATCCTGAATGGGAAGTGGTGATGCATCTGTTATCCTGAATGGGAACTGGTGATACATCTGTTATCGTGGATTGAAAGTGGTGATGCATCTGTTATCCTGAATGGAAAGTGGTGATGCACCTGTTATCCTGAATGGGAAGTGGTGATGCATCTGTTATCCTGAATGGGAAGTGGTGATGCATCTGTTATCCTGAATGGGAAGTGGTGATGCATCTGTTATCCTGAATGAGAAGTGGTGATGCATCTGTTATCCTGAATGAGAAGTGGTGATGCATCTGTTATCCTGAATAGGAAGTGGTGATGCATCTGTTATCCTGAATGGGAAGTGGTGATGCATCTGTTATCCTGAATGGGAAGTGGTGATGCACCTGTTATCCTGAATGGGAAGTGGTGATGCATCTGTTATCCTGAATGGGAAGTGGTGATGCATCTGTTATCCTGAATGGGAAGTGGTGATGCATCTGTTATCCTGAATGGGAAGTGGTAATGCATCTGTTTTCCTGAATCAGCTTCTCAATGGCTTCCTTAGTTGTAGTAGTTGTCACAGTGGTCGGTCTGCGGCATCGTGGTTTATCCTGAATGCTAAAATCACCTCACTGGAACCTCTGCAACCATCGCTGCACATTACTGCGATTCATTGTTGTCTCATCATACACTGGCAACAGTTGTCTGTGGATCGATGTAGCTGAGCTATCCCCAGATTTGTAGAGAAACTCTATTACCGACCGTTGACGTAATAGGGTGTCCATTTCACCATCCATTACGCTTCACCTGTAAAGAGAAGAAACAACTGTTAATGATGTTAATGGAAGCTAATAGAATGAAGGTCCTACCCACCAACTTTCATGATTCAACATTTGAAAACTGGGGAGTTACAGGCGATTGTGCGTTGCGTATTGATCGACCTTGTACCTTAATAAAGTTAAAGTAAAGAATAGACCACATGCAAGGGGAGGGGCAATGATTGTGCAACGTAACGTCAAACCCCACGCCAGTGCTTCTACTTCAGAGACAGAAAATCGGGTTTAAAGTCTTTCAACATCGTATCTACAAGGCCAGATTTGGCGCCGTCCTACTTCTGGTTGTTTTCTGCTCTCAACAGACGCCTGAAAGGAATTCAGTTCACTTGGGAGGGAAATGTTGAAGCCATGGCAGAGCACTCAGGACCCCAACCTAATACCAGGAAAAATAGTCAGGTACCATAACAATTAAGGAGGTTAACTTTTGTACTTTTATTCTTATCCAGTTACTAGTAATGTTGCAGTAGAAAGTCAAATGATTAGAAGCAGTAGTTGAAATTCTTTTGCTGGTTAGATTTATCTAAATTTAACAGAACTACTCCCTTATAATTATTTTATGCAATAATTATTCGATACATGATTAAGAAGTATACATAGATCGCGTATCGTGATTTTTTGTTTCAAACTTCGACGTAATAATTTTCTGCTGTGCCAGCCCAAAGGGGAGGGGGCAGGCCCCATCGCCCCTCCCCCCGTGTGTGCGCAACTGGTTCAAACCGCTACGAGGAAATGGTTCCAAGAACAACCTGAAGATTTTTAGAGACACGGGTTTAAAAAAAAAACGAGTAGGCTCAGTTCTGATTGAGCCGTCAGTTTGGAACGTATAGGACTACGACTTGCAGATCGGAAAATTGAAAACGGTGGCGTTTTCTTTGTTGCTAATGCCGAACAATACGTTGAGCAAGCTTGGAAAGACGAAACATCTTCATCGGGAAAGGCGTCTCGTAAAGTGTCGATATGCTTCTGGCCGACGATGTGCAAATCGTTCTTAAACCAAAGACGGTCGCATACATTACAAGCAAAGCCGAACTCTTCATAGACAAAAGAACAGAAGAACTCTCTACTTGCAGCAGGCGACGAGTTGACATACATCGATGAGCCGTTGCATTATGACCACCTACCTAATAAGCTGTCGGACAACCTTTAGCCCGCAAGACATCGATTCTGTGAGGTAGCGATGTCGTCGGCTTGCAAGTGTGGCAGGTCCTCTAGTTATTCTCGTACATATCGGGGTGGTGGTGATTTGGCTCGAACCCGCTTTTTCAAGTCGAACCACAAATTTTCGATTGGGTTCATGTCAGGTGAATTTGGAAGTAACAGAAAGTCACCAGCATGTTCCTCAACCACTCCTTGACGATTCTTGCAGTATGGCATGTAGTATTATCCTGTTGGTAATGACCATCACCAGCAGGGGACACAGTTGCCAGGAATGGGTGAACTTCATCCGCAACGATGTTCGGATACCTGACAGCTGTGATGGATTGTGCTATTGGGATAATGGGGCCTAAAGTGTCCCAAGAAAACAACGCCCACAGCATAACACCACCGCCGCCGGCCTGTTTCCGCCCAACAGTGCATCCAGGTGCCATAACCTCCGTTAGTAATCGGCGTATCCGCGCTCGGCCGCCTACATGATGCACCAGGAATCTTGATTCGTTAGACCAGGTCACTTTCTTCCAACCATCCACGGTCCAGTCTCAATGAACTTGGTCCCATTTCATTCGTTGTTGGCGATGACGGGCAATGTGTATGGGAACGCGGCTGGGTCTTCGGCTACGCAAGCCATTGTGCAGAAGGCTGCGATGAACTGTGTGCTGTGACACATTGCCCTGATCACCACTGTTGTAGCTGCGGGTGATTTGTCCCACTGGTGCCCTGCGGTTGCTGTGAATAATGCGAGACAGTCTGCGCTCCTCTGTGACATCAGTGGGCTGTGGGTGACAGACACAGCTGGGCGACAGTTCCTTGTTTGGTCATCTGTGCACCACTTTTGATACGTACTCACCACAGCGGCACGTGAACAATCCACAAGATGCGCCGTTTCCGAGATCGTAGTTCGGAGGCATCGTGCCATTACAATTTGTCCTACGTTTCCGAGATCGTAGTTCCGAGGCATCGTACCATTACAATTTGTCCTACGCTTCCGAGATCGTAGTTCGGAGGCATCGTACCATTACAATTTGTCCTACGTTTCCGAGATTGTAGTTCGGAGGCACCGTACCATTACAATTTGTCCTACGTTTCCGAGATCGTAGTTCGGAGGCATCGTACCATTACAATTTGTCCTACGTTTCCGAGATCGTAGTTCGGAGGCATCGTGCCATTACAATTTGTCCTACGTTTCCGAGATCGTAGTTCGGAGGCATCGTACCATTACAATTTGTCCAACGTTTCCGAGATCGTAGTTCGGAGTCATCGTGCCATTACAATTTGTCCTACGTTTCCGAGATCGTAGTTCGGAGGCACCGTACCATTACAATTTGTCCTACGTTTCCGAGATCGTAGTTCGGAGGCATCGTGCCATTACAATTTGTCCTACGTTTCCGAGATCGTAGTTCGGAGGCACCGTACCATTACAATTTGTCCTACGTTTCCGAGATCGTAGTTCGGAGGCATCGTGCCATTACAATTTGTCCTACGTTTCCGAGATCGTAGTTCGGAGGCATCGTGCCATTACAATTTGTCCTACGTTTCCGAGATCGTAGTTCGGAGGCACCGTACCATTACAATTTGTCCTACGTTTCCGAGATCGTAGTTCGGAGGCACCGTACCACTACAATTTGTCCTACGTTTCCGAGATCGTAGTTCGGAGGCATCGTACCATTACAATTTGTCCTACGTTTCCGAGATCGTAGTTCGGAGGCATCGTACCATTACAATTTGTCCTACGTTTCCGAGATCGTAGTTCGGAGGCATCGTACCATTACAATTTGTCCTACGTTTCCGAGATCGTAGTTCGGAGGCATCGTACCATTACAAATTGTCCTACGTTTCCGAGATCGTAGTTCGGAGGCATCGTGCCATTACAATTTGTCCTACGTTTCCGAGATCGTAGTTCGGAGGCATCGTACCATTACAATTTGTCCTACGTTTCCGAGATCGTAGTTCGGAGGCATCGTGCCATTACAATTTGTCCTACGTTTCCGAGATCGTAGTTCGGAGGCATCGTGCCATTACAATTTGTCCTACGTTTCCGAGATCGTAGTTCGGAGGCATCGTGCCATTACAATTTGTCCTACGTTTCCGAGATCGTAGTTCGGAGGCACCGTACCATTACAATTTGTCCTACGTTTCCGAGATCGTAGTTCGGAGGCATCGTGCCATTACAATTTGTCCTACGTTTCCGAGATCGTAGTTCGGAGGCACCGTACCATTACAATTTGTCCTACGTTTCCGATATCGTAGTTCGGAGGCATCGTGCCATTACAATTTGTCCTACGTTTCCGAGATCGTAGTTCGGAGGCATCGTACCATTACAATTTGTCCTACGTTTCCGAGATCGTAGTTCGGAGGCATCGTACCATTACAATTTGTTCTACGTTTCCGAGATCGTAGTTCGGAGGCATCGTACCATTACAATTTGTCCTACGTTTCCGAGATCGTAGTTCGGAGGCATCGTGCCATTACAATTTGTCCTACGTTTCCGAGATCGTAGTTCGGAGGCACCGCACCATTACAATTTGTACTTTATCAAACTGCGATAAGTCGGCAGCTTTTCCCATTCTAACTTCGAACGCTCTACAAACCAAAAGCCGGTCATCGGGTTGTATATATACTGCTCTGTGAACTTCACCAGCGCCACTCTTCGGTCTCCAGGAGCACTCATTTCTTTAGGCTGGGGGTGGTCATAATGAAATGGCTCATCGCTGTACATTTTTAGCACATCTTTTGTAAAAAAAGAACGTGCTTATGTTACCGGTTTATCCGTCCGTCCGTCTGTACCCACGATATCTCCGCAACTATTGGTCCGATTTGAAAATTTTTTTTTGCACTGGGAAGCTTGAAATATGCGAATGATGATCCTTTATTTCGTTTTTTTTTTTTTTACGATGTAAAATTTCGACGCTAGGGGGCGGCGTAAATGCAGATGATGTCGAATTCAAAAATACGTTTTATTCCACATATTTGCTTCTAAACATCCGATTGAAAAAATTATTTTATCTTTCAATTCCATTTATGTCGAAGAGTATTTTAGATATAGTTACTTTTTCAAATTACGCATAGATTTTCCGCTAGGGGGCGTAAAAGTAAATTACATTTTTCCCGATAACTTTTCTTCTAAATCTCCGATTTGAATTTTTTTTCCCAGCGGATACACCTCCTGATGGCCGCCCCGGTGGCGCAGTGGTCTAAGCGATGGCCTCTGATCATTCGTCCGGAACGGGGCCCGGGTTCGAATCCCGGTCAGGCATGGATGTTGTGTTTGTCTTACGGCACTGGCTCTCTCCCTTCCCTGGAATCAGTGACCCTAAATTAGGGACGGGCGACTGCTTATAGCCCATTGAGTTGCTCACAGTGGTCGTTAAACCTCCAATCCAAAAAAAAAAAAGCACCTCCTGATGGAAAAAATCCTTTGCACAGGGAGCGTAAGTGTTAATTTTTGCTTCTGATGTATTTGCCATAAAATCTGAGCTTCTAAAATCTCGATTGAAAAAATTCTTTCGTGGACTAATGCCACTCACTTCGATAAACATTTTCGGAATATTTTCTACTTAAAATACTCCGCAGTTTCTCCGCCAGGGGGCGTAGATGTATATCTTATTTTTGTCAATATCTCTACTTCTAGGAGTCTAATTTGAAAAAATTCCTTCTTTGTTTGACAGTGTTTCCGATGCGAAATGTTTTCCCTATATAATCAAAATTTTCAAGTAAATCATAGACTTTCCGCTAGGAGGCACAAAGGTAAATTGCATTTTCTGCGTTATTTCTGCTTCTAAAACTCCGATTTGAAAAATTCTTTCTGTATCGCATACAAGACTTGATAGAAAATATTTTTCACATAATTTCTAATGTTTGGTAAAGAATGGTTTGGCCACCAGGGGGCATAAGTGTTAATTTCTGCTTCTGATGCATTTGTAGCAAAATCTGGGCTTCTGAAAACTCGACTAAATTTTTTTTTTTTTTCTTGGACCGATAGTTCTCATATGGAAAAACCTTTTGAGAATACTTTCTTCCTAAAATAATGCTTGGTTTTTCCACCAGGGGATGTAAAGTCACATCTTATTTTTGTCGATATCTCTGTTTCTAAGAGATCGTAAGCTCATGATTCCGTTTACAGCAATACCTGAGGGATTAAAAACCAGATTGAAAGACTTCTTTCTTCCGTCAGATACTATTGTTTTCCATACCGGTTCCATTGACTTTGAATAGCTTTGATAAATTTAATTTCTGTCAGAACGGACTTAAAAGACGTGCTTATTACATCCGAAAATTTGGTGTCATTTTTCTTGTTGTACTTGATTTTGAAGGTTGTGCTTCCTCCGTTGAACCGGGTACAAGTTCGGTCGGTATATTTTGTTTATTTACTGTCGGTTGCTCTTGCTCTGAAGTCGTTTCTGTCGATTTATGCTTCTTTCCGAGAGTTCGAGATGGGCCGGATACATGTTCGATCGGTGTGTTGGATTTGTGTTTGGCGGCGGCTGTTTTCAGGCTTTCTCGATACTCTCTAGTTTGTTGGGCTGCAGTCTTCTTCGGCTTCTTGCATTCCTGATCACTTACTCCTGCCTCTCGTTTTGATTTTCTCTCCTTTTGCTTGCGTTCATTCTGCGAATTCCGCGGCATTGTCGAAAACGTTAACCTGTTCACACGAAAACAATTTGTAAAAAAGTGTTTAAACCACTGCGATATGTTCTTTATATATTTGAATAGATCTACCACGCAAAATCGTTTTGCGCTCAGGGTTGTCCAGATAAACCGCGATATTGTCAAAAGTGTTCACCGACTCACAAGAAAACTTTTTTTTTTAATTTTCTGTTCAAACTACGGCGAAATGTTCTTCGTATATTTGAACAGATTTCTCAAGATAGTATAACTATACTAAAAATTTGAAATTTCTTGGCGTAGAATACAAATAAACTTTCCAAGCTGTATTCTATTTTTGTGTTCAACGCCAAGAAATTTTGGATTTTTAGTATAGTTATACTATCTTGAGTATAGTTTGGTGTACAGTTCCTACTTATTGAATAGATTTCGTCGAGACATTTAAAACGATACCACGTACAGTCGTTTTGCACTCACGGTTGTTCAGATAAACTGCGATATTGTCAAAAGTGTTCACCGGTTCGCAAGAAAACAATTTTTAAAATCTAAAACTACGGCGAAATTTTCTTCATATATTTGAATAGATTTCGTCGAGAGCTTTAAAACGATAACACGCACAGTCATTTTGCACTCACGGTTGTCCAGATAAACTGCGATATTGTCAAAAGTGTTCACCGGTTCACAAGAAAATAAATTTTTAAATGTTCTGTTCAAACTACGAGGAATTGTTCTTCGTATATTTGAATAGATTTCGTTGAGAGCTTTAAAACGATAACACACACAGTCATTTTGCACTCACGGTTGTCCAGATAAACTGCGATATTGTCAAAAGTGTTCACCGGCTCACAAGAAAATAAATTTTTAAATGTTCTGTTCAAACTACGAGGAAATGTTCTTCGCATATTTGAATAGATCTCGTTGAGAGCTTTAAAACGATAACACGCACAGTCATTTTGCACTCACGGTTGTCCAGATAAACTGCGATATTGTCGAAAGTGTTCACTGGTTCACAAGAAAAGAATTTTTAAAATGTTCTGTTCAAATTCCGGCAAAATGTTCTTGGTATATTTGAATAGATCTAGTCGAGAGCTTTAAAACGGTAACACGCACAGTCGTATTGCGCTCACGGTTGCCGAGATAGACTGAGTCAAACGCGGCGGCACACCCAGAAATATTGCATCACCTTCCCCGTGCACAGGTAGTGAGGAGAGCGTCGCGCGCACGATGTATTGCGCAGTACGCGAATTGGACTCCATGCTGTTTACGAATATGCTAACACGATTAGTGTGCGGCACGTATTTTTAACGCTATAACGCTTTCAATCGGGGCCTATTTTTTGTCAGAGGCGGTCGGCCGTAAGTCGTCCCGTACTATCCGCGGAGATAGACGCAGTCCACGTCAAAACATACTGTATTAAACTTTGGCGTGTCTATGTCGGGCATGAAGGAGACTATGTGGAAAAGTAAGATATGTAAATTAAAGTAGAAATTCTGAGCTTTGTTTCTGTTTTGTTTCAATTTGATACCTTGCCACTGGGCTTGTATATAAATACGGAAGCATTCTGTACATCCTCGGTGAGTAAATGCAAACCCATTGTTTCGAAGCGTGTATTCTAGTGAGAGTTAACGCGCACAGGAAAGACATAAAAATGTATTCTTGAGTATTATTCTTGACATGAGATGAAACACTCTTCATGCTTTCTTAACAACACATTTTGTTCTTAATCTGTAAACTACTTCCGCGTTCCCCAAGGCCGGAAAATAAATCTTATTGAACTCCCCTTACTTAATCTCACGATCATTTTCACGGAGATCCAACTCTTCGAAATTCTCATCAAGGAGTTTTGGCGAAACGATGAGCGATTGAATTTGCGCGAAATTTATGCGTGACCTGCATATACATATTTTACGTCTTCGTGACTACTTGAAGGAGATCTCATACTTTACTTTGCGCCAAACGAGCAATCGTTCAGGCTACGACGCCACATTCCTCATTCGGAGTTTTCCTTAACTTCATACTAGGCGTTGATGATGAGAAGGCTATCAACCTGACGCTTTATCATTGTTGTAGTTAAGCTGAATGTATAAATGTCATAAGCATGGATATTTCGAAAATTTTCGGGAATATCTATTTGTTCTCTACCTCATAACATTTTGTCTTTTGTTTCAAAACTTGCACAACATTAATTCAACAGTAACTCTGTTAATTCGAGAATCTGTTAAAAATCCCGGTTGTTTTAGAAGTGGGTGGACACCCTAAAGAATGTTTTGTTCATTTTTTAAAATATTTTTTAAACGTCGATTGCAGTTATGGCGCATTACAGATATTTATACTGAAAGGTTTGGGAGATCCGACCACATCTGATGATGGGGCGACTGTCGCTCTGAAAGTGCTAGTATGTTTTAGAGTATTTTAATTGTATATATATTTCATATTTTAAGATCATTAGAATCGTGTGAAGACGGTATTCCTCCTAATGGTTCATGTGCACGAATGTTTTTCTGCATTTAATCTTTTCAATATTTGGAACACAAGAAGTTAAGCATCTAATTAGTATTATTTGTTAAGAAAAGTTATAAAATGTGCAGCTAATGAATCTCAATTAATTAATTAATAAATGGTATTTTGCAACACTAATAACTTGAGAAATTTTTTATGCAGAATAATCATTCTTTTTCTAAACAATAGATCAAGATACTAACTATGCAATGAACTACAGCCGTAGTTATTCAAAGTGATACAATTGTTTTCTGAAAATTTAATAAAAAAAATGAAAAAAATGTAGAAGTTCTACATTCGATGTCATATATCTCCAAATGTATTTGTTCCAAAGCAAAGCCTTTAATTCATTCCACAACAGACATAACAGAGATATTAAATGCACCCCCAAAAAATTTAGATTGAACCATTTTTACGCTTTCCAACCGTAGGTTGAAGAAGCGTATATGCTCCAGCTTCGTCCGTCCCTCCGTCCATCAGTCCGTCCGCACGATAACTGGCGTAAAAATGGTTCGATTGCGATGAAATTTTAGTATGTGGTAGGGGACCACCTGGGGACGAAACCTATTGAAAATGGACGAAATGGGGTCAAAGGTCAGGACATAGGATTGCGATCCATTCCATCGCCCTTATCCCATATTATTAAGGTGGACGTCAAGTAAGTTTGTTTCCTATACTTCCACTGGAAAAAGTTTTGTACACATTTCCTTCACAATTAATGTGTTCCCAAGGATGAAAATTTGAACATCGATTAAAATAACTTCATATTATAACTTGGAAAACTTAATATTTTCTAAAACATAACCATAATTATATTAAAAATCAATAACTTTTCCTTTGGTGTTGAAACCAGAGAAAAGATGGCGCGACCTGTACTTTGATGACGTCAGTGGACAAATAAATGTTGGATTGCATAATTACGGTTATGGTTTAGAAAATATTAAGTATTCCAAGTTATGAAATGAAACTATTTTAATCGATGTTCAAATGTTCATCCTTGGGAACGCATTAATTGTGAAGAAAATGTGTACAGAAATTTTTCCATTGGAAGTATAGGAAGCAAAATTACTTGACGTCCACCTTAAAGTAGCAATTCTTGTATTTTATATTGAAAACAGCTCTAAGAATTTTGATGAAAGTCGTTAACCTACCGTTTTCTGGTACTAGAAATCGATTTAGCTTGATCTCGACTTTAGGAGAATTCGTTCAGTAGGCTAAATAACCACCCCGAATTATAACGTTTTCAGTGTCATGGCGTTGTTCCATTAATGTTACCAATGCTTAGAAATCTTACGACGTCACAATCTCGCGTTTGAGAATGTTGGCGCGCGGTCACGCCATCTGTCTCATTACGTCACGCGTTGTGTGTCGATCCTATTAAAGTTTTATGACGTCACACTCTTGCGAGTAGATGTTCGCGATTCCCATCTGCCTCATTACGTCACGCGTTGTGTGCGTATATCCGTCTGCACGATAACTCGCGTAACAATCGTTGATGTCGATGAAATTTTAGTATCTGGTAGGGGATTACCTGGGAAGGAACCCTATTTAAAGTGAACGAAATGGGGTCAAAGGTCAGTACATAGGAGCGGGATCCATTCCACTGCTCTTATGCGTCATAACTAACGTAAAAAAGGTTCGATTTCGATGAAATTTCAGTATGTGGTAGGGAACCACTTGGCGACAAACCCTATTGGAAATGGGCGAAATGGGGTCAAAGGTCAGAACATAGAAGCGGGATCACTTTTTTTTTTTTTTTTTTTATTGGAGGTTTAACGACCACCGGGAGCAACTCAATGGGCTATAAGCAGTCGCCCGTCCCTAATTTAGGGTCACTGGTTCCAGGGAAGGGAGAGAGCCAGTGCCGAAAGACAAACACAACATCCATGCCTTACCGGGATTCGAACCTGGACCCCTTCGGACGAATGATCAGAGGCCATCGCTTAGACCACTGCGCCACCGGGGCGGCCGGGATCACTTCCATCGCCATTATGCATCATAACTTACGAAAAAATGCTTCGATTTGGATGAAATGTTAGTATGTTGTAGGGGCTTGGCTGGGAACGAATTGTATTGAAAATGGGAGAAATTGGGTCAAAGGTTAGGACACAGGAGCGGGATCTATTCCATAGCCCTTATGCATCATAACTTACATAAAAATGCTTCGATTGCGACAAAACTTTACCATGTTATTTCGGAGGTATACCGAACCGGATCTGTTGAATATCATCGAAATGGGATTAAAGGTCTGGACACAGGACTGAGATTTATTCCACAGCCATTATTCTCATAACTTGAGTGATAACTTGAGTAATGATTTCTGGTGTGTTGGAAAGCGTATTATAATCAATGCATTGCATGATTTTACAAACTTGTTTTATGAAGATCGTATTTCAAAACACGAAAATTTTCAAATTTGAGAACATAGCAAAATAAGAGTTATTCTTCTTGAAAACAATGGATAATATATTTGAATGAATTTAAAAGCCACACTATTTGTAGATCTCCCCTTCATTTGTATGGTGTATGCAGGGCTCGACTTTGGTCAGTCGAAGCCCTGTACATATCCTATGTCCGGGGCCCCCCTCGATCAAAAATTTTCGGTCAACAGTTGAAATGAATATTTTATGGTAAATATTTTGTTGCAAGCAGTTTTACTACGAGTAGTAGTAAAAGCATTAAAACACATCCCACATGCTAGTTAACTTTATAGCCAATGTGTCTTGTAATACACGAGCATTCACACCAATTGCACTTCCCCGCATCCGCAGAGCTTACAGCTGTAACATTAATTGCTCTGGAATTGTTTTTGGTTTATAGTATCATTTACGGAAACAAATAACTGTCCTCCCAGAGTTATAATTTAAAACCTCTAGTTTACTATAAATTTAATGGAAATGATGAACTGATAGTAGTTTAAGCTGTAAGAAGTAATCCCTCACAAAGTGTTACAGCTGAACACACACACACTGTGGTATAAATTATTGCAACAGTCCATGTAAATTATTACAACAGCAGCGTTCGAATTACCTGGTCCACTGGCCAGTGAATTATTTATGCTACTGGCCCGGATGGCCACTATTTTTTTTTGTCCGGTTTGTTTTGGAATTCGCAGGTTTATAAAGAACTGAACCAAATTTCACAATATTGAGGTTTGTTTATGGCAGTTTTCGAATTTTTTGAAATTCAGATATTTACTACTCAAAATCTGAATATCGGAATTGCAGATCATACTTAAGTTTTATGAAAATTTTGGACTGTAGGTGATCGAGGTCCAAATCAAAATATTTGGATTAAGACAGCACCACTTTTTGCCCAAGTAGTGACCCCAGAGTACGGATCTTTTATTATGCTTTCCAACTAGAGGATTAAACCCTGAATATCAAGGGACCTCAGTCCCTTGGTTGTATAATAGCCAGGTGTGCAACCAAGTGTTGTAAACACTTCTTGGAGTCCTTCACAACCCACACTGTAGGTGATAACTGCATTACTATCACCAAAACATAGTGTAGATAGGCCAACGAAAATAATCTTTGGTATTATTTGCCGTATTTTTGCACAAGTGCAAAGATTCAGCTGTTTGAAAATACAACACACATAAAAATTGGAAAGGGAGTGAGACAAGGTGACACCATATCTCCCAAGCTCTTTAATGCCACATTGGAAAATGTCTTTCAATCACTGAACTGGGAAAACAAAGGGATAAAGATTGATGGAGATTATCTAACCCACCTTCGTTTTGCTGATGACGTAGTCATTTTTGCAACTACCCCATCAGAGCTGCAGAGCATGATCCAGGAACTTGTTGACAAGAGTAAAGAAGTGGGATTAAAAAGGAACTTTCAGAAGACAAAAGTGATGTTCAATGCTTTTACAAGAAATGAAGATTTATCGATTGATGGAGAAAAGCTGGAGATAACAGACATGTACGTTTATCTTGGGCAGCAGATATCAAGTGAGGGGCACATTGATGAAGAAATTAATCGGCGTACAAAACTTGCCTGGAGAGCTTTTGGAAGAAACAGCATAATTTTCAAGAGCAATATGCCATTTTGTCTTAAAAGAAAAGTGTTTGATCAATGTATCCTTCCAGTACTTACGTATGGTGCAGAGACGTGGACCTTAACTAAAGGAGACATACAAAGGCTGCAGACAACTCAAAGAAGCATGGAGTGGTGCATGCTTGGTGTAACCAGCAGAGATAAGAAGAGGAACTCGTGGATCCTAAAAATGACAAGAGTGGAAGACATCATGATCAGAGTTAAATCCCTGAAATGGCAATGGGCTGGACATACTGCCAGAAGGTCAGACCATCGATAGACAGCCGAAATTTTAGATTGGATTCCAAGGGACAGGAAAAGACCCAGAAGAAGACCACGTGGGAGATAGGTGGATGAAATTGGAAAGTATGCGGGAGTGACATGGAGGAGACTGGCACAAGACAGACCGTTGTGGAGGAAACTTGGGGAGACCTTCGTCCAGCAGCGGATTGATAATGGTTGACAATGATGATGATGATGATGATTCTCTGCCGTATAAGACCATTAAAACACTCATTCGCATTTTGGGTTTTCCATGGAGGCACTTACCTAAAAGCTTTTCACTGCACGGTTCCATGTATGTAGTTTTAACTTGATTTAGTACATCATTTGGAAGATCTTTTCCTTCCTTGAAATGGACATTTGGTGTAACTTAGGATTTTTGGTATTCGCACCAGCTGTTGTCGCCTTTCGGGTATTGTCCATGTCAAACTCAACCATTTAATGACGTTTTGGCAATGTACATATATATGTTTATAAAAGAGTAGAATACACAAAAGCAAATGCAAAACAATCTGAATAGGTTTTCAATAAAATATAACATGCGAACAAATCAACTTTCGACTTCTCATGCGAACAGAACAAAAAACGCTGACAGCAGTTGCAACCAAAACAGTTGCGGTTAAAATGGCCCTGTTACGGTTACAAATGTCATGTTGCCACTTCAGAGACAAAATATCATTACTTAATAAATACTGAATAAAGGAAATTATAGTTAAATACAAAATTCTAAGTGAATTTGACAAAATTGTACAACTTCCGGTGAAAATATTGAAACAACACAACTTTATAAAAAAATCGCATAAATTTAACGTTTTTGGAAAGAAGATAAGTGGGAGATATAGAAATAAAATTGTAAGAAAATTTCAATTTTTTTAACAAAAATGATTTACGGTGTCCACTGACCTTAAGCTTTAAACTAGGACAAGCCGTCAACGGTAACCGATAACTCGGGTACAGTTGGCAAATTTTGAGCGAAGCTGATGCAAAATCTAAGTTCATTAAGGAGCCTATTAAAACAAATTCTAAAAAACGAACACGTAAAATGTATGACTTCCAGAACAAAAGTACGAAACATTCTAAAAAAGAAATGCTTAAAATTTATCATGAACTACTTTCCTTCACGCTGGTTGTGACCAGGTTGCATGTAAACAAGGCGGAGAGACACACTAAGATCGGGAACCACGTTTTTCACTTTTTTCATTTTGTATCGCGAAAGACAGACACACACACAAACACACACACAAACTTCCTTTTACAGATTAAGCAAGTGTTGAGCAAACAGACGGAATCTTCCCATTTCTTCGTTTTTCAATTCAAACGATTTTTTAAATTAACCTTAGTGAGCCGACTTTCGCAAAACGGTTCAAGTAAAAGGCCATCTAGTTTTAATTGAAATTCCTCAATGGCACGGAATTTCTGTATCAGAAGTCGTCAAAACCTGACCATGGGCGATGTCCAACCGGATGCCAAAAATCACGATGATCCGAAGTATCATCTCGTACCTATGACCGAACAACTAATTGTCCCGAGTCTCGTAAAGAGAGCGGATTTTTTCAATTATTATTAAAATTGTTCAGTTTTTTAATGGTCCTTATTTTTACACGACACGACCAATCACCATGATACCAACCCGATGTCCTTCAGTTTCTCTGTGGCAAGTGTCACCGCGTTCGGCTGAAGATCTTTGGAGGACATAGGTAACAAACGAACCCTTCTCAAAACTCGGAAAACCCCTAAAACATGAAAGTTTTTGGACGATTATTTCTCAATGACACGGAATTTCGGGAATCGGAAGGCGTCAAACCCTGACCGTGGACGATGTCCAATCGCATGCAAAAATTCACGGTGATCGGAAGTGTCATCTCGTACCTATGCCCGAGCAACTAATTGTATCGTAAAGAGATTTGACCTCGGGCTTCGGCCTCGCTTCGCTCAATAAATACACTATCTACCAACAAGTAATTGGACACATGTGATAGCAAAGGAAAACGAAGTTTATTCCCCTTCAATAGTTGGTGGAGCCTCCACGAGTGGCGATTACAGCTGCGACTCTCCGGGCATACTCTCAACCAGGCGTTCTACGACGGCTAGCGGTATTTTCTTCCACTCGGCTTGGAGAAGACAGGTCAGTTCCTTTGCCGATTTCGGACGGTGGGGGCACCCCTTAAGTCGACGCTCCAACTCGTTCCAGAGGTGCTCGATAGGGTTAAGGTCCGGGCTCTGCGTAGGCCAGTCCATTCGATTAACCACACTGTCACCATACCAAGCCATGGTGGACCTCGCAACATGACAGGTGGTATTGTCATCCTGAAAGTAACATGGGTCCACCCCGTAAAACTGCCACAACGTAGGAAGCGCATGGTCATCCAAAATGGTGCAGTAGGTCTCGGCGTTGAGTCTACCAGGAATTGCGACCAAGGGTCCCGTGCCATACCAGGAGAAACACCCCCATAGCATAATTCCACCGCGGCTGAACTTCACAGTTGGCACAATACATTCTGGCGGGAGGCGTTCTCCAGGCAGACGCCAAACCCAGACATTGCCATCCGAACGGTAGAATGTGAACCTTGATTCATCGCTATAGAGAACCTGTTTCCACTGTTCAACGGTCCACTGTCGACGTTCTTTGCACCACGTTAGCCAAGCAGCGCTATTGAACTTGGTGATCAAAGGCTTGTGGGCGGCAGCACGTCCATGATAACCAAGCAGACGGGCTTCCTTAAGTATGGTATTCATCGAAAGAACACTCCCGGATGCCTGTTGAAACTCCTCGCGGATGTGGCCCATCGATTTGGTGCGGTTCTTCCGAATTTCTCTGGCCAGCACCCGTCGGTCTCTAACTCCCAGTTTGGTGGGTCTGCCGGGTCGGGGAATATTCCGACAGTCGCCTCTCATCTTCCACTTGCCAATCACGTAGGCCATTGTCGATTTTGGGTACTTCAACTCGCTGGATATGTCACGTATGGATTGGCCATTTCTGCGATACCCAACGATTACACCTTTCTCGAAATCAGAGAGCTCCGAACTGCGTGGCATCTTGCATGCAACTGGTTGCGTTGTTGTTTCCCACACGATATTTAACGGCGGCGGCCGTGCTGTGTATCAGGACCGCAGATATCGTCGATTGCAGGTGTGTCCAATTACTTGTTGGTAGATAGTGTATTAATATATAGGGGATGTTGCCCGTCCTATACGGGGTGAAATTGTTAATTGAAGCACAGATTGAAAACAAATCAAAGAGACGCCGGATTTCTGTAAGGATATATAGTAAAAACTTGTACAGTAAGAACTCATTTATATTAGAACTAAAAATTATATGCTATTTATTTCCGTTTTTCAAGAGACCTCGCGATAAATAATACTCTGTGTAAAATATTTGTTGCTTAACAATTGTAGGTTAGAGCGTTTAGATAGATCAATATTTTACAAAATGTGTAATATAATCAGCACTAAACTCGGAAAGTTGTTTTCGTGTAAACTTACCTTAACAACTTTTACTTTGATTTTTTACGTTAAATTACTTTTTCTCTGGCATACTTGTTCCCTCCAGGGCTTGTTTTAGGCTGTCCTATTCGACGGTTAGTTTGAAACTTCATACAGAAGCTTTTTCTACAAAATAATGCGACATCTGGTATTACAAATAGAAACTATCTAAATTCTCAACAATGTGCTATTGGAGCGACATCTGCTTTTAGGTGCAATTTTTCTTACTTTGACATCTCAAGATTTCAGTTTTTATTGTAGGTTAGAGCGTTCAGATAGATCGATATTTTACAAAATGTATAACATAATCAGAACTAAACTCGGAAATTTAGCTAAATTAAAAAATAATTAAAGCGTACAAATTAATATTCGAATTGTACTAAATTTAATGTACAAACGCAACTTGCCGTGTTATTAAGAATTCAATTCGAATTTTGTAGATCCGATAAATAAAACTAGAGTAATTGATAATCCAATGTTCTTAAATTAGCACGCGATCACCTTGACACCTCAATGTGATCTCGTGCAAACTTAACTTACTGTGATATTAAGAATTCAATTCGAATTTTGTAGATCGGAAATACAGAACTCGAATCATTGATAATTAATCTAATGTTTTCAAATTAGCACGCTATCATCTGGACATCTAAAAGTGATCGCGTGAAAATTCAACTTGCTGTGATATTAAGAATCCAATTCGAATTTTCCAGATCCGAAAAACCGAACTCGAGTCATTGATAATCCAATGGTTTTAAATTAGCACGTTTTTAAATTAGCACGCGATCACCTTGACATCTAAAAGTGATCGCTTGCTATTATATAGCAGGCAATTACTTTGACATCTCGAGAGCACACACGAATTAATTGATACGTGATGGCGCAACAATGCAGACGTTGTTGTGACGTCAAACGTTCCAGACAGAGAGAGAGAGATGGGTGTTTCTATGCATAAAAAAGATAAAAATTATTTCATTCCTCTTGCCTGTGGATTTCATACATTTCTTTTTGGTTTAATTTTTTACCGTGGGCCAGACCGACACCCATCGCGGTCCGCCCATCGAGAACCAGTGCCCTAGAGCATCGAGAAGAAAAGTGGAACGTAATGGCCGTGTATAATGTCGTGAAAAAAAAAGGGAAACATTATGACACAGCTTTCCGGCATGGTTCTCATACGAAATTTTTGGTCGAATGTCGTACATCGTTTCGAAGAAATGCGGGGATCCGCATTCCTAAATTCAAAACATTTTGAACCGTAACCGCGCCCCAAATCTTTTGTTAATCTCTAGGCAGCTGGAACTCCTTTCGCTCAATGAAAGAATAACAGGAGCAAATCGATTTTGCTACAACGCAGATGACTAATGGCCAACAGGTCATGGAGAATTGTGATTGCTTTTCTGAGCGCGGAATCTTGCGTTGCCATATCAGAAACGGTTCTTTGTCTCACGGTAGGGTTCCTCCGAAGGAATAACAGCCGAAAATCTTATTTATCAAGGGAGATACTGATCAGATACTAACATAGAAGTTCGTCTCTTTAACGCAAAGGGTCTGTTTCTTTTATTCTTTTGAAATTACATTATTTCCATATCTCCTGAGGATCTCAGAAAAATACTTCTTTTGTAGTGGCCCTGATGGTATACGGAAATTCATTTCGAACATGATTTCCTTTTTCGTAAAACAATTTGATGGGTTTCTACCTCCGCATAACTGAGTTCGCACCATTCTTTGCTCAATTTCGAAAAGATAAAAGACTATTTTTTTTTCGAAAGTCATTTTAATATTGACATTCTTGTGAACGTCGAAAAATAAAGGATGAAACCGAATTTTCGGATGTACTGTGCGCACCATCGGAAGCAAGACTAAAACTTATAGCTAAAGAAGATGGGCAGCCCTGAATTCTCCGGTGTAATGAGAACGTCTTTCTGACTTAACGTTAAAACGTTAAACCTACAACTGAACAAGAAGAAGTAATTCAAATTTTATATCGTAAAAGGAACGAGTTTTGCGACAGAAGTCTTAATCCCTTAACCTCTCTCTCTCTCTGTCTTCTCTCGCTGTCTCTATTCTTTCTTTACTTTCCTCCTTCTCTCCCTTCCCTCTCACTGTTCTCTTGCTCTTTCTATTCCCTCTTCTCTCTCCCCTTTACTTTCCCTTTACTTTCTCCCTCTACTCTCTCCCCTTCTCTCTCCCTTCTCTCTCTGTTCGCACTCTCCCCTTCTCTCTCCCTCTCTCTTCTCCCTTTGCTCCCTTCTCTTTCTCTCCCTTCTTTCGCTCTTCACATTCTCCCCTTCTCTCTCTCTTCTTGCTCTCCCCTTCCCTATCTCCTCCTTACTCTCCCATGCTCTCTCTCTCTTCTTACTCTCCCCTTCCCTATCTCCTTACTCTCCCCTGCTCTCTCTCTCTCTCTCTCTCTTTTTCCGTCTCTATCTTCTCTCTCCCCTTCTGTCTTTCTCTTCTCTCTCTTCTCTTTCCCCTTTACTTTCTCCCTCTGCTCTCTCCCCTTCTCTCTCCCTTCTCTCTCTGCTCTCCCTTCTCTCTCTCTGTTCGCACTCTCCCCTTCTCTCTCCCTCTCTTCTCTCTTTGCTCCCCTTCTCTTTCTCTCCCTTCTTTCGCTCTTCTCATTCTCCCCTTCTCTCTCTCTTCTTACTCTCCCCTTCCCTATCTCCTTACTCTCCCCTGCTCTCTCTCTCTCTCTCTCTCTCTCTCTCTCTCTCTCTCTTTTTCCGTCCCTATCTTCTCTCTCCCCTTCTGTCTTTCTCTTCTCTCTCTTCTCTTTCCCCTTTACTTTCTCCCTCTGCTCTCTCCCCTTCTCTCTCCCTTCTCTCTCTGCTCTCCCTTCTTTCTCTGCTCTCCCTTCTCTCTCTGTTCGCACTCTCCCCTTCTCTCTCCCTCTCTTCTCTCTTTGCTCCCCTTCTCTTTCTCTCCCTTCTTTCGCTCTTCTCATTCTCCCCTTCTCTCTCTCTTCTTACTCTCCCCTTCCCTCTCTCCTTACTCTCCCCTGCTCTCTCTCTCTCTCTCTTTCCGTCTCTATCTTCTCTCTCCCCTTCTGTCTTTCTCTTCTCTCTCTTCTCTTTCCCCTTTTTTCCATCTTCTTTATCTTCTCCCTCTTCTCTCTCTCACCCTTCTCTCTCTCTCCATTCTCTCCCTCTCCTTTATCTTCTCTCTCTTTCCTCTTTCTCTCTCTCTCTCGCACTCTTCTCTTTCTCTCTGTACTACACTAGTTTCCATAATTTAATGAAAAACACCAGAATATCGGGATTATTTTTGGAAGAAGTGTAGGAAATGTACAAAATTTGGGTATTACTTGAAAAAAGAAACTGTGCCCAAAAGAGTTTACGTTATAAATGGCATGGAAAAGAAGAAAAAAGTTTCTTAATCGTATATTTAGAAGCAAATATGTAGAATAAAATAGTTTTTTAATTCTGTAGCATCGGATTTATACGCCCTCTAACGCCAAAGTTGCGCATCGGTAAAGAACCAGATCGTTCTTATATTTCGGGCTTCCCAACGCGAAAAGAATTGAAATCGGACTAAAAGTTGCAGAATTATGGTGCCCGCAGACGGGCAAACAGACAAAATGGATACCATAACCACGATTATTTTTGCAAAAGACGTGCTAAAGCGTATGTCTCAGTGCATAAACAAAAGAAATTGTAAATGGCCGAAAAAAGACAACAGTCTAGACAAAACAAAAAACACCGATTCGACGCAAAAAGAAAACCCATCACAGAAGTAGTTTCAAATGCGCCTCAGGGTTTCTGAATCCTCTGGTATAGTGGATAAAGGACAATCCTGGCGCCATAGTGGTCCAAGCGCTAGGTTCTAAACGTACGTCCGAGGTGTGTCTGGATTCGAGACCGTGGTGAGGTATGGGTGGTGTGTTTGTCTTACGGCACTGGTTCTCTCACTTCCCTGGAACTACCGGCCCTAAATTATCGACTGTCTATATAGCTCATAGAAGTGCTCACGATGGTCGTTAAACCCGGAAATTAAAAAAAAAATGCGTAAATGCAGAAAACGAGCAAGTTTCCGAACTGAACTACTCCATCAACTGGGCGAAGAGCTTCAGAGATAAAATCGCACAGTGACGAGGAGACACGAGTTTCCGTCACAAGGTCAGCTCGGGTCGGGTCGTGAAGTCGATACGCCCAAAATAATTGGAAAACCAATTATCCCTGAGTGGGATCGGCCCCAGTCAAACACATGTGGCGTTCCAGCCTGTTCGCTTTGGAGTTACACCTAAAAGGCTGTGTGACGTTCCTATTTCAGTGGTGACGCACATGTCAAGACGGCAAAATTGCAACAATAAGCTTCGTCGGTGTAGCTTAATTGGGAAAGCATTCGGCTCCGGAGAAGAAGGATTCGAGTTCATCCACCCAGAAAGTTTAGTTTTACGCTGCTATATTCTTACCCGAACATAAAAATTCACCTCCAGGCCGTTACGTTCTTCTAAAAATGTGGGATGTTCATTCCGCACGCACATCATCTGGAATTAATTAGAATTCCTTCTTCTGTAATGATCTCTTTCAAGCGTGGTTTGCCGGCTGACCCGGAAACGTAGCATTCCGTTCTAGCCCTTTCTCAAGGTGGGGTATATACAGGGGTTGGACAGCATAATGTGAACACCACGCTCAGAGAGGCGACTTTTAATGCAGCTGCGTACGTCGCAATACTCACAGGTATCCACCACTTTTTAATTGTAATAGCTTTGTTTAGAACCTCAAGGTCCTGTTTCGGTGCCTTTAAAGTATCTTGTTGCAAAATTTCTCTCAGCGTGACAACGAAATGAGCGCCCTAACGGACTTCGAAAGAGGACCGATTGTTGGTGGCCGGCTTGTTGGTGCCTCCGTGACAACAGTCGCCACGGTAGTGTTGGTATCGAGAGCTACTGTGTCTAGCGTCATGACAGCATACCGTGTTTGTGGCAAAAGTTCGTCTGCGAAACACAACAGCGGCTGAAAAACGACCCTGACTGATAGAGACAGGAGAGCATTAAAGCCCGCAATAAGAAGACCAAGGCGCTGAAAATTAGTGCGGAGCTCAATCTTCACATCCAGAAACCAGTGTCAAAGAAAACAACGAGCAGGGAACTGCATAAACAAGATATTCTTGGCAGAGCTGCTATTGCAAAACCATTGGTGGCCCGGATGAACGCACAACGGCGACGGCAGTAGTACCAGGAGCATACAACGTGGATTGCCAATTCATGGAAACGTGTAATGTAGTCTGGTGAATCCACATTCACACGATCCTGCACCTCAGGACGTGTTTACACGTGGAGAACACCGTCAGAAGCGTACAACCCAGACTGTCTGCTCCCAACAGTGCAGCATGGTGGTGGTTCTGTCATGCTCTGGGCGGTCATATCGTTGTTTTGAGCAGGTCCCCTGATCACCTTGACGGGACGGACGACTGGCAGGGCGTATGAAGCCATTTGGGCCGACCAAGTCCATCCAATGGCTCAGGTATTGTTTCTTGCAGGAGATGCCATCTATCAAGATGGTAACGCACCAGTTCACAGAGCTCGGAATATCCAATCACTGTTTGAGGAACACGAGGACGAACTTGCACACCTTCCTTGGCCTCCTCAAACACCAGACTTAAACATCATCGAGCCACTAATGTCTGTGTTGGAAAAATATAGTTAAGAGCCACTTGAAGCAATTTTAAACTGCTCCGGGTTCTTGAGAGATGCAGGAGCACCTCTCAAGGACCCGGAGCAGTTTGTCTCACTAACCACTATCTAGGATTTGTATGCGTCCATACAAATCCGGCGGTTTTGAATGCCAAAAATGGTCCCACACCCTATTAGATACGTAAAACCTTCTTTTCCTAGGTGTTCACATTATTCTTTCCAACCCCTGAATGTGGCGTACATATCTAAGATGTGACGCGCATATCAAGAGAGCAAACGTTCAGTGAAACTTCGTTGGTGCAGCTTAATTGGTAAGGCATTCAGCTCCAGAGTAGAAGGATTCGATTTCCGCTTCCGGCAAATGGCTTTTACGCTGTAACTGGTGAAGCACCTTTACCGACACCCTGTATGTTATGCGTGAATGTCAAAGTTTAGTGACAAGCAATGATAATCCTATGTGTCTTTGGACATGCGTTGCTTGTCCAACATTCATATTTAGGGGGATAAGAGGGATGAAATAACCGTGAAAACGGAAACATTGTCACAAGTATGTGGATGCTTTACTAACGTGACCTCCAGTTGCTACGTTGATAGCATATAGAGACGAGTATGTGGCTGTTGTGTAGGGAAAACACTAATTCCAGATTGGGGCTGCTATCAATTCCGTCATTAGCGAAGCTGATCCCAAAGGCATTTCTGCTGAAGTGAGTAAGGATGCCCGAAAGCACACAAATATCTTCCCGATCGACAATGCGCTCGAGGTCACCAAATTTTCCCTCTTATCTCTGGGCTTCAGGAACTGCATGTAACGATCAATGCTTCTTCATTCCATCCTATTGCGGATAAGTTATCGTGAAAAATATTTCAGAAGGATTATGCTCCAAATAAGTTTGAAATATGCTGCTTTTCAAAATTATTATTAAATCGTATGTGCACCGACATCAACACATAGAGGATTGCTTTATCTGTTGGCATTGAAACACCCCTGCGCATGAAACAGCGCAAATAAATTATTTTCATCCCACCGTTGGGCTTGTAGTTACGCCCAGAGAAAAAATTGGGTCGAAATATTGTTTAATCTCATTCTGACTCAAATCGAAAATGGATTACTTAACTACACTGCTGTCCAAAAGTTGCTTACACTGGTGTGTAAACAAGAAAAAGTTTTAATGAATGAAATACGGGATTACACCACTGAACATACAAATGTTGAAGTTGTGAATCCGTTTATTGGTGTAAATATGTCACGAATGGCAAGTCTGATAATATCCGAAAACTTCCTTTTTTTTTATTGAAGGTTTAACGACCACCGAGAGCAACTCAATGGGCTATAATAAGCAATCGCCCGTCCCTAATTTAGGCTGACTGGTTCCAGAGAAGGAAGAGAGCCAATGCCGTAAGACAAACACAACATTCATGCCCAACGAGATTCGAACCAGGACACTTCTCGGACGGATGGTCATAAGCCAGCGCTTAGACCACTGCGCCACAGGGGCGCCCTTGAAAATTTCCTCGTCCTGGAGCGGGAATCGGCGCCTCTCGGTTTGCGCCCGAGTATGTCAACCACTAGACCACGCAGAAGAACCAAGTCTCAAGTTTCCGATAAACGTGGTCGTTTTGGGTCGTGTAGCGGTTAGCATACTCGGGCGCAAGCCGGTAGACGCGGATTCGATTCCCGCGCCAGGACGACGAAATTTTCAAGTTTTCTTATATTATAAGACTTACCATTCATGTCAGATTTACACCAAAAAAACGGATTCACAACTTCAAAAAGTTTTAAATCACAAAAATCAGAAGGCACAATGAAATCGGTTATTTGCTACACACAGACATGACATAAGCAAACAGACCTCTGATTTAAATATGCATACGATGTCATCGCTCTGTCCACGTTATTTTATAAACAACGAATAGCAACTGAAAAATTGTTCATCCGACACCGCTGGGATCGAATCCCAGATCTCTCGATAACGAGCCGAGTGCGTTCGCTTTACGCTACGGTGCCAACAATTCACAGCGCTATTCGTGGTTTATCAGTCAGCATCTGACTACACAAATCCATATTGATGGGCTCAGCAACTGATGTGTCGCCATTAGTGGCATTCAACAAAGCAAGCTGGTATGCTGGAAAGTGTATCATAATCAATGCATTGCATGATTTTACTAACTTGTTAAACTGACAATGGCTTTCAATTATCTTTAAGAAAAAGTTAAATGTACTGTTTTATAGTATTATTCCACAAAACTCCTAAATATAAATTTTACTCTTGGTAGCTGTAATAGCTTTCGTCTTTAAGGACTACACATACCGACACAAATTTCGTAAAATCACCTGTACAATAACATAAGTACCAAGTTTCTTAGGGTTACACAATATATATAATAGCTGGTGCACAAAATGGGAGGAGAGGGAAAGAAATATTATGTGCTATAATAACAAAACTTCATGCGACATGCTATCAACAATATCAGATCTCGATAGAGAACTTCAAAATCAGACCCTTCGATAGACGATTGAAATTTAACAGTTAATCAAACCTCCAGCATTCCCCCGAACCCCTCCTATTACCGAAAATTTTTCGTCGTACTGATACGGAACAAGTGAGAACGGAGCTTTTCCGTTAATACACTTTAGTGCAAAAATTAAGGACGAGACGGTTTTTCGAATGTAACGTCGTGCAGAAGTGCTCCACATCGACTCAAATCATACCATAAGATCCCCAAGATGTAAGAACATGGGACAAGTGAGCAAAACCGTCCAAACAAGGAATCCCAAGGATACAAAGGCACTTTATTGAAAAGGTAGCTTCGAGCACAACTGGACAGAAGACAGAAACGTCCATGTGACAGGCAGATGCCAAGAAAAATCCAGTTTTTAGTAGGGGATATGATCACCCCTGACTGCGTCGCAGGATTTACAACGTCTGTCCATGCTGAGGACGAGGTTATCAAGGAGCTGTTGAGGCATCGCGGCCTATTCCTCTTGTAGCGCCAATCGCAGCTGCGGAATCGTTGCTGGCGGCTGGTGACGTGCTGCCAAGCGTCTCCCGAGAAGGTCCCTCGCGTGTTCGATTGGATTTAGGTCCGGGGACCTTGCGGGCTAATCCATGCGTTGAATATCTTCACTCTCCAACAGCTCTGCGACAGCCACTGTACGATGAGGTGTAGCGTTGTCGTCCATGAAAAGGAACTCAGGACCCACAGCACCTCTAAACAGACGCACGTGAGTCAGAAAAACCTCGGTACAATAGCGGACACCAGTGATTAAACCTCCTTGGAAGATGTGGAGGTCAGTACTGCTACCAAGCATGATACCTCCCCAAAAAAGAACTCTGCCACCTCCAAACCGGTCCCTTTCGATGATGTTGGAGGTGTGATTGCGTGTTCCCTGCTGTCTCCAGATGTGTATACGTCCAGAATCGCTCGTCAGACTAAATCGGCTCTCATCCGTAAAGAGAACTCGACCCCATTGCTGATGTGTCCAGTTCTTGTGTTCCTGGCACCACAGAAACCGTCTTCTCCAGTGAGCAGGCGTTAATGGCACACACCGTACCTGTCGTCGTGCAAATAGACCACCTTTGTGGAGCCTCCTGGCCACGGTAAAACGCGATAACTGACGTCCAATTGTCTGTTGCATCTGCCTTGCGATTTCTCCCGCTGTCTGTCGTCTGTCTCTTCTCGCCTCTAGGACAATATACCGGTCATCCGCCGCCGTGGTTGCTCGTGGACGACCACCGCTAAACTCTCGGACAGCTGTTCCTGTCGTTTGTAATGCTCTCCAACTTGTGAAACTATGCTGTGAGCGATCCCGAACTCCTCGGCCACCCTAGTCACACTTCGACCTTCTTCCAACTTCCCAATGACGTGTCATGGCGAAAATTTTAACCTCTGGTGAATTTCAGAGAGACTTAATCAATCTTTCTGTTGGTTTATCGGAGATTAATTAATGCAAAAAATTTCTCCCATGACATACGTTAGAAGAAAATTCCTGGTTGAAAGGCAGGGGAATTCGTGCGCAAAATTCGCTTGTCTTAATCACAACCAGGAAAACAAAATTTCATGTTGAAAAAAAAAAGAGAATAATATTTGATTTAACTGACTTTGGGCTTCTGGAAATAATTATTTTATCTATTCTTTTATCGCGATAGGAAAAGGCGAGTAGATGTGCAGCTCAGACAATCAAAATTAATTTTACTTTCACATCACGGAACGAGATAAAAAGAAAATTAAAATTAGTGATTTTCTGCAAGGCAAGAATTCGCCATTTTTTGCGTTCCTCATTTCCCAAAGTCGTGAAAAATCGCCCAAAAGTGCAACATCTTTTCGTCTTTTGGGTAAAGAATTCAGCAACAGAATCTATTTTTAGACCTCAGGTTCGAGAGGCTTGGTCCCTACGTGTTGAAGGTCAAGTTCATCTTCCCCTGGCCGACCAGAGGATGCACGTGCCTAGTAACATTTTTTTTTCGTGGAGAGTGTTGGACGATGCAACGATGCCTGAGTGAAGGTCAGAGGTCACTCGAGGCGTGGGAGAGAAATTCCACTGTTGCCATGCAAAAGGTCAGCCAATCAGGGGTCAGCATTTTTTTCCAACACGCGAGAGTTTCTTTGACACTTTGAGACGCTTGTCTCAGTCACTTTTGTTCTTGTCCTCTTGCTGGCCGGGAGAAAGAGGGGACGGCCGAGTCTCTCCTCGCCTTTTGGTGGGGAGAGCATTTGTTGACCACCATGATTTGACATCGAGGTAAAAAGCTTAAAGGAGCCTAGTAGCGACGGTCTTCTAGCGTGGGGACTTGTCGGGCTCATGGTTGGTTACATGAAAAAAAAATTAAAAGGAGCTCAGGGCTTGCGATGAATTTCTCACTGATTCCACCAAATGAAAAGAGGTGGAAGAAATTATGAAGAAAGGACAGGACCACCGTAGGACGAGACCTCCTCGGGGCGCAGCGAAAGATGATCACCGATGCACTCCTAAGCATTCTCGTGAGAGCTGATGGATAAAGAAAGGGGAACCTCCGAGCCTTTGCCGTCCACCTTCCAATGCAGCCGACCAAATTCCTACCAGGGATGGGCATCGAAAAGGACAAGGGAGAATTACTCCCTCTGAGAGGGTCCATCATCACCAGCTTCGGGATGTCTTTTGTTTTCCCTGTGTTCAGGTGAAGTGCTCGGGCACATTGTGTCCAAAAAGAAAGAGAAAGACATTGTTGGAGGCGAAGAGAGGATCAACAGTGACAGTGTGACCAGAAGATTTTTTTTATTTGAAACAAGAGTTGTTCCTGCCCAGCCCAGAAGGTAAATTCTGTCTCGATTTTTTTTTTGTATTATGTTGTGACCGCTGCGGAATTGTTGAACGAGTGGGTCAGCAGTTTGAATTCAAATTTATAGTTCTGCGGAAAAAAAAAAAAAGAAGAAATTTTCTGTTTTTTTTTTAGGTTAGCTGGATGTGGGACAGATGTCCCCATATTGTTGTCGTTTAGTTTTCAAAATTAAGATTTATTAGTTCCTCAGGTATGAGTTCAGAAAAAAAGAGAGGGGAGTTGAAAATGCTTTCATTGATGTTTTTTTCTTGTGTTGTCATGTCTGGTATTTTAGCAACTCTCCAGGCCAGTAAATTTTAATGTATCGGAAAAATTTGGTTTATTGTTTGAGCACAGTGAATTCTGGTGCAATCGTTTGTAGTTTAGTTGGGCATGTGATAATTGAAAAGCAGTGTTATTGTGATGTTGTGGGTGATAAAATAATAGTAAACATTTCTCTCTAGTCTTTTACAGCGTTGAGTTATTTTTTTTTTTTTTGAGTGAAGATAAATTATGGGATGATTTATATTGGGATTTTGGGAACATATTATAGTGTGATGAAATTGGAAACCTAAAGTGTTGTTTACATTCTTGGAGTGTTGAGTGTCGAAATTGAGATGGCAGGAGTGTTAATTGAGGACCAGTATTTTACAGGCTCCAGATGAGTGTTAATCTCCCATTGGAAAGGGGTGATCTTAGGGCAAGCCGGGAACTTGTCCTAAGGCAGAGGGCTCTGAGTAGGGAATTTTCACCAGGATGCGATATGTGCAAAATAGAAGTTGAGGTATTTGGGTTCTCAAGTTTTGTATTTCACAAAAAGAATGAACATCATGGGTTGAGAAGACACACTTTTGCTCACCAGTTCCAGTATTAATTGTTCTTTTCTTTGGCCTAAATTTTCTTGTTTTTATAAAAAGAGTCTAAATTGTAATTTTAATTTTCAATAAGGTGAAAATATTTAGTGGGTTATGTAAATGGTCAGTGTTATTGTCTGAAGTGGACCTGCACATTGCCATGGTACAGAGGAATTTCCTTGCTAGTGATTTTTCCTGGGCTATATGCGGACATAGAGGTAAGTGAATTTTCCTGGGATATATGTGGACATAGAGATAAGTGAATTTTCCTGGGATATATGTGGAGAGAGATAAGTGAATTTTTCTGGGATATATGTGGATATAGTGATTTTGGATTTCTTGGGATATATGTGGATATAGTGATTTTGGATTTCTTGGGATATAGAGAGATAAGTGATTTTTCCTGGGATGTATGTGGATATAGAGATAAGTGAATTTTCCTGGGATATATGTGGAGAGAGATAAATGGATTTTCCTGGGATATATGTGGATATAGTGATTTAGGATTTCTTGGGATATAGAGAGATAAGTGAATTTTCCTGGGATATAGTTGTGTTAGTTCTGGGCCGGATGTGCCTGGAGTATTTAGGGTTGAAGTACGACAGGCTCTTGGAGGCGTGGTTGATCAAGGTGGGATCATGCATTGGTTTGAAAAGGGGGAGCCCTGATTACGTGGTTTTTTGGGGAAAACTTGTCTTTAAACCCCCCCAGTAGTTTCGCTGCTCACGGAGATATGTACTGCCAGCGAGGGTCGGTCGGGCGTTGCTTCAATAATTGGCGAGATCATGTTAGAGGAAATTCTGTACCTGATGATGATGTGTCACACTTGAGGATTTTTTCCTTTCCTTTTGCTTAGGCTGAAATTGGATTCACGACCCAATTTCACGCCTTCAGCCTGACTTGGTATTTTCGTCCTGTGTTGGTTCTCAAAACCCAGGGTAATGTCTGAACTGAGAGTATTTGCCTCACCGCTACCTCAGTAATTCACTGCAGGTGTTAAATTTAAGTTTGTTTGGTGATTTAAAGTATCTAAATTTATTTGTTTATGATTTGCTGTAGTGCTAGGGATGTAAATTCTAAATTCTGGTTGTTGGTGTTAGTGAACTTGATATTTAGTTTGGAAATTTAGTTAATTGGTATTTTGAGTTTTTGTTTACAGTATAGAGTTATTAAGTATCTTGAGCTATTATGTGAAGTGCAGAGTGAGGTGATTTTTATGAGCAAGCTAGTGCAAGAAGATTGTTTGAATTTCTGAATTATGATGATGTTATGAATAGTGATAATTTTTAAGATTAGTTAGTGAGGTTTCTTTATAAGTGAAGTAGGTTCATTCAGGGTAGTTCTATAGGTTATGTAATGTTTATTAATGCTTGTGCTCAGTGTAAATTCTGTTTTGAGGATAATTTACTTGGTTTGTTTACTTGCTGATAGTAGATTTGTTAAAGTATAATTTGTGGCTCTTAAATAACTGTAAATGTAAATTGAAGTCTTCGAAGCTAGTCTGGGAGATTGCAGAGTTTGCTAAGATTGTTTAGGTGCTGTAAATTTAAATCAATAAGTGTAAAAGTGTAAATTTGTCATTGAGCTAACTAGGTGAGAGAGAAGAGAGTACGTTTCAAAAGAACAAAACTTGTCCACCTGGTGGAATTCAAAAGAATACAGTAATTTTTTTTGTGTGTAAGCTATGTGAATCGTAGTGGAATTTTGGATGCATACAGTGTGTAAACCATGTGAATCATAGTATGATTTTGGAGGCATAAATTCAAAGCCTAGTGTTCAAACCAACTGTGTTGAAATATGTCAGGCTGTGCTGTTCATAAGGCCAGTGGCCAAATAGAAATAGAAAGAAAATTGAGATTCTGTTTTTATACTGCTGTGTTTTAGCAAACAACAAAAAGGAAATGCCATCTGATTGTCCACTAAATGACCTTATTAAGTTTTTAAAGAAAAATAATAAATACAGGTAGTAGCCTTTCAAAAAAAAAAAAAAGTCCAAAATTAGTGCAGTGTGATAAATTTTGTGTGCTGTTGTCTTCCATGACTTGGTCCCATGTACCCCACCTTAGCTTGACTAAGGCTATCGATCCGAATCCTGGTATTATAAGGTATTTCATACCTGCAATTTTTGTCCTATCCTTTTAAATTGACTTTCACCGCCTCCACAAGTTGTTATTGAACGAGTACATTTTATACTATGACTTATAGTGACACATTTTCATACACACGCAACAATATTCACTTATTTTTGCACTTTCAGGTGACTCAACTCTGCGTGAACACAAACAACGCAAACTTTCCAATAACTTCTTGTGGAATGTAAATTTTCAGATGCATTTTTGTTTAGGATGTTCATGGCCTTCTAATACTTAGAAAATATTTTTGGTTTCGAAATGCATCCACCCATCTCCCAAATTTAAATTTTCTATAATTTCCATATCAATTTAAATACCAGCATAATAATAGTAAGCCCCTTTTGATAAATAACACCTTTCAACCTTCAAATTTTTTTCACCATAACAGACGCGACTTCGGGTAAAGTCATCCAGATGTCGTTTACTGGATTGCTTGTTGGCCATATCACACGTTGGCAGCAACTCGACGTCGCTCAAACCGATGTACACCGTGCAATAGCTTTTACCGAATTGCTGAGCGTACACCGCCCGTGTGCTTTATATCCTTCCGACACTCCCCCTCTACGTCATGCTACATATATGCGCATGCCCTACCGTACCGGACCCTAGTCTATCTCCTGAGTGGTCTTTCGGTCCGTTCTGCCTGCTCGTCCCGCTGTTATGCTAATTTCTCCTCTTCGTCCTTAATTTTTGCACACCAGTGTATATGAAAGGTTTCGGAAATTTCCGTTTGCTCATCTTAAAAACGGAAATTTACCGTCAATATAAGAAAGGAGTGGCGGAAAGCTGTCCGAGACCTCAGGAATTTCCGTTCACACATCTTAAAAACGGCCATTTACCGTCAATATAAGAAAATAATTGCCGAAAGGTTTCTTAAAATTCATAATTTTCTGTTGTCACATCTTAAAAACGGCAATTTACTATCAACATAAGAAAGAAATTGCGGAAAGGTTTCTGAAAATTTCCGTTAACACATCTTAAAACGACAGTTTACCGTCAATATAAGAAATAATTGCCGAAAAGTTTTGTGACGTGCCTGCCCAGCAGGACGCACACGAAATAAAGGCAGATAGCAGCGATTACGAACGTCCGCGTAGCTCAATTGGTAGAGCCCGGGTTCGAGTCCCGGCGTGGACAAAAATGACGGAGAAATTTACTTCGTTATAATGGCGCCCGAACTTCCCGGATGACCCGGCCGTTCAAGATCTCGCAATGGTGTGATGTTCTTTCCACACCGCGAGATAGGAAAAATCAGAGAATCCCTTCTCCAGCGCTTCGAAAAATATACACTGCTGGCCACCCAAAATGCAACACCAAGAAGGACACAAGATAGCAAAGCCAGATTTACTGGACACATAACAGAAGATACAAAGATGAAACGATTGAGCTTACAAGCCCGTGCGACTTGCGGAACACGCAGACATGAATAGTTCTTGTGGCCCCCATGGCTGGCAATAACGACCGCTACACGCCGCGGCATCGAACGAAAGAGGCTTTGGATGTGGGCTTGGGGTATGTCGGTCCAGGCTGCTTCCACACGTTGCCACAGTTCATCATGCGTAGACGCGGGTGGTGCTTGCTGAGCCACTCGGTTGCCGATCAGCGACCAGACGTGTTCAATGGGCGACATATAGGAAGAACAGGCGGGCTACGGCAGCAGTGACCCCTGGTGGGCCGTGAAAAATTGTTGCCCTATGCGTGCCACGTGCGGGTGCGCATTGTCCTGTGGAAACGTGGCCGCTGGCAGGTCCTGCAGGTAAGGGGGGACTACAGTCTCCCAAACGTCGGAGATGTAGCGGTGGCTGTTGAGTGTACCGGCGATACGTACCAGAGGGGTGAGGATGTCATATCCAATTGCGCCCCAATCCATAACGCCAGGAGACGGACCGGTATGGCTATGCATAACGCAGGCGTCATACAGTCTCTCGCCGCGGTGCCGCCACACGCGGATCCGACTGTCGTGGTGTTGCAGGCAGAAGTGGGATTCGTCGGAGAAGACAATGTCGTGCCATTCCGTTGTCCAGGTGCGGCGTTCAACGGCCCACTGCCGCCGCACTCGCCGGTGGTGTAATGTCAATGGTAATCGGAGCAATGTGTGCCGTGAGACAAGTCCCTGCTGCTGCAGACGACGTCGAACGGTACGTGCTGACACAGGTTGTTGCGCAACACACCCTAATTCCTGCGCTATAACGTTCGTGATGTGGCGGTGCGAGCCGTCAATGCCCGCCGCACAACATGATAGTCCTCTCGGTCGGTGGCGTGCCGCGCCTGCGGCAATCTCTCACGTCGGTCCGTCCGTCCCTCTTGCACCCACCGAATCCATACTCGCCTCACTATGGCTGGATGTCGTCCCACACGGGCGCCGATGTCTCGGCACGATGAACCGCTGTCGCGATAAGCCACTATTCGTCCTCTGTCGGACTCCGAAAGATACTGGAATGACTGCCATGTTCTGCGACAAAGCACCAGGAAGCTTCCCACGCACAGGTCCGGCAGCACAACACACTTCCACTACTTACACCCCGCCAAAAAAAAAAAAAGAAATTTTCTCTTCTTATAGTGCTTCTCGGTGGCGTTCCGGGCGCACATGATTTGCATATGCCCTGCAATGCTAATCGTTTGCATGTCCTCTCGCGGGCGGCGCATGCTGCGAAGTTCAAGCCAATCGGATGCTTCCTTCTTGGTGTTGCATTTTGGGTTGCCAACAGTGTATGTGTGTGACTTTGCATTCCACACACTATATGGACTTGGAGTTCTCAAGTGCACGTTCTTCTGCGGATGGCTGCCTGCATCGATTCGTGGTCACGGCTGACCCGTGGGCCATGCCCCCGGCCCTCTTTCAGGGGGGGGGGAGATGTGACGTGCCTGCCCAGCAGGACGCACAGGACATAAAGGCAGATAGCAGCGATAACGAACGTCCACGTAGCTCAATTGGTAGAGCGACTTATTCCGAAATGAGGGGACCCGGGTTTGAATCCCGGCTTGGACAAAAATGACGGATAAATTTACTTCGTTATAGTTTCTTAAAATTCAGAAATTTCCGTTAATAGAACTTAAAAACGGCAATTTGCTGTCAATCTAAGAAAGGAATTGCGGAAATGTTTCTGAAAATTTAGAATTTTCCTGGCGTGCGAAAAATTTGTGAAGTTTAGGTTTCTTCCTCTCATTTCACGGAAAAGATTGTATCAGAAACATATTTCGTTAATTCGCGAAGGAATCGCGGAAAGTGGCGCGTGAATTTCAGAAAATATTTTTTAAGTGCGTAGGTGAGGCGCGCACACTTTGCACACACTGGCTGGACATGAAGTTAATACTGAACACCTAAATTAATTTCCTGTGCGTTTCTGTTTTGCTTTCTTCTCCTCTTTCTTTTCTTTTTATCTATCTTGGAATGTCATCAAGCGCAAGCGTAGCGCGACATTTATCAGGCAGCTTATTTCCTGTACAGACCTACACAGGGCCGCAAATCGAGAGCTAATGAAGTTTCAGCTCAATTCAAAAAATGGCGCTTTTTCCTCGAGTGTTTCCGGTAAAGAGGCGTAAGGTTCAAAAATGCTAGGTGCCTCGACATTTTCGTTTTGTTAAAATATTAGGAAATCATGAATATGTAATCACGGCAAAAGAGCCGTTCGACGCCGGTTTCCGGAAATGATTGCTCTGATGAGAATCTAAAAAAAAAAAAAAAAAAAAAAGACTCAAGTGATGAGTTGAATTTATTTCCCTCGTCGTTGCGAAGAAGCCCCGAGAAATGTTTTATGTATTTTGATTATTTTCTTTGCCCTTTCTTTCATTTTGAAATCTTGTGTCAATAACCGCCTTAGAAGCGAAGCTGTAGATTTCATCTTCATTTTCCACGGACTCCAATCTGTGCCCCCCCCTCCCTCCCACAACTCCCTTTCCCTCCTTTTATTTCCTTTCTTCGCTTTCAATCGATCCAGAAGGCATTCGTTGCCCGTGTTTCCCTTCTCCTTCAGCTGTCGTTTTCCGTGCTTGTTTTGGAAGACATCTCTGGTAATGGGCAAATACCGCGAATAAGGTCATAGGTTAGGTACGAGCTGCCAAAATTTCTCTTTCTTGAGTTTCGGTGAAATGTCCGTGTGCTTAACACATAAAAGAAGCGCCGGAACACCTGTGTAACCAGAAAGTTAAACGCTACCCAAAAAGTTTTTATCTCTATTTCAATTGTTTTTCTCTCATCGACACGCTATTTGGAATATAGAGCTTTAAATAAGCATTATTTTAACGTGCAACAAAAATTGTGCCCGCAACACTGGTAAGGCCACATTTCTTCAAACCACAGGAGGCTTACGAAGTAAATATTAGGTGTACAAATAAGTTTTAAAGCGTTTTTTTTTTTTTTTTTTTTGATTGGAGGTTTAACGACCACCGTGAGCAACTCAATGGGCTATAAGCAGTCGCCCGTCCCTAATTTAGGGTCACTGGTTCCAGGGAAGGGAGAGAGCCAGTGCCGTAAGACAAACACAACATCCATGCCTCACCGGGATCCGAACCCGGATCCCTTTCAGACGAATGATCATAGGCCATCGCTTAGACCACTGCGCCACCGGGGCGGCGCGTTTTTTGTGTGACGTATACCACTAATTTACATATCCGACATTCCCCCCCTACCCTGTTGTTTTCATGTGATCGTAACTGATCCAGAGTATCAAATGTGACACAGAAGTTTCCCAACAGTCAAACGCACTCGCACATCGGTAGCTGAAAGATGGCAAGCGATACTATAACGAAGTAAATTTCTCCGTCATTTTTTTTGTCTACGCCGGGATTCGAACCCGGGTCCACTCATTCCGGAATAAGTTGCTCTACCAATTAAGCTACGCGGACATTGATTCTAATTGCTATCTGCCTTTATGTCGTGTGCGTCCTTCTGGCAGGTACGTCACATCTCCTGGTACGTTACATCATCTCCCCCTTATTTTTCTTTTTTTTTTTTTTTCTTTCGAAGTGCTGCTCACATTTTTCCTATCTCGCGGTGTGGAAATAACATCACACCAATGCGAGATTTTGAACGGTCGGGTCATCCGGATAGTTCGGGCGCCATTATAACGAAGTGAATTTCTCCGTCATTTTTATCTGCGCCAGGATTCGAACCCGGGTCCACTCATTCCGGAATAAGTTGCTCTACCAGTTGAGCTACGCGGACATGTATTCTGATTCCTATCCGCCTTTATGTCATGTGCGTGCTGCTGGCAGGTACGTCACATCTCCTGGTACGTTACAATACTGCATTTATTCGACACCGCATTCGTTAGGAATTTAATAAAGGAAAAAGTTCTGCAAAAGCAGCGATCTGTTCTGTTCTGGGGGAGAATATTGTATGGAAAAGCACATGTGAGTTTTGGTTTAGACATATTAAACCGGTTGATTTTGATGTCAGCGATCGAGAACGTAGCGGCGCCCCGCAGAAGGTTGCATGTGAGGAACTGTAAGCATTGCTGGATGAAGATTCATCTCAAACGCAAAAATAACTAGCTGAACAACTGGAGTTAACTCAGCAAACCATTTCCAATCGTTTACGCGCAATGGGAAAGATTCGGTGGGAAGGAAAATGGGTGCTACATGATCTGAGCCAAAGGAACAAGGACGAGCGTGTCAAGAAGTGTTTGAATCTGTTGAATAAACAACACAGAAAGTCATTTCTGTGGAAAATCGTTACGGGTGATGAAAAGTGAATATGGTACGACAATCTCAAACGCAAAAAAAAAAAAAAACACTGGGTTGACCTCGGTGAAGCAACGACTTCGAAACCCAAACGCAATATTCACTCCAAGAAAGTTCTGCTGTGCATCTGGTGGGATATGAAGGGTGTGCTCTTTTACGAACTATTGGAAAAAGGTCAGATTGTACTGCTGATCGCTACAAGCAACAATTGCTGCGATTGAACCAGGAAATCTGTCGGAAACGTCCATTCACAGACAAAGGATTGCGTACCGTGAAATTACTGCATGACAACGCTTGTCGCGAAATCGTTCAAGGAAACGTTATTGACGCTTGGCTGGGAAGTTTTGGAGCACACGGCGTATAGTCGCGACATAGCCCCTTCAGACTCATTTGTTCCGATCGATGCAACATAGTTTGTCTGCTGTATGGTTCCGGACATGTGACGAAGTGCAAAAAATGGGTTGACGACTTCATCACGTCACACGACGAAGTATTCTTCGTGGCTGGAATCCGTCAGCTGCCCGACCGATGGCGGAAGGTGGTAGATAATGATGGCACATATTTTGATTCGTAAAGGTATTGTTGTTTTCCCTCGAATTACATGTTGCCTTGTCATAAAACGCTTTAAAACTTATTTGTAAACATAATAACATTTTGTCACGGAATTCTTATCGAAGTGTAGGAAGAAAATCATTTGGAAGACTAATATTAATATTTAAGCACTAACTCACAGCCCGCGCCATGTACGGGTGAAAAAGCTGTCACTGAAATTTTTAAACCACGAATCATTAAATACATACACAAAACTATAATAAACGGTTGAATTAATTATTAATGGATAGTCTACAGGATAGGTCACCAACAGCAATTTTTTTGTAATACAGTCAAACCTCGATTTAACGAACTTCAAGGGACCAGCAGTCTTGTACGTAAAATCGCGGAATTCGCAAAATCGAGGAAGCCTTTTGAACGAAACATTCAACTTCATCTAGTGTTCATAACAGAGCACGTAAACAACTAAGTCCTCTTTCTTCCTGTGAAATTTAAGTTATTTATAGTACTTTTAATAGCTAAATTTATTATCAAAATGTTATAATACGTAAACATTTACTTTAAATATTAAATACATAATTAGTAGATATTATATTTCAATATATAGCATCAAAATTTAAACGTAATCAACTATCGTATTTTTCTTGCAATTTTAAAGAGCATTTAGCTTCTTAAATAACGATTTCGGTGTTATGAGTTGCATAACAAGTTGTGTTGTTTAATTTGACCTGTAGATTTAACACTGAGAAGAAAAGAAGAAGCGCAAGCTGAGGAAGGATTTTAGAGGTTCAGAATGGGTAGGGGACACGTTTTCGAAGCCCGTTGCGGACCAACTTGTGTTTTCACATGGGTCCCCGATTGTGGAAAATGGATCCACTGGCCGTGTTGTCCGAAAACTGTGTAATATTTGTTCCACACATTGTTTGGAATTAATGAAAAATTCCTACTTCGCTTCAAAAGAAAAAAAAATTAAAAGGGAGATGATGTGACGTACTACAGAGGTCAAAATATGTGTCAAGACGATAGATCTGCAGCGAGACATTCTGTCCGCGTAGCTCAGTTGGGAGAGAGACTTACTCCGGAGTGAGGGGACAAACTTATGTTTTCAGACGGCCCAACTTCTCTGGTTTTGAAAACATTTCCTTTCCTATATATCACGGGTCGTCAACCTTTTAATACCCACCGCTCACTTTTGTATCTTTGTTGACGGCAAAATTTCATTACCGCCCACTTTTATATCTTTGTTGACGGTAAAATTTCCTAACCGCCCACTTTTGTATCTGTCTACGGTAAATTTTCCTTACCGCTCACTTTTGTATCTTTGTTGACGGTAAAATTTTCTTACTGCCCACTTTTGTATCTTTGTTGACGGTAAAATTTCCTTACCGCCCACTTTTGTATCTATGTTGACGGTAAAATTTCCTTAACGCCCACTTTTGTACCTCTGTCGACGGTAACGCCCACTTACCGCCCACTTTTGTATCTTTGCTGACGGTAAAATTTCCTTTCCGCCCACTTTTGTATCTTCGTTGACGGTAAAATTTCCTTACCACCCACTTTTGTATCTTTGTTGACGGTAAAATTTCCTTACTGCCTACTTTTGTATCTTTGTTGACGGTATAATTTCCTTTCCGCCCACTTTTGTATCTTTGTTGACGGTAAAATTTCCTTACCCCCACTTTTGTAACTTTGTTGAAGGTAAAATTTCCTTACCGCCCACTTTTGTATCTTTGTTGACGGTAAAATTACCTTACCGCCCACTTTTGTATCTTTGTTGACGGTAAAATTTCCTTACCCCCCACTTTTGTAACTTTGTTGAAGGTAAAATTTCCTTACCGCCCACTTTTGTATCTTTGTTGACGGTAAAATTACCTTACCGCCCACTTTTGTATCTTTGTTGACGGTAAAATTTACTTACCGCTCACTTTTGTACCTTTGTTGACGGTAAAATTTCCTTACCGCCCACTTTTGTATATTTGTTGACGGTAAAATTTACTTACCGCCCACCGGTGCCGCAGTAACTCAATTTAGCGTAAGTGCGAAGTCATTTTTAGAGGGTAGGGTTTGTAAAAAATATGTGCTTAAATTTATCTTTTTATTTATACTTTATGTATATTATTATCTTTTATTTATACTTTATGTACGTGATCTACATCATTTATAAAACGTGTTTGTTTTGTGTTTTCCTCAACACTCTGTATTTACGGATTACCTTCGCTGAGAAAAACGTTTTGTTAATTCAACAAAAATTTCTGTCGATATACAGCCAACAAAATTTTTTGTTGAATTTGCAAAATTATTTTGTTGAAAATTATTGTTGTTTTAACAAAATTTATTTTTATCACGACAAAACGTTTTGTTCATTTAACAAAATGATTAGGTCGACTTTTGAGAATTTGATCCAACAAAACATATTGTTATCGTGACACAATAAGTTTTGTTGCTATAACAATATTTTTTTGCAGCAACAAAACATTTTGTCATGATAACAATATGTTTTGCTGGATCAAACATATTCCCCAAAATCGACCTAATCATTTTGTTAAATGAACAAAACGTTTTGTCGTGATAAAAATAAATTTTGTCTATATAACGTTTTGTCGTGATAACAATAAATTAATAATTGTCTATATTCAAAATTTACAGATGGAATTCAATAGTAAATTGCAAAAGCATATTTTAAAAAGTCAAACTCGCGAAGTTGTTAGCAATGTATTCGATATATGGTGGAAGAACGAAATTTGTAACAACGAACAAAAAACCCCCACCGTCCACCATGAAAGTTAGTGGGTGGTAGGGGCCAGGTTGACGACCGCTACTGTATATGCTTGGATGATTTCTTCTGGGTGTTTCGTTTTTTGTTTTCTTTGGCAAAGAGTGTATTTAACTTTGATTTTTCTTCGCGAGAAAGCACCATCACGTATTTCGCATTCTAACGCAAAAATGTATTTTATTTGAGATCATAAATACAGAGCACTTACTTTCGCATACGATCTCAATAGGGCCCATCGGGTAGATTTACCAAATCCAGTTTAAGTTCGGCCTGTTTCGTTTTAACGTTACTCGTGTCACAAATTTATAGCGATGCAAAAAGTGTATGCATGCATAGAAATGGCACTTTACCTCCCCACCCCTTTCATCGTCTACGTTACTTTTTCAGAGATTTTTTGATGTGAAATAAAAGTGCAAAGACGGAGGGTGAAGAAATTCTACTCTCTTTTTTTGAAGCACTTTCCGAAAGCGTGTGACGAACATCTCTCCTTTGCCATTTATATTCGTCCTTTTGGGGGGGGGGAGTTCAGTACACTTTCTTTAAAGTTCATGGTGGAAAACAAAAAGGTAGAATATCTAGCAAGAAGAATTTTGGCGCTTATCTTTTCTTCCTCGGAGGTATTTTGAAACATTTTTACTTCGTTTTTATGAGGCTGCGCAATACTCTTTGCTCCATTAAGCAGTGCATTTTTTTCTTCTTCGCACTTTTTAAATTTATAAGAAGTACAAAGTTTTTATTTTATGCCTTTTAGAGTGCGGTATTGTTAAGGAAGGTCATTTTGTTTGCGTTTCTTCAGGGAGATAAACTGCAAATTAGAAAACGATAGTAATGATAAAAGCAAACTCAAAAGAGCTGATATTTTTTTTCTGTTTTTTGTTTCCGTATGGAAGAGAGAACTGCACCTATCTGCAGGCTAGAATGACAATAAAATCCCTTAATTTTTTCGGCCACGATTTCTGCCAATATAATTGTGTGTGTCCGCTTACGATAGAAACGAATGCAGCCTCATTACGTTGCGACCTTTTATCAAAGAAAAAAGTAATCCTTATCTAGCCAGTTTTGTTTAATTTTGACATTCACCTAAAGCGATAATTAAGATACTCATAACACTGTCTCTTTTTTTAGAGCGAACACTTATAACGAAGTAAATTTCTCCGTCATTTTTAGTCTACGCCGGGATTCGAACCCGAGGCCGCTTATTCCGGAACAAGTCGCTCTACCAACTGAGCTACGCAGACGATTATTCTGATTCCTATCTGCCTTTATGTCGTGTGCGTCCTGCTGGCAGGTACGTCACATCTCCCCCCCGAAAGAGGGCCGGGGGCATGGCCCACGGGTCAGCCGTGACCATGAATCGTTGCAGGCAGCCATCCACTGTAGGACGTGCACTTGAGAACTCCCAGTCAAACTACTGTGTGGAATGCAACATCACACATTTTTATTTTTCGAAGCGCTGGAGAAGGGATTCTCTGACTTTTCCTGTCTCGCGGTGTGGAAATAACATCACACCAATGCGAGATTTTGAACGGTCGGGTCATCCGGATAGTTCGGGCGCCGTTATAACGAAGTAAATTTCTCCGTCATTTTTGGTCTACGCCGGGATTCGAACCCGAGGCCGCTCATTCCGGAACAAGTCGCTCTACCAACTGAGCTACGCAGACGATTATTCTTATTCCTATCTGCCTTTATGTCGTGTGCGTCCTGCTGGCAGGTACGTCACACACTTAGCAGAAAGTTAGCCATTAAATTGGTTTACGAAGACTGTACTTGGGTTCTATATTACCAAACCTATTCAGCGCTTTGGTGATTTAAGTGTAAAGTAATTAATGCCACCAAAACTGAGACATCAAATAGCAGAGCGAGTGAACAGTTACTCCATCGCTTTTCCAAACAACTTACTCCAAAACTGAGTTATCAAATAATAGAACGAGTGGGCAGTTACACGATCACTTTTCCACACATCTTCCACCAAAACTGAAACATCTAATCCGAGAACCACTGCACAGATGCTACCAATTTTTCATACATCTTTCGGTGCATCTGAGACACCAAATCATGAAAGAGGTAAACAGTCATCCAACAACTTTTCCATATACTTCCCGCCAAACCTGAGACATCTAAGCCTGGAACAAGTGTCCAGTGGTGTCCCGTCAATTCGTCGCGCGTCAGTTCGTCGAGTGCAAATTCATCGCGCGTCAATTTTTCGCAGGCAAATTCGTCGACTACTCAGTTTGTCGTGGACGAATTCGCCGTATTTCGACCCCCCTCCCTCAGTGAAATACTTTGGAGTTTGTAAGAGGTCTTTGAGCTCACTAACCTGAAAAAGTCCTTCAGCAGACGGTTGGGGGTGAGCTGCCGTTACGATTTTGAATGTTGTTTAACTTGTGGATGTTCCACGTAACGTGTCTCCTCCTTTGGGCCCCGGTGGTCTTTTTGAGGGATATAGTGGTTCAGGAGGGTGGGGCCCCTGTCTCTCGGTTGCTCTTGCAGTATTAAATTTAACTCTTGCCTTGATTTATTCTTAGTGTATTTTACATTGTTCTGCAAGTCCATGGCACCTCAGGGGCCCTCGGCGTCTTCGGGCCCCTCGGGGATCGCAGTACGGAGATTTGTATAAGCCTAACGAACGTGATTTGTCCGCATTTTTCGTGTTTACTGTTGTATCGAATAGCAGACTCTACTTGTGGTATGCCCTTTCCTCAGAAATTTGGTGAAGTCTGTAAAAGGGATTCGAGGTGCTTGGATTGGAAAGCCCTGTCCCCAAATTCTGTAATTTTATATTCTGCACCACTAGAGTAGGTCAGTGTATCCGAGATGTTCCCATTGAAGCGTCCACGAGGTTCGCGAGCTTTGGGAGGGGGGGCTTACCCCCAAAATGTTAAAATGGACGTAGGCCTGCAAACATTGGTACCATGCTTTATATGATAATTCTGTACACGATCACGAATTTTCAGGAGGGTAGGGTGATTTGATCCCCCTCCAGGTTTCTAAGAGCGGAGACAAGGTGTTCAAAGTAAGTTATTTGCTCGCTGTTTCATGTGTTGAGTGCCAGATTCTACTTGTGGGTAAGCACTTCCCACGGAATTTTTGGGGAAGTCTGTAACAGTGATCGGAGGTGCTTGGGTTGGGGGCCCTGCCCCCAACTTTCGTCGGTCAGGGTCACTGGAGTCAGTTAGCGTATCTAGGAACTTCCCGGATCTACTGAGCAACTCTAGCGGTCCAGAATATAAATTTACGGAAGTTGGGGGCCAGGGCCCCCAACCAAAGCACCTCGGATCCCTCTTACCGGCTTCAAATTTCTGAAGAAAGGGCATACCACAAGTAGAGTCTGCCACTCAACACAACATGAAGCATGGAAATTGCGAGCATAACTTACCTTGAACACCTTGTCTCCGCTCTTAGAAACCTGGGGGGCAGGGGGGTGAACTCACCCCAACTTCTTGAAAATTCGTGGTCGTGTACAGAATCATCATATAAAACATGGCGCCAATGCTTACAGCTCTACATCCATTTGCTTCCCTGGCCCCTTAATTCCCCAGATTTAACCCCAATTGAGCATCTGTGGGACCACCACGATTGTGTTGTTCGCTCTATGGATCCACCACCACGCACCCTCCAGCAGCTGTCAAATGTACTGCAGTCAGCATGGCTCCACGTACCTGTGAACACCTTCCAGCACCTTATAGAGTCACTTCCAGCCCGTCTATGGGACTCCACATTGTATATATTGTGTTAGAGTCTCGTCAAACTACTATTGTGTTTACTAATTCCTGTTAATTCGACTAAGTGACTATTATTTAATAAACAGGAACTATACGCCAACTATACTCAAAATAGTATAACTATACTAGTAATCCAAATTTTTTAGCGTAGAATAGAAAATCAAAGTTTCCGAGCTTTCGCACAGCAACCAGATGGCTTTCTGAAGGAAGGTAGACAGAATCCGAATTTCTTGGTGTAGAATAGAAAATCAAAATTTCCGAGCTTTCGCACAACAACCAGGTGGCTTTCTCAAGAAAGGTATAGACAGAATCCGAATTTCTTGGCGTAGAATAGAAAATCAAAATTTCCGAGCTTTCGCACAACAACCAGGTGGCTTTCTCAAGAAAGGTATAGACAGAATCCGAATTTCTTGGCGTAGAATAGAAAATAAAAATTTCCGAGCTTTCGCACAACAACCAGGTGGCTTTCTCAAGAAAGGTATAGACAGAATCCGAATTTCTTGGTGTAGAATAGAAAATCAAAATTTCCGAGCTTTCGCACAACAACCAGGTGGCTTTCTCAAGAAAGGTATAGACAGAATCCGAATTTCTTGGCGTAGAATAGAAAATAAAAATTTCCGAGCTTTCGCACAACAACCAGGTGGCTTTCTCAAGAAAGGTATAGACAGAATCCGAATTTCTTGGCGTAGAATAGAAAATCAAAATTTCCGAGCTTTCGCACAACAACCAGGTGGCTTTCTCAAGAAAGGTAGACAGAATCCGAATTTCTTGGCGTAGAATAGAAAATCAAAGTCAAGAAAGGAAAACAGCATCCGAATTTCTTACGGTAGAATAGAAAATCAAAGTTTCCAAGCACATCAACCAGGTGGCTTTCTCAAGGAAGGTAAGACAGAATCCGAATTTCTTGGCGTACAACAGAAAATCAAAGTCAAGGGAGGAAGACAGCAACCGAATTTCTTGGCGTAGAATAGAAAATCAAAGTCAAGGAAGGAAGACAGCGTCCGAATTTCTTGGCGTAGAATTGAAAATCAAAGTTTCCAAGCTTTCGCACATCAACCAGGTGGCTTTCTCAAGGTAGGTAGACAACATCCGAATTTCTTGGCGTAGAAAAGAAAATCAAAGTTTCCAAGCTTTCGCACATCAACCAGGTGGTTTTTTCAAGGAAGGTAGACAGCATCCGAATTTCTTAGCGTTTAATAGAAAATCAAAGTTTCAAGGAAGGTAGACAGCGTCCGAATTTCTTGGCGTTTAATAGAAAATCAAAGTTTCAAAGCTTTCGCACATATGCGACTCCCTTAGCTGTTTTTAGGAACAGAGGGCAATCATAAGCTTTTTGTGGTCCGAGGGTGTATTTCATAGAAGAATGATACAACAGTATGGAGATATCTGCAGAAGAGTGTACGAGTGGGTAGAAGCATTTAAAAATGGGCGAACATCCATCCGCGATGAGCAACGCTCCGGTCGTCCCAGCACGGAAGTTACTGATAAGAAGGTGGGTCGCGCGGACGCTATTATTCGTGAAAACAGGCGCATTTCTTCAGGATCTTTGGCCAGGAAATTGGATGTCCGTATCGAATCCGCTCGTCCCATTGTAACGGAGGTTCTCAAGTATCGCAAGTTGAGTGCATAGGATGTTGATTGATGAGCACAAGGTGATTCGTGTGCAGACTTCCATAGTCTTTTTGGCACGGTAATAACGACGAAGGAGACGACTTCCTTGCACGTATCGTCACAGGGGACAAAACCTGGGTGCATCACTATGAGCTCGAAAGCAAGAGGCAGTCTTCAGAATGGCGGCACACATCTTCTCCAGTCAAGAAGTTCAAGTCTCAACCCTCTGCCGGAGATGTCCTGTTCACTCACTTCTAAGATATGAATGGACTAATTTTGGAGCATTATCAGAAGAGGGGGGGAAACAGTGAATAGTGCCCTATACAGTACATTGCTGGAGGAGGAGCTGAAGCTTGCAATACTGAGCCGTCGCAGAGGAATTTTGTCTAAAGACATTCTTCTCCTTCACGATAATGCCCGCGCTCACAAGGCCACTGCAATTCTTCACACCATTCAGATAGCTTGAAGATTTTCATCGTCCTGGATAGGGAATCGAACCCGCTCCTCGCGATTTCCGGTCGAGCATGCTAGTCATTATACCACCCATAAGCAACTGAACGTAGATATCTGAGAACCTTCAGATTAGCGCTAGTCGAAGCTATTCCTGCCCCATCGTAGCGTCTCACGACCTTTTCTCACATCCAGGGTCGCATGTAGGTCACAAATTCGAGTGATGAAAGCATGTCATATACCATTAGAAAACGAATTTCCCCGAAGAAATAATTCTTCATAAATACATGGTAGGCATCGTAATGCTATTATTGGCATATTTTCAGTGTATTGAGCGGGAATCGAACCCGTGCCTCCCGATTTCCGGTCGAGCGTGCTAGTCATTACACTACACAGGACGGTGTCCTCTCGTTTCCCTAATCAGGTGGTTCGTTGAGGCCCATTCTCCCTATGTACACTGCAGAGCAATTGAATTAGAGACAGCTGGCGTTATGCAAATGTGGCGCTGTGGGCGGCCCTGTAAACGGAAACGACATGATGTATGCAGCGATCCGACAATATAAAGATTGATGCGACGGGAATCAGTAAGAGTCAGACGCAGTATGTGTAAGACGAAGGATCTAAGCGCATTTGATCGTGGGCAAATTGTCGGAGCCCGACGAATGGGTCACTCCATCTCGGAAGTCGTGCAGGCACTGGGATTTTCACGAGCCACTGTGTCACGGGTGCTTCGTGAGTACATCGAATGCGGTAAAACCATCCCTGCAAAGGCCAACTGCCGTGAACAACAGCGTGTGGACGAGCGGGGTCATCGTCGGCTAGCTCGCATTGTAACAGCGGATAGACGGGCCACAGTGCAAGAAATCACGCGGCAATTTAACGCTGGTGCACAAAAACGCGTAAGCAGCCACAACATCCAGAACCATCTCCTCGCTATGGCGTACAGAAACCATCGTCCCACGAGGGTACCGCTGTTGACCGCTCATCACAGGGTGCAAAAATTAGCATGGGAGCGGAAACATCGCTACTGGACCCTAGACATGTAGAAATTTTTTGACTGGATTGATGAGTCGAGATTCACGTTGGTACATGCGGATGGCAGCATACGAGTACGGCGCAAATCATACGAAGCGATGGATCCTTCTTGCCATCAGGGTACTCTTCAAGCTGGTGGGGGTGGTATTTTCGTCTGGGGACTGTTTACGTGGACTGAAATGGGACCCCTGCTACGTGTGAGATCGTCCCTCACAGATCAACGTTACCGGGATATCCTGGACGACCATTTGCTCCCGTTTGTGCGTCTTCAACATCCCACTGGGGACCTCATCCTGCAACAAGACAATGCACCGAGCCATCGTTCCCGAATTGTATCCGAATGGTTGGATGAACACTTCACCGACGTGACCTCGCTTCCTTGGCTAACTAGGTCACCTGATCCCGTATCCCATCGAGCACATCTGGGATGCCATCGAGAGAGGTGTTCGAGGCTCTGACCCCCCTCCATCAAATCTTCGTGAACTGTGGGAGCTTGTTCAGGGGTTGTGGATCCGTATGGCTTCCCAACGCTTCAGGTGTCTTGTCGAGTCCATGCCGAGACGAATCACCGCCGTCATCAGGGCGAAAGGTGGTGCTACACGTTACTAGACAGGTATCTCTCATTCAATTGCTCTTCAGTGTAGATTGACTTTCTTTTGATTGAATAATTTCAACAGTGAAATCCATTTTTTTTTTACTACTAACCAAGAAAACTTAAATTCTAATAAACCAACGCTAAAACGCATGTATAAAATCCTTGCCCGGAATGGTATTTACGGCGTTTCTTGTTTGAAACTGTCCGAAGTTGTAGTAAGGTGTTGTCTACAAATGACCTTTTCTCACCCCACCCTCAAAGAAAGGATTGATGGAAAACGAGTAAGCTGGCACAGGGAAGACAAAAGAACCTTGGGGGAAGACTATGCATTAGGGGAAACCCGCCAGGACAAGGAAATTCCAAACAACTGAACATATAAATAGATATCTGGGAACCTTCAGATTTGCGCTAGTCGAAACTATTCCTGACCCATTGTAGCGTCTCACGACCATTTCTCACATCCGACCGGAAACCGGGAGGTGCGGGTTCGATTCCCGCTCCAGGATGATGAAAATTTTCAAGTCTTCTGAAGGAAGTGGTTACATGTAATACAGTGAAAATATGCCAATAAAAGCAATACAATGTGTACCACGTATCTATTGGGTTGTCGGAAAAGTTATGACGTATTTTAGCACCCGATGGCGGTTGGGCGGTTTTGGAAATACTAGAGGCATGCACAGCTCTGTTATTGCCATGGTATTCGACAGGTGCCAATTCAAGCTGCAGTGTAAAAGGAATAGTGGGCGATTTGGTTGATTTGCGGAGATTTGACATTAAGTTGAAAATGGAAGACCAAACTGTACACTTTTGCCAAATTTTACTCTTTTACTTCCGTAAAGAGAAGAACGCGCGTCAAGCTTGTGAAAAGTTGCGTAGTAAAGTGTACGGTGATAATGCTCTACAAGAACGTCAGTGCCAGCGGTGGTTCGCATAATTCCGTGCTGGTTATTTTGACCTCAACGATGCTCCTCGGTCCGGGAGGCCCACCGTGGATGATGACTACCAAATCAAGGCATTGATCGAGTCAAACAAACGTTACACGACACGAGAGATTGCAGATAAATTGCACATCTATCATTCAAACGTTCACGACCATCTGAAGAAGCTGGGATACGTAAGCAAGCTCGACGTGTGGGTTCCTCATGAACTCAAAGAAGCTCAATTGACGGCGTGTATAAACATCTGCGATATGCTCATTAAACGTGAGGAAAACGATACTTTTTTGAAGCGACTGATAACTGGTGACGAAAAGTGGATTGTGTACAACAATGTGCTGCGCAAACGGTCTTGTCCCCGACGTGCTGCTTCGCCTCAAACGACATCCAAAGCAGACATTCATCAGCGGAAGGTTCTGGTCTCAGTGTGGTGGGATTTTAAAGGTGTCGTGTTTTTCGAGCTCCTATCACGAAACCAAACAATCAGTTCGAATGTGTACTGTCGGCAATTGGACATTTTGAGCGATCCATAATCCAGAAACGTCCAGAGCTCGTTCATCGTAAAGGTGTTGTGTTCCATCACGACAACGCGAGGCCACACACAAGTTTGATCACCCGCCAAAAATTATTGGAGCTTGGGTGGGATGTGTTGCCACACCCAGCATACTCGCCTGACCTTGCGCCGTTAGACTTCCACTTATTTCGCTCTCTTCAGCAGTCCTTGCGTGGTATAACGTTCAATTCAGATGAGGCTGTAAATCAGCACCTTGTAGAGTTTTTCGCCACGAAACACAGGTCCTTCTATGAACGAGGCATTCTGCAGCTCACTGACAGATGGAAAAAGGTTATCGAACAAAACGGGCTTTATATCATTGATTGATCTTTGTTCTTTTCTATCAATAAATGGCCATTGCAAAACATGGCTAAAATACGTCATAACTTTTCCGCCAACCCAAATATGAAGAATTATTTCTACCAGGAAATTCGTTTTTTAATTGTATATGACCATTCGGAGATTGAGATTTCAGATCTTACAGCATACAGCCCAGACCTTGCTCCCTCTGATTATTATATGTTTGGAGTCCTGAAAGACGCTTTGAGAGGACAGAGATTTGGGATTTGGAGTGATGAGGAGGTCAAAGAAACGGTGAATGGCTGAAGGCACAACCAAAAACATTTTTTTCTGATGGACTAAAGAAGTTGTTGCAAAGGTGTGAAAAATGTATTGAAAAGGTGGGTGCATGTGTAGAAAAATGAAATATCGTTTGTATCTCTAATTGAATTACGCACCTCAAAATATTCAATTTGCTGCTACTTTTTGAACTACCCCAGTGGAAAACATGCATATGGTCAGTGTGAAAGGATCTACACGTTATTCATTGATTTGCTGTGTTTTAGTAAGACTTCGAACACTTTATTTAATTCATGAAATGCATCAGTAGCAAGATTTAAAAGCAAATAACGCAAGCATCAGTTCTCCAGAATGTCTTGAATCACATCTTCTTTTGATAAAAGCAAACAAACAAAAGAAATCCATTAATGGATGTAATTTCTCGGTGTGCAATTGGCTGAATTCGTGAATACGGGCAAACACGTATTTTCTCTTTGATGAGGGCCTTTACTAAAAGTTCCCTTTGATGTGTCCCTCGAGATGCGCTAATTAGAGGATTCTCTCAGCAGAACGAACTCAGCAAAGGTATTTCTGAAAGACGACGGAAGGGAAGACTTTAATGCGCACACAGATCTCTTGTTTACCAATTTGCAGTTTGGAAACCGTTCGCTGGCCGCAATGGGAAATGAAATCCTTTGAGCAGTAGTCATGCGGTATTCGTGTCAAATTAAAATGCATCGAACAGAAAATTTCTTTCGTCCCAGAACTACAAAACTATCGCAAAGGCGTTGAATAGATTTGCAATACTCCTTCAAGAAAACATTTTTCTTTTAAAGCTTTATGCAAAGTAATCTGCGTGACAGGAATTTGACATCAAAAAAGCCGCAGGAGCAAGAAGCTATACGCAGCTTAAGACTTGCCCCCGCAAAATTCCCGCAGAACATTAATTCAAATACACTCATCGTCAAAAAAATAGTTGCACTCAGAAGGAGTTGTGGGATCGCAACGTTATTTGGGAGGAAAGTAAAGGTTACCAGGAACAATAAATGATTAAACATTGAGACTGATATGGGCAATATTTATTGAGCTACACGCCGATAAGTAGTGTCTCTCAGTATGGCGTCGGGCCGCCATGTTTGCTCACACAGCATGCCAGGGGTCTCGGTATGGAGCTGTACAGGTTCCTAATGGTGTCCTGCGATAAGCCATCCCATGCAGCTTGAATCTTCTCACGCAGTTCCTGCAGGTTGTGCGGTAGGGGTGGATAGCGCGTCCAATAGCATCCTACACATTTTCAATCGGCGATTGGCCTGGCGATTCGACTGGCCATGGCAGAGTGTCATGAAGGCAAGCTCTCGAGACACCAGCAGTATGCGGACCAGCGTTGTCCTGCTGGAAACTCGCACGGGAGTGAGCGATCAGAAAAGGTGAGGTTACTGGTTGCAGGACCTCATTAACGTAACGTTGGGCTGTCTAAGTGCCTGTAATGAATACCAAAGGTGATCTGGCATCGTAGGGAATTGCAACCCACAGCATGACACCATGCCTTCGGGACGTGTGACGCTCGACAACAAACCGTTCATCTTGGCGCTGACCACGGTGATTCGTTGGTCGTCTCCTCCAAGGCAAAAGTTGGACTCGTCACTGAAGATCACCCGCTGCCATTCTGATTGGCTCCATGACAGTCTGGCACGACCAATTGCAGTCTTTGGCGACGATGCAATGGTGTTAAGGGCAGTCGTCGCAACGGTCTGCGTGTGTGTAGTCCTACGTCGTGCAGCCGTCTGCCAATGGTGCTGGCACTAATCGGACGATGCATGGAAGGCACCACTGCTCGCTGAATATACGCAATCGCGGCTGTTGGTTCATTCTGCGCATGTAATACAACCTATCGGTCCACCCTCTCCGTGGTTCGTCTAGGTCTCCCAGAACCCTCCTGTCTCTGTTGCGAGCTTTGTTCTATCCAATGCCGCCAACAGCGTGCTATGGTGATATCCGCACAATCGGTATGGCACGCAATACGACGATAAGACCATCCCGCTTCCCGGAATCAAACGATGTGACTCCTGTCAAACTCCTCCAACTGCTCGAATTGCTTTTGAACTTTTCTCCGAGGCATAATTCACTTGCAAATGGTACAACGTACATAACAGAACGAGTCAGAATGGCATGCACGCGCAACGGGACGACCTTATATAACCGGTCAGGACCCCTCCTTGCTTGCGTTACAAGCGCGGCCGAGCGTGATACTTGAATCATTTTTATGTCTCACGATGTCAAACCTACCCACCAAGTTTCATTCCTGTCGGTTGCTTCCTTGTGGTTGCAACTTTATTTATTTATTTATTTATTTATTTTTTTTGACGATGAGTGTATATCTGCCTAAAATCATTTTCCACAAAGACCGACACATTTCGCTGTTAACTACCGCGTGCAGATTTTACAAATCGGAGACAACAGTTTTTACGATGCTCTTATTAACGTTCTTTGAAAAAAAGAGCAAAGGGATCATCCAGTCGAGAGGAAAATTGGTATGTGCAATGTAAAGGCATAAAACAAAAAGAGTCATCCCCTTAACTCCGTAACCGTTTGCCGCACGTAAACAAGTAAGCTACCGTTGCAAAGCACTTGAAAGGAACTATTACGTGATGTGAAGAAACATGCTAATTAATATACTAAATATCTCTCTATCTCCGAATTTTTCCACATAAGAGGCGTGTTATTTTACACGCATTCTATTCAGCACATAATAAAACCCTTAAATTCAAAAATGCATACGAATCGACCGATGAATACGTGTACAGTGAGCTACAGGAAGAAAGATGCAGCTAATATATGTTAAACTGCGAAAGTTGATTTTGATTTGTATTATTTAATCGAAAACAGATACAATGATTCGCTGTTGCAACAATAAAACACAAATAGGCCCAGATAATATGAGCCGCCATACAAGAACAGAACTGGTATATTAAGGGAATAATAAATTATGGAATATGATCATGAAAAAAATGAATTATGACTATATCTGATTAATAGTCCATGTGATGCGAAATATTATTAAACCCCTAATCCTAAATTTAAAACGTGATAGCATAAAACCTTGCTGAGATATAAACGAAAACTCAAGCATGCATTGATTAGGGGCTGTGCATGAAAAAAATTCCTTTACTTATTGTAAAACGGTTTACCCTGAAATACTTAGAAACACTTAGGAGAAAATGTTTCTACGTGACATTGTTTGATATTGAAGTTGTGATACGAGACGGAAACCATGGGATGCGAAATATTATTATACCCCTAAATTCAAAATTGCAACTTTTAATGATGAACATTGTAAATTTGCACAAAATATATATTTTTATAATTTTGTACAAAAATAACTTAACTTACGACGTGGTTCGCGCAGTTACATATTTTTTTCTACTGGTGGCATAGCTGACTCTTGTATATTGCATAGCTGACTCTTGTATATTGTTTAACGCAAATAAACAGTACGTTCTACAAAACGAAAGCTTCGTATAAATATGTTTTCTGTATATTTCATAAAAATCTTTACAGCTTTGGAAATTATGAAACTGTGGTCATGCAAATGAAAACTGCAAATCGTTTCCTGTGCGAGTAAATCCGTGTGTTTGATATTTTTTTATATTGCAGATTTACTCTTGTGTTCATTCCGTCTCGAATTATGGTATAATCAGGATGTATTTGCTTATTGTTCCGATTCATTGATATTTGCAATTGCAATTATACTGCTTAAACTGTCTGTAATATACAAAACGGAACTGCCTTTCTCTGCAATACACAAGCCGAATCTACGTGTGTAGGTTTTCTTTACGCAAATAGCCTCTTCGGCGTTAGACGTTTTCGACTACCGGTTAAGAAAATAATCGTAACCACTAGCGTCTGGAGCATTAAGCTTACTTAGTGTAGTTCGATACAGATCTAATTCTATCTTTTCCTTTTTCTTTCTTTTACAAATATAAATAAAATAATAACTGGTAATACTCTACGGAAAAAATTTAGTTATATTCTGAGAATTTCGTAGTAAAAGGAAAAGATAGTTCCCACATCATGTTTCTTCAGCATGCGCATGAAATGATAAAAACACACTGTTACCTACTCTACTGGAACTCTCAATTTTTATGCTTAAATGAGGAAAGAACTTCTTGCTATAGGTATTTCCCAGTTCCGAATAAAGAACTGGGAAATACCTATAGCAAGAAGTGGCTATTAAATGGTTTAAAAGACAGACAGACAGACGATAGGATTCGAAATAACCAAAAATGTAGAACCAAAATTCCTGACGTAACATTTTAAAACATTGGCATCCCTAGCGGTGAAATTCTGCATTATTTTGGTAAGTAAATACGCGCAAAGAGTTTGCCCATTTAGTAGTATCTGTCTGAAGAAAGAAGTTTTTCATTCGGGTTTTTAGTCCTTCAGATATCGCTGTAAACGAAAATGTGAACTTACGCCCTATCGTGGCAGACTTGTAAGTTAAGCAAAATTTGAAGTTATATGAGGAACATTTCACAACGGACACGCTCTCAAACAAAGAAGTAATTTTTCAAATCGGACTCTTAGGAACAGAGATATCGACAAAAATAAGTTATGCATCTACGCCCCCTGACGGAAAAATCATGCATTATGTTAAGAACAAAGCATTCTCCAAAGGCTTTTCGATGTGAGAAGTACATTGTAGGTCTCTATCGCATCAAGTGTTGTTTGTAAGCTCTCTCCGACGCCGTTTGCTTCAGAGGTGCCTCGTTAATCGCCGTCAGTCGCTTCGACTTCTCTTAACCTTAAACTACAGACGTCAGTGACTGCATTGAGGCCAAGAACGCAGACACTAGCGTGATGAATGGCAGCGCATATTGTTTTCCGACGACCATCATTCATGACTTTAGATTACGTGCAATTGCCTTGGAACATAAAAAAATTGTTAATCAAACAAATATTGAGTTGATGCATAAGTTCATGCCATTTCTTTTTCACCCCCCCCCCCTTTGTTGTCCCAACGACTAGATAGGTCTGCAATGCCATTCTTGAAAAAACGTGCACGCTTTGCTGCGAACAAATCATCAAGGAAGTTCTGGAGATCAACACCATTGTTGAACGTTCTGCCACGGAGCGCATTCGACAGAGATCGGAACAAGTGATAGTCTGAATGGGTGACATCTGGGGAATAGCCCGGATGTAAAAGGATCTCCCATTTCATGTCCCGAATGGCCATTTTGGCCATGTTTACACTGTGAGGGAGTGTGTTATCATCTTGGAGAAGTGCACCATGGCGGCGATGTGGCCGTTTCTGCTGAATTTCACCCTCCACACGGCGGAGCTGCTCACAAGAGAGTGCAGCGTTGATGGTCCGATTTCTCGGCAGCATTTTCCAGTGAATAATGCCTTCCATATCCCACCAGACACACAACATGATCTTCGCAGGATGAAGGTTATGCTTTGGACGTGTCGTGGGTTTGGGCTTAAACATTCCCTCCGATGCCTGAAATTCATATACAGGAACCACTTTTCATCTCCAGTAACAATACGTGACAGAAGGAGTTTTTGTTGCTGAGAACATTTGCGATAACAGACAAGCAAGGAACCACATATGGCATCACGCTGATTCTTGTTGTCCTCTGTGAGAGTCTGAGGCACCCAAGACTCCGATTTCTGGACCTTTCCCATACATTCCAGATGTCGCACCACTATGGCTTGATCACAGTCCATCTCAGTGGCCAATTCGCTTGTGATGTGATGCGGATCCAAGTGGATGAGATGGTTCAAACAATCCTCATCAAAGTGAAATGGATGACCTGAGCGTGGACAGTCGTTGAGGTCAAAATTGCCACCTCGGAACCGCTCAAACTATTTGCAGGCTGTCCTCGGAGCAATAGCATCCTCCCCATACACAGCACAAATTTGTCGAGTAACCTCGGGTGCTGTAAACCCCTTGTTAAACTCGTAGAGAAGAAGATGTCGGAAATGTTCATTCCTCTCTACTAGACACTCCATACTTCCGGACCTGAAAACCAAAAGCCATTTAGATACACGATATTACTGGCTACATTTTTATATACAACTGGCCATCTAGACGGTCACTACTGACCTAGGAAACACTCGTAAAATAAAACGGCATGAACTTATAAACCAACCCAATATATTATTCATAGCATCGCCATCATGAGCAAGAAGTTCAAACGACGGAATAATATTGTCTCTAGAAAAATAACTCTCTCTGTTGGGCTCAACTATGTAGCTAATCAAATCGACCTCCAACATACTGCTGGTTCTTTTGTTGAAAAAGTAAAGGATATTGTTATTTCCTAAGCAGTTCAACCTCACCAGCTGTTTAACATAGATCAGAGTCGATTTGACAGAGAACCTCACAAGTCACGAGGTTCTTTGTGAGATCAACTCTGATCAGTTACTTCATTACTCCAATAATCTCTGCAGATGACACGCTTCATTTTCCATTGTACATGCTTGTTGCAGAGTCAAGCGGAAGGTTTCCTAACAACTTTCCAAATCCACCTGAAAATATCAAGGCCTACGCATATACAAGTGCAAATATGACGAAGAGGCATCTTCACACATTACTTTCAGATGTCTTCTCTCACACCGCGAACGGAGATAAGCATCTCCTTATTGCAGACCCCTGGAGTGGGTATACACTCACAGACAATGAAATTTGCTCACCAAGAAGGAAGCATCTGATACATATGATGGCAAAAACAGAGCTACATGACAATTACTGAGGGATCTGTGGCAGGCAGTCCGGTCATCTTCAATAGCACGTCGTACCGCCTCGTGCGGTGATACAAGCTGCAAAATGGTCAGGCATGGAGGCAAACAGACGCCTGTTGTTGTTTTGCGGCTGACAGACCCACACGTGTTGTACAGTGTGCTCTAAATCCCGCATAGTGGGGCACGGCGGCAGCTGGTGTTTCAACTGAACCCACACACGCTTGATAGGAGACATGTCCGGGGAGCGGGCAGGCCATGGAAATGTCTGGACATGACGTAGGCAGTCCTGGAAAACACCAGCCGTGTGCGTACGGACATTATCCTACTGGTATGGCACACCTGGAATCCTGGCCAGGAATGGGAGCACATGGGGCCTTAGGATCTCATCCTTATACTGCTGGCCCGTCAATGATCCACGTACCACTACTAAAGCTGATCGGCTACCGTAGGCTATATCTCCCGAGGCCGTAATGCCTGCAGTGGGGAAGTTATGGCGCTCGATAGCGAGGTTGGGATTGCGCCGTTGACCAGGGAGGGGGACCTCCACACCCAGACACGATGATCATCTGTCTCCTAAACGAAGCAGCCCTCATCGCTAATACCGCACGTCGCCAGTCTGTGGCGTTCCACGTCGCTCTGGCATGGCACCACTGCAAACGGAGCCGGCGATGTTCCGGTGTAAATAGCAGCACACGTAGGGGGCGCTGGGATCGCAGATTCGCTTCCGCGAGGTGTCGTGAAATGGTCCGTGGGCACACAGGAGCCACTACATCTGCCTGTATAGTGGACCAGATCCCCGTGTGATCCGTTCATTCCTGGCGCACGATCCGTCGATCCTCTCTACCGGTGGCCCTCCTGATCCGTCCAGAGTCGCTCCGCAGTGTGGCAGTGCCGTCAAGTGTCCACTGCTCCCAACGCAGTCTGACGGTAGGGTCAGAACGTTCCACGTGGAGGGCTATACGGCACGCTGACCACCCTGCGGATTCTGACCCGATGATCAGGCTTCTCTCAAATTCCGTAAGTTGCGTAAATTGACGTCTCTGGCGTCTACCCGGCATTCTTGCCACTCTCTTGCTTGCGTCGGCCGGTGCTTTTCGCTTTCCTGGGGCATCGACTACACGCTGGTTTATAAGGCTGCCGGTTCGTGCTTGCAGTGCCACTACACGGTGTGCAGTCCTGCACAACTGCACCGAAAGTGGATCATTTGCATACCAGCACGCACTCTAGCTATTTGCAAAGTTTCGCGGGTGTAGCATGTTTTCTTCTAGGTGCGCAAATTTCATTGTCCGTGAGTGTAACCACAGACATTGCCGGTGCCAGGGTGTTTGGCGCCCTAGGCTGGCCATCCGTTGCATTTATTCAATAATTATTTCAAGATGTAAAACTCCAATGTAAACAAAATAGAAAGAAACTAAGGGAAACTATTGGGTTGTCGAAAAAGCCATGACTTATCTTTGCCATGTTTTGCAAAGGTCATTTATTGATAGAAAGAACAAAGTTCAATCAATGACATAATGCCCGTTTTGTTCGATAACCTTTTGCCATCTTTCAGTGAGCTGCAGAATGCCTCGTTCATAGAAGGACCTGTGTTTCGTGGCGAAAAACTCTACAAGGTGCTGATTTACAGCCTCATCTGAATTGAACGTTATACCACGCAAGGACTGCTGAAGAGAGCGAAACAAGTGGAAGTCTGACGGCGCAAGGTCAGGCGAGTATGCTGAGTGTGGCAACACATCTCACTTAAGCTCCAATAATTTTGGGCGGGTGATCAAACTTATGTGTGGTCTCGCGTTGTCGTGATGGAACACACCTTTACGATGAACAAGTTCTGGACGTTTCTGGATGATGGATTCGTTCAAACTGTCCAATTACCGACAGTACACATTCGAATTGATTGTTTGGTTCCGTGGTAGGAGCTCGAAAAACACGACACCTTTAAAATCCCACCACACTGAGACCAGAACCTTCCGCTGATGAATGTCTGCTTTGGATGTCGTTTGAGGCGAAGCAGCACGTCGGGACCAAGACCGTTTGCGCAGCACATTGTTGTACACAATCCACTTTTCGTCACCAATTATCAGTCGCTTCAAAAACAAAATCATTTTCCTCACGTTTAATGAGCATATCGCAGATGTTTATACGCGCCGTCAATTGAGGTTCTTTGAGTTCATGAGGAACCCACACATTGAGCTTGCTTACGTATCCCAGCTTCTTCAGGTGGTCGCGAACGTTTGAATGATGGATGTGCAATGTGTCTACAATCTCTCGTGTCGTGTAACGTGGATTTGATTCGATCAATGCCTTGATTTGGTCATCATCAACCTCGATTGGCCTCCCAGACCGAGGAGTATTGTTGAGATCAAAATCACCAACGCGGAATTTTACGAACCACCGCTGGCACTGACGTTCTTGTAGAGCATTATCACCGTACACTTTACGCAGCTTTTCACAAGCTTGTCGCGCGTTCTTCTCTTTACGGAAGTAAAACAGTAAAATATGGCGAAAATGCACAGTTTGGTGTTCCATCTTTAACGTCATGACAAATCTCCGCAAATCAACCAAATCGCTTACTATTCCTTTTCGACGGCAGCTAGAACTGGCACCTGTCGAATGCCATGGCGATAACAGAGCTGCGCATGCCTGTACTACGCCCAACCGCCATCGGGTGCTAAAATACGTCATGACTTTTCCGACAACCCAATACATTCATTTACTTACTGGTCCAATGAAAATGAAATTAAAATTTCATTTTGCTTGCTCTACTTTTCATAAAATTACCAACAACTGTCTTCAAATCTATGTCACGAGCAATTTCTTATTCAATCAATAATGTATATAACCCAACAATGTTCTTTCCTCCTGCATCCCAGATGGAAAGAGGAGGGGAAAAATGAAAGAAAGGAAGAAAAAAGAGAAAAGAATTCTAGCGGAATGAATATACAGTGGTAACAGGGACAAGAGTAAGAGAGGCGTCTTTTGCTCTTGCCCTTGTTCTTACTAGAAAATCGTCTGAGTGAGACGATTACTAACCTTTATAGGCAAGCCACTCCGGTAACGCAATGGTCTAAGCGCTGGCTTTTGACAATTTGTCCAAGATGGGTCCGGGTTCGAATCCCGACGAGGCGTGCATGTTGCGTTTGTTTTACCGAACTGGCTCTCTCTTTTCCCTGGAACAAGCAGCCGTAAATTAGGGACGGGCGACTATTTATAGCTATTGAGTTGCTCACGGTGGTTGTTAATTCCCCCTCCCCCTCCACTCCCCTCCCCTGCGCTCCGAAAGAAATTGAGAAGTTGAGCATTGCTACTACTTGTGATAGAAGTGGACGAGCTAGATATTTCCGTTGAAAGCCAAATAATACAAAATCCATTTTCTTAAAAAAAAAAAAAAAAAAAAAAAAAAATCTTGTGCCGCCCGACTTACCTGCTGCATGGAGACGAGCTTCGTTTATGGCAGTTTTTCGAAAGATGCGCGCTTTCATGGCACGGTAAAAGGGAGCGGGGGGGGGATTTACCGCAAGCTGACACCCATTCTATAGGAGCAGGTTTCCGTTTTTCAATGAGTAAGAATTCGCAAGTTATATTGAATGGACAACAGAAATCTTTGTTTGAATGGACAACAGAAGTCTTTGGATTTTACTTTTTTTCTCCTTTATTAACTCATTTGATTTTATCAACTATAAATCTTAGCGCCCCTCAAATTTTAGCGCCCTAGGCAGCTGCCTACTTCGCCTAATGGTTGAACCGGCCCTGGCCACTGAGATGGTTTTTTAACACCCCTTATTCCAGATAATGTAGACTTTTCAACGGAACAAGTCTCTGCAAAATGCAGTGGTCTAGTGCAACCTCTTGATATTTTTTTTTTTCTTTCGTCCGTACAAGAATGATGCAAAGCATATTACAGACATATATCTTATCCCGGTGCCAGATCACAATACATGGCATAAGGATAACTTCATAAAACTGCAATGAGTGGTTCACTTTCAGTTTTCAGCTCCTCGCTTCAGGTTCTCATTTTATAAGTGTGGATATATACACCGTCGAGTCACATTATTGTGACCACCAGCTAATATCCAGAGTAACCACTGTGTGCAGCGCGAACAGCAGCTTCACGGCCTGGGAGTGACTCAATAAGGTGCTGGAAGGTGTTCACAGGTATGTGGAGCCATGCTGACTGCAGTGCATCTGACAGATGCTGGAGGGTGCGTGGTGGAAGATTCATAGAGCGAACACCACGATCGAGGTGGTCCCACAAATACTCAATTGGGTTTAAGTCTGAGGAATTAGCCGGCCAGGGAAGTACTTTGAAGTCTTCATCATGCTCTTCCAACCATTCTAGGACATTTCTAGCTGTGTGATACGTGTCATAGTTGTGCTGATGGAAGATCTTCTCAGCATGTATGAGTGTACGTGGTCTGCAAGGATGGATTCATAACGAATTCCGACATATAGTACCTTCCACAGGTATGAGTCGACCAAGAGAATGCCACGGAAACATTCCCCAGAACATAACGCTGCTCCCCACCAGCTTTTGTTCTTCCAGCAATGATTGAAGAGTGTTTGTTCTCCGATGTTTCTCGCCTTATACGCCAACGTCCATCCATTCGATGAAGCAGCAAACGTGACTCATCGGAGAAGGAAATCCTTTGCTAATCAGCGGAGATCCAATTCCGAAACTGCCGTGCAAATGTAAGCCTTTTCTGCCTATGAACCTTCGTTAGCATAGGTGCAGTGACCATCCGTCTGCATTGGAGCCTCATACGCAGCAGGGTTCGCTGAACTATTGTTTTAGACACACTTCCGGTAGCCCTCTGGTTCATTCGGCCAGTGAGTTGCTCCACTCTAGTGTGTCAATCGGCCCTCACGCACCTTCGAAGCCGACGTTCACCTCTCACATCAATGGCACGTGGTGCTCCGCAGCTTTCACATCGCTGATTCGCAATGGTGCCATTTCTCCAATCATGATACACTTTAACCACAGCAGCACGCGAACAGTTCACAAACTGCGCTGTTTCGGAAGTACTGCCACCCTAGGCCCGAAAGCCGATAATCATCCCATTTTGAAAATCTGATAAATCGCTCTTTTTATCCATGACAGCAACGAGTGATATGTTTTCAGAATGCATACGGCACACCTTATATGCCCTTCAAGGCAGCTCCCGACACGTGCCTTGACGTCAAAAAGAAGGAGGTGATCACAATTATCTGACTCGACTGTGTAGATGAAGAACCTATGCCTTTCATGACGCCTATAAATTATTGTTCTTATAATGTTCATCACAAATGTAACTCTTGTGGCACAACGGATTTCATGCGATGCGCTCGTTATACAAATTATTATTGCTTTCATCATACTGTCATTGCTGTTCACAATTGCTTATTGTAGATATGTGAATAACAAACGTGCAAAATGGATTAACTAACTCATATCTATGTTATTTTTTTCGTGTATTGCTGTATTACTTTTCAATCCTTATTATTATTGAACCAATGAACGCCAGATACAACTGATTGCATATTTGGCAATGTCTTGATGAGGTAAGGTCTCGTTGTAGCCATACACTGAAGTGCCAGAAAAACTCGTACAGACAAGCTTATGCAAAATACATAGCAACGTCACCTATGCGCGCACTTGGTTGCGTCCGCCAGTGTGTGTATAAAGTGATAGACATCCTTGCCAGCTGTCAGAGCTGTTTTCTGCATAAGAATGACAAATAACGACGGTTTAAGCGATTTTAAACGCGGTGTCATAGTTGGCGCTCGTGAGATGGGCCATAGGAGGTAGAAACGAAGTTCGGATTTTCACAGACGACCATTGCAAGGTTGTACCGTGACTACAGGAACTCCGGCAAAACCTCCAACCTACGATACCAGTGTGGCCGTAAAAAGACATTGGGGGGAACATGACCATCGTCGGCTGTCAATAATCGTTTCACGCGACACTCTCGCAGGTATAATCGGAATTCAATGCTGGAGCCTCAGCGTCCGGACTGTGCAACGTACCCTGCAAGATATGGGCTTTGGGAGCCGACGCCCAACTCGAGTTACCTTGATGGGTGCACGACACAGAGCTATGCGCCTCACTTGGGCACGGCAACACCGGCACTGGACACTTGATGACTGGAAACAAGTGCCCTGGTCTGACGAGTCGCGTTTCCAACTGTATCGGGCAGATGGAAGGATTCGTGTGTGGCGCAAACCTCATCATAAAGCCATGGATCCCGCCTGTCAACAGGGAACTGTACCGGCTGGTGTGGGGTCCGTAATGGTATGGGGTGTGTTTAGCTGGACTTCACTGTGACCCCTGATACGTCTACAAACGTCTGTGACCGGCCAACGCAATGTGCGCATCATTTCTGAGGAGGAACACACGTTCATGTCCTGCATTCATGCTGATGGGTTGGGCCTGTTCCAACAGGACAATGCATCTCCACACAAGTGTCGGGACGCCACATTATGGTTAAAGGAGCATTCAATTGAGTTTGGGGTGTTGCCATTCCCACCCAAGTCCCCAGATCTGAACGTGATAGAACACATTTGGGATGCCATGCAACGCGCTATCGAACACAAGAATCCGAGACCTCGGAATACACCCGAATTGTGGAACGCTCTGCAGGAAGTATGGTGTGCATTGCCTACAGCATATTTCCAGAAGCTAGTGGAGTCCATGCCCCGTTGTGTTTCTGCAGTCCTGCGCTCCGGGGGGGGGGGGACCTACGAAGTATTAGACTGGCGTACCAGTTTTTTTGGTACTTCAGTGTATGCTGTTGGATGATGCAACTTCCACGCCGTACACCTCCGTTAGATATACAAAACTACTAATTAACATGGGAAATACCACAACAAATTCAACGTTCATGTCAGCTGCAGTAGGCGATTCTAGACGCCAATATCTCGTGAAGTTTTGTAGCTCAGGCGCGGCGGACTTTACTTGTCGAATCAACCATGCGCATGCCCTTTGAGTGCCAGATCTCATTGGGCTACTCAGCTTACAGCAGGTACGGTTTCCTTGTTAGTCGGTTGTAAAGAAGGTAGCAAATACAAATGCAAAAATTTACTAATCTACCATCGTCATCATTGCTCGCTCTACACATTATATACAGCGTTCTTAGTTTGTAACACATGCACACGCCATTCACCCTGGACCTCAAGACTGTTGCCACATAACTTTCAGTGAGTTAAAAAATTATAACGTAAAATGTTAAAAGAGAACGAACTCAATATTTACATAGGGAAAGAAAACTAAAAATGAAGGTTAAGTTGGAATATACAATCGTGGGCAAAAGTCCTGCACCAGTAAGCTGAAAGTCAAATTTTTGATGTTTGAAGTCAAATTATACAGCGTAATGGTAATGTCAGGTATACATATTATATATACATCATTTTAAAGGAAATTTTATGCTGAATTCAAATATTTTTACAGAATGTTATTATCAGTAATAGAAGTGAAGTTACAAGCAAAAGTCCAGCGTCTAGTCATAAAAAGCAACCAATATAGTAGAATTTGTGAAATTAGTGTACAATGCATTTATCGTAAAATTACTGCACAGTACATTATTGAAACTTGCAGGACACTTGAAATAACTGACAAACAAGCAAAATACGCTTTAATATTTAATTGGATAACCACGGTTACTTAGTAACAAAGTGCACTTTCTTGGCATGGAACTAATGAGCTTCTCTAGCTGTTCCTTGATAACACGGTGCTATACGGCCCTACAGACTTAAAGTATTTAATTGATTCAATTAAAGTCCTTACAGACTCAATTAAAGTCTTTAATTGAGTCTGTAAGGGCCGTATAGAACCGTGTTATCACCAATGGACGACCAGAGAAGCTCATTAGTTCCATGCCAAGAAGGTGCACTTTGTTACTGTGGTTATTATCAAATTTCTTTGCAATGTAGGGTGCGAGTGGCAGTGAAATTCACCAGAGACTTCAAAAACACAGTTTGGTGATTCGTGTCTGTCCCGTTAATCCGTCTTCGAATGGTGTAAAGCGTTCATAGAAAGCAGAGACAGCGTTTGCAACGAACCGCACAACGCACGACCGACAACTGATGTTAAGGACGCCATGACTGCGCGCGTAAATCAGCTAATACGGAACAACAGCAAAATTACTGTAAGTAACATGAGCTCTGCACTGAACAACAGCGCCGGCAGCGGGCATACCATCACCCACGATAAGCTACACTTCAGCAAAGTGTGGGCCAGATGGACACCAAAGCAGCTGTCCGACGAACAGAAATCTAGCAGGTTGCAAAACATGCTGTTTTAAAGACATCGGAGAGAAGGAGACAATTTTCTCAGACGTGTGGTGACAGTGGACGAAACATGGATTCATCCCCATACGCCGGAAAGCAAACGTGCAAGCATGGAGTGGAGACACAGTGATTCGCCCTCACACAAAAGACATTGGAGAGAATGAGACATCTTTCTCAGACGTGTGTTGACAGTGGACGAGACATGGATTCATCCCCATACGCCGGAAAGCAAACGTGCAAGCATGGAGTGGAGACACAGTGATTCGCCCCCACACAAAAGACACTGGAGAGAATGAGACATCTTTCTCAGACGTGTGTTGACAGTGGACGAGACATGGATTCATCGCCACATGCCGGAAAGCAAACGTGCAAGCATGGAGTGGAGACACAGTGATTAGCCCCCACACAAAAGACATTGGAGAGAATGAGACATCTTTCTCAGACGTGTGTTGACAGTGGACGAGACATGGATTCATCGCAATATTCCGGAAAGCAAACGTGCAAGCATGGAGTGAAGACACAGTGATTCGCGCCCACACAAAAGACATTGGAGAGAAGGAGACATCTTTCTCAGACGTGTGCTGACAGTGGACGAGACATGGATTCATCGCCACATGCCGGAAAGCAAACGTGCAAGCATGGAGTGGAGACACAGTTATTCGCCCCCACACAAAAGAAATTGGAGAGCAGGAGACATCTTTCTCAGACGTGTGTTGACAGTGGACGAGACATGGATTCATCACCATATGCCGGAAAGCAAACGTGCAAGCATGGAGTGGAGACACAGTGATTAGCCCCCACACAAAAGACATTGGAGAGAATGAGACATCTTTCTCAGACGTGTGTTGACAGTGGACGAGACATGGATTCATCGCAATATGCCGGAAAGCAAACGTGCAAGCATGGAGTGAAGACACAGTGATTCGCGCCCACACAAAAGACATTGGAAAAGAAGGAGACATCTTTCTCAGACGTGTGCTGACAGTGGACGAGACATGGATTCATCGCCATATGCCGGAAAGCAAACGTGCAAGCATGGAGTGGAGACACAGTTATTCGCCCCCACACAAAAGAAATTGGAGAGCAGGAGACATCTTTCTCAGACGTGTGTTGACAGTGGACGAGACATGGATTCATCACTGTATGCCGGAAAGCAAACGTGCAAGCATGGAGTGGAGACACAGGGATTCGCCCCGACACAAAAGACATTGGAGAGCAGGAGACATCTTTCTCAGACGTGTGTTGACAGTGGACGAGACATGGATTCATCGCCATATGCGGGAAAGCAAACGTGCAAGCATGGAGTGGAGACACAGTGATTCGCCCCCGCACAAAAGACATTGGAGAGCAGGAGACATCTTTCTCAGACGTGTGTTGACAGTGGACGAGACATGGATTTATCGCCATATGCCGGAAAGCAAACGTGCAAGCATGGAGTGAAGACACAGTGATTCGCCCCCACACAAAAGACATTGGAGAGAAGGAGACATCTTTCTCAGACGTGTGTTGACAGTGGACGAGACATGGATTCATCGCCATATGCCGGAAAGGAAACGTGCAAGCATGATGTGAAGACACAGTGATTCGCCCCCACACAAAAGACATTGGAGAGCAGGAGACATCTTTCTCAGACGTGTGTTGACAGTGGACGAGACATGGATTTATCGCCATATGCCGGAAAGGAAACGTGCAAGCATGATGTGAAGACACAGTGATTCGCCCCCACACAAAAGACATTGGAGAGAAGGAGACATCTTTCTCAGACGTGTGTTGACAGTGGACGAGACATGGATTCATCGCCATATGCCGGAAAGGAAACGTGCAAGCATGATGTGAAGACACAGTGATTCGCCCCCGCACAAAAGACATTGGAGAGCAGGAGACATCTTTCTCAGACGTGTGTTGCCAGTGGACGAGACATGGATTCATCGCCATATGCCGGAAAGCAAACGTGCAAGCATGATGTGAAGACACAGTGATTCGCCCCCACACAAAAGACATTGGAGAGCAGGAGACATCTTTCTCAGACGTGTGTTGCCAGTGGACGAGACATGGATTCATCGCCATATGCCGGAAAGCAAACGTGCAGGCATGGAGTGAAGACAGTGATTCTCCACCACCCAAAAAATTCAAGATCAGGGCATCAGTTACGAAGTTAATGGCTACGGTGTTTTGGGACTTTAACGGTATTATTCGTAAGATTTCCGGGAAGATCGGCAAACAATCAATGCCACCTATTAAAGCGATCTCCTTAAAAACTCCCTTAAGGCAGCACTGAGAAAGAAGAGAGCAGAACTCCTCAACAGTGGAGTATGCCTTCTCCAAGACAACTCCAGGCCCCCACACCGCTGAAGTGACTATGGAAACATTGGAGGAATTGGGTTGGGACATTGTACCGCACCTTCCGTACAGCCCGGATATGTCACCATGTGATTACCACCTGTTCGGCCCATTAAAGAAATTTTTGGGAGGGCAGAAGTTCATATCAGATGAAGCGTGAAAAGTATCGTCCTGAAATGGTTTGAACAACAGAGTAAAGAATTCTATGAATATGGGAATTGGAAGCTTCCAGAACGCGAGAAACAATGTATGGACCACAATGGGGATTACTTGGAAAAGTAAATGACGTAACGTGAGCTGTATGGTAAATAAATATCTGATTTAAAAAATCCAGGCCAAATTTGAATCCCTTTCGTATTACGGAATAATGGAACGGCCTTCAGAAAGGATGGTGTGTTCTCTCTCCACAGTACTACGGAGATCTCGTGGATTCCATGCCCCGTTACGTTGCTGCAGTTATACGGAACGAGGAAGACCAAGGCGATTTTAGAAAGGTATCCGATTTCTTTTGGTATTTCAGTGTACGTCGTATCTGTAGCATGCTCGAATTGTGAAAACGCTTTGTCTATGAATAACATCTTGTGCCAGGCAAAGTTCATTATTCGGATTTATTTGCGACTTTCGTGTACGCCGCTTGAGGGCAGCTCTGGCGATATCTTTGAATACTTCATGTTAGATAAAGTTGCAAAATGACTTACGTGACAAATAGCTGTTAAAGCCATTAAGTTAGAAATGTCTCTGAAAAGGGACAAGTTTAAATTACCCCAAACATTCCATAAGCCTTTGAATACAAGTCTAGCATTTTGGAAATCTTTGTTAAACAATCACAATAATACACATACGGGCTACCACGGTAATTACTGTTGCAGTTTTCTCCCTTAAGAAATTTCCGGGCACATTCAATTTTCTTCGCGTAAGAAGAGATTTTAATTCCCTCGACAGTTGCCACGTCCTAATTACAAAAGCACCGTGAAGACAACGCGTCACAAGTTTAACGCGAAATTTCATTTACTATTCTTGTGTCGTAAAATAGCCAGGGTGAGCTGTTGCTATCGCTTCTAAAATTCGAGTTCGCTTCATACAGGAATCTCATCTTTTTGTCAGATCGGATAACAAGACATTAATTGAAACGATTTTTTTAGATGGGAATTTATTAAATCATGATGAAAGGAAAAAGAAATAAAGCAAAATGTTGTACTACGCGTTTTCTTTATACTAGATTGTCATTTACTGCGACACACTTTTTCAATAGAGTAGTTTCTCTGAACAAGCAAAAATCCTCGGAATACCTTTTATTAACTACATGTTTCTGAATAGGGATAAGACCACTTTTTTATACATTAATGTGGGATTAATTTTCAATTAGAGTGTTAGATTAATTTTCAATTAGTTTGAAAGTTACCTTGATATTGATATCAGCAAAAAACATAGTAATAACGTGAAACCGTACATACACTATATTGACAAAAGTCACCGGACACACCTTCAAAAGCGGATGAACGGATCTGCTGCGTTGTTAAGATGCGCGGAACAGCTGAAAAAGATATAAAAACAAGCCTGCAGCTGACCCCGATCATATCGCACTATGAGGTTGAGTAAAAATGTCGATGCGGAAGAGAACTGACTTTGAGAAAGGAAAAATTGTTGGGTGTTATATAAGAGAAACAGAGAGGAGTTTAAACATACCCAAGTCACTATTTTAGATGTACTGAATAAGTGGAAGACACATGGTGTGCCTGAAACAGCAAAACGTACCGGGAGACCAAAGAAAATCAGTGATAGAGGACGTCGAAACCTCAAGAGAGTCGTTACACCTAATCGACGGAGTACTGAACAAGACCTCAGCACAGATGAGTAAAAGTTCTGGAACCTCGGTCTGTACACGTACCATTCGCAGGGAACTTCATTCCATGGGTTACCGTGGCCGTGCGGCTGCTCATAAGCCTTTCATCTCCACTCGGAATGCTACGCGTCGTTTAGCATGGTGTAAGGAACATTTATCGTGGACCGTGGATCAATGGAAACGGGTCCTATGTACTGATGAATCCTGATACGATACATCAGTCTGATGGCCGTGTATGGGTATGACGGAAGCCGAGGGAACCTATTTACCACAGTGCACTATCTTACGGTCAAGTTTGGAGCTGGCAATGTACTCGTGTATGGGTGTTTTTCGCGGTATGGTTCCGGCCCATTGGTTATCGTGGACATACCTGTTAACCAGCCAGTCTGCCTCGATATTCTTGACAATTATGCCCTACCAACTCTGTGGCAATATAACGTTACGGCGCGGTTTGACGATAATTCCGTATCGTGTGTGGACTGGCCAGCACAGAGCTCTTTATTTTAATCCCATAGAGCACCTATGGGACGAATTAGAGCGCCGCATATGTGGCATGGATTCAACGAGCTGGTGATATCGTTCTACAAGTGCATACAATAATTTACCTTCGCATTACGAACACATCCGGTTTTACATATTGGGACCGATAACGAAGTACCACGTGATATCGACGTCACTTGCGGCTACTATAAATTGTGCACACCTACCCTCTGTACGTAATAATGGGCCGCGAGTGGCCTAGTGGTCAGCGTTCGTGACTGCCACGGAGAAAACCACAGGTTCGATCCCAGGCAGGTACGAACGCTCGAACCACAAAATACCCGCCGTGCGTCAGATGGGCACGTTAAGCCGTCGGACCCCGGGTACTGGCCCCCCGGTAATAAATAAATGCATCTTCCTCCCAGTTTCTACCTCGCTTCAGTGTCACTTTCCTATCGGGCACTCTAGCCCAAATCTCCTAGCTTCCTACTTCTAAGGGTTATTTAAGACATGAGGTCATACAAACCCTTCCTAAAATCCTCTACATCTGATCTTATCTGAGTTGTAAACTCGGGCCGTGGATAGCTTAGTGGTCAGCGTTCGTGAATGCCACAGAGAGACTTCAGGTTCGATCCCACGCAGGTACGAACGCTCGAACCACTAAATATCCGTCGTGCGTCGGATCGGCAATTTAAGCCCTCGGACCCCGGGTATCCCCCCCTCCCGTTTATAAATAAGGGCGTCTTTCTCCCTCTTTCTACCTCGCTTCCTTGTCACTTTCCTATAAGTCACTCTAGCCCTTAATCTCCTAGCTTCCTATAAGACCTGGGGTCAGACACTCCCTTCCTAAAATCCTCTACATATGATCTGATCTGTACGTAATCGTGATCAAGCGTGGACTCTGGCGGCTTGTGATTGAGCTGCTTGAGTTTGCAACTCGCGTCACAACGAATCATGTATGCACCAGAGATGGAAACGGGTCACGAGTCAACGGGTCGACAATTTTACGCGGATCGAACGGGTCGGGTCAAGGTGTTCCTGACCCGATTTTGACCCCGTTTTACTTTTTGAATAGAAAGAAAAAATTCAAAGAACCCTTTAGAGGTCTTTGAAATAATACTTCAGAGCTGCAGAGTGTGGTTCAGGAACTTGCTGACAAGAGTAAAGAAATAGGATTAAAAATGGACTTTCAGAAGACAAAAGTGATGTACAATGCATTTACAAGAAATAAAGATTTACCGATTGACGGGAAAAAGCTGGAGATAACCTATACCTACATTTACCTTGGGCAACAGACGTCAAGCGAGAGTCACATTGATGAAGAAATTAATCGTCGTATAAAACTTGGTTGGAAAGCTTTCGGAAGAAACAGTACAATATTTAAGAGCAATATGCCATTATATCTTAAAAGAAAAATGCTTAATCAATGCATCCTTCCAGTGCTTACATACGGAGCAGAGACGTGGACTTTAACTACAAAAGACATACAAAGACTGAAGACAACTCAAAGAAGCCTGGAGAAGTACATGCTTGGTGTAACCAGGAGAGATAAGAAGAGGAACTCATGGATAAGGGAAATGACAAGAGTGGAAGGTATCGTGATCAGAGTTAAATCCCTGAAAGAGCAATGGGCTGGACATATTGCCAGAAGGACAGACCACCGATGAACTACCCACTTCCGTTCTTATAAACCCACTTCCGTTCCCAACCTGATGCTACGTAGCTCATTCTGCCCCACTGGTTACAAGACAGCTTTCTTCCGTTCTCGAATCAGAAGAGCATTCAACATCTCCTCTGATGCTCCTTCTAGAATAAGCGAATTAAAGAGCGTTATCGAATTGGCCACTGAGGCAGGATACGATCCAAACATGGTACATAGATATATCGAAAGAAACAGAAAAAGGCATGAAAATCTTTCTACGCCGCGGTTACGCTATACGGGCTACCATCCCTCTACAATATCCGGGTGGCTCCAGGCGATACTACATTGGGATTACCAAACGTTCATTTAAAATTAGAGTCAACGAGCATAAGAGGGACATAAAGAGCGGCAAATTAAACACGGCCCTATCCAGAGATGTCCAGTTCAAGTCAGTCGATCCTATGTGGGATGACATAAAGAAATTAGCTTCCTACTCTACTCCTAAATCCACTGCCATTCGGGAAACATTGGAGATCATTACCAACAACGAGGCGTGCAATGATAGCGTCTCGCTAGAGTTACCACGGATTTGGAACCAAAATTAATGCCTTTTGTTTTCCTCCAAAAATTCCACGTGCAAAACAAACATGATTCCTCTTGTTTTTATTGAATAATTACATTCGCATCTCTTCGTTTATTGTCAAAGTCAATTCACCGCGTTCAAATTGTTGAAGCGTTCTATTATCTAGTTTGCTGTCTACCTTCCTTAAAAAAGCCATCTGGGTGCTGTGCGAAAGCTTGGATACTTTGATTTTATCTACGCCAATAAATTCGGATAACTAATATAGTTATTATATCTTATCAAAAATGCATTACTGTAATGATTTTTATCACATTGAGCATGAGGTTCTCTTAATTTACGCAGGTTACAATGAGATATTGTTACGTTGATGTAAAACGTGACGATATTACGCTCGGCGATAGTTTAGTAAAATATACCGTTGAGTAATAACAATTTAATCAACTCATGTTGCGTTTACTTTAAGGGACAATATCCATCCAAAAATCAGGTTTCCACAATGGTTTTGTACTACCTTTTTGTACAATGCTACCGTTATCAATTTTCGTTACATCGAATTTTTTTTTTTTAGCACGGGATTTATTTCAGTGCTGTCGGAAAGCATGCATAGCATCAAAATCTTTTAAAAAAATTTGAAATCGAATAATGAAAACCAACTTTGCAATTACAATTTTTTAATGAATGGTTTTCAATACATCCCGGCTGCCCCGGTGGCCTCTGATCATTCGTCCGAAAGGGGTCCGGGTTCGAATCCCGGTGAGACATGGCTGTTGTGTTTGTCTTACGGCATTGGCTCTCACCCTTCCCTGGAAGCGGTGACCCTAAATTAGGAACGGGCGATTGCTTATAGCCCATTGAGTTGCTCACGGAAGTCGTTAAACCTCCAATCCCCCCCCAAACATCCCGAGGAAAAAGAAGGACAAAATTAATTTGAATGTAGACAATCGTCGTCCACCTTCGCATTTAAATAAAGAGAGTAAAGCAATTTATAATCAAATGTTTTTGTTTACCCCTCCAAAATGGTCTCATTTTGAGTAACTTTAGTGTATTTTGATGACAAAAACGTAACACCGATTCGTCTTCTTTTCCTCGCTTTAAGGTTTTTTGGGGGTCCATGAATACTATTAATTTTTTTATATTACTGCTTATGCTGCCTTCAAAGACTGTTTTCAATCATTTAGTTTGCGAGGGTGACATTTTATGGCAAACGACTTCAGAATATTTTTCCACATAATATGTGGAAATATGCTAACTGCTTCAAACTACACTCGTGTGCAAAAATTAAGGACGAAGAGGAGAAATTAGCATAACAGCGGGACGAGCAGGCAGAACGGACCGAAAGATCACTCAGGAGATAGACTAGGGTCCGGTACGGTAGGGCATGCGCATATATGCAGCATGACGTAGGAAGGGGGGAGTGTCGGAAGGATATAAAGCACACGGGCGGTGTACGCTCAGCAATTCGGTAAAAGCTATTGCACGGTGTACATCGGTTTGAGCGACGTCGAGTTGCTGCCAACGTGTGATATGGCCAACAGGCAATACAGTAAACGATATTTGGATGACTTTACCCGAGGTCGCGTTATCGGGAAGTTGGAAGGAGGTCAAAGTGTAACTACTGTGACCGAGGAGTTCGGGATCGCTCACAGCATCGTTTCAGAAATTGGAGAGCATTTCAAACGACAGGAACAGCTGTCCGAGAGTTTAACAGTGGTCGTCCACGAGCAACCACGGCGGCTGACGACCGGTATATTGTCCTACAGGCGAGAAAAGACAGACGGCAGACAGCGGAAGAAATCGTAAGGCACATGCAACAGACAACTGGACGTCCGTTATCGCGTTTTACCGTGACCAGGAGACTGCACAAAGGTGGTCTATTTGCACGACGACCAGTACGGTGTGTGCCATTAACACCTGTCATCGGAGACGGCAGTTTTTGTGGTGCCAGGAACACAAGAACTGGACACATCAGCAATGGGGTCGAGTTCTCTTTACGGATGAGAGCCGATTTAGTGTGACGAGCGATTCTGGATGTATACACATCTGGAGAGAGCAGGGAACACGCAATCACACCTCCAACATCATCGAAAGGGACCGGTTTGGAGGTTGCGGAGTTATCGTTTGGGGCGGTATCATGCTTGGTAGCCGTACTGATATCCACATCTTCCAAGGAGGTTCAGTCACTGGTGTCCGCTATTGTACCGAAGTTTTCCTGCCTCACGTGCGTCTGTTTAGAGGTGCTGTGAGTCCTGAGTTCCTCTTCATGGACGACAACGCCACACCTCATCGTACAGTGGCTATCGCAGAGCTGTTGGAGAGAAAAGATATTCAACGCATGGAAGGTCCCGGACCTATATCCAATCGAACACGTGTAGGACCTTCTCGGGAGACGCTTGGCAGCACGTCACCAGCCGCCAGCAACGATTCCGCAGCTGCGATTGGCGCTACTAGAGGAATGTGCCGCGATGCCTCAATAGCTCCTTGACAACCTCGTCCTCAGCATGGGCAGACGTTGAAAATCCTGCAACGCAGTCAGGGGTGATCATATCCCCTACTAAAGACTGGATTTTTCTTGGCAGCCGCCTGTCACATGGACATTTCTGTCTTCTGTTCAGTTGTGCTCGAAGCTACCTTTTCAATAAAGTGCCTTTGTATCCTTTGGATTCCTTGTTTGGACGGTTTTGTTCACTTGTCCCATATTCTTACATCTTGGGGATCTTAGGGTATGATTTGAGTCGATGTGGAGCACTTCTGCACGACGTTACATTCGAAAAACCGTCTCGTCCCTAATTTTTGCACGCCACTGTATGATATGCACATTCTTCCTTTTGTGCCATCACATTTATAACATACAGGGGTTGGACAGAATCATCTTGATGAACACCTAGAAAAAGAAAATTTCATGTACCTAATAGGGTGTGAGACCCTATCTGGTATTCAAAGCCGCATGAATTCTCCATGGAATGGACGCATACAAATCTAGATGGTGGTTAGTAGCATATTACAAAAACTGCTCCAGGTCTATGAGTGATGCAAGCGGAGGGTAACGGGATCTTACTCTGTATTCCAGCACAGACCACAGTGGCTTGATGATGTGTAAGTCTGGTGATTGGGGCGGCCGAGGAAGGTGTGGAAGTTCGTCTTCATATTCCACAAATCATGAATGCACATTCTCAGCTCTGTGAATTTGGGCGTTATCTTCTTGATAAACGGCATCCCCTTCAGGAAACAATGCCTGAGCCATTGGATGGACTTGGTCGGCCAAAATGGTTTCATACGCCCTGCAAGTCATCCGTCCTTTCAAGGTGATCAGGGGATCATCTTGATAGATGGCATCCCCTGCAGGAAACAATGCCTGAGCCATTGGATGGACTTGGTCGGCCAAAATGGTTTCATACGCCCTGCAAGTCATCCGTCCTTTCAAGGTGATCATGGGATCATCTTGATAGATGGCATCCCCTTCAGGAAACAATGCCTGAGCCATTGGATGGACTTGGTCGGCCAAAATGGTTTCATACGCCCTGCCAGTCATCCGTCCTTTCAAGGTGATCAGGGGATCATCTGGATAGATGGCATCCCCTGCAGGAAACAATGCCTGGGCCATTGGATGGACTTGGTCGGCCAAAATGGTTTCATACGCCCTGCCAGTCATCCGTCCTTTCAAGGGGATCAGGGGATCATCTTGATAGATGGCATCCCCTGCAGGAAACAATGCCTGAGCCATTGGATGGACTTGGTCGGCCAAAATGGTTTCATACAATCTACCAATTAAATTGATCATGGGACCAGGTGAAAACCACGATATGACTGCCTCAGAGCATGACAGAACCACCACTATGCTGCACTGTTGGGAGCAGACAATCTGGGTTGTACGCTTCTGACAGTGTTCTCCACACGTAAACACGTCCTGCGGTGGAGAATAGTGTGAATGTGAATTCACCCGACCACATTACACGCTTCCATGCATCGGTAGTCCACATTGTATGAACCTATCACCACTGCCGTCGCCCTGGTCACCAGAGATTTTGCGACAGCAGCTCTGTCATGAATATCTTGTTTATGCAGTTTCCTGCGCGCTGTTTTCGTTGGTATTGGGGTGTGGAGATGCACATTGAGCTACGCACTAATTTTCGACGCCTTGGCCTTCTTAATGCGGATAACAATCCTCTTTAATGCCCTCATGTCTATCAGTCAGAGTCGTTTTCCAGCAGCTCTTGTGTTCCTCAGAAAAGGTTTTGCCACGAACACGGTATGCTGTCATGATGCTAGACACAGTAGCTCTCGATACCCCGACTACCCTGGCGACTCTTGCCAGGGAGGCACCAACTAGCCGGACACCTACAATCAGCCCTCTTTCGAAGTCCGTTAGGTCGCTCATTTTGTCGTCACCCTGAAAGAATGTTTGCAACAAGACGCTTAAATGCACTTAAGCATGACCTTGAGGTTCAAATCAAAGCTTTTACAACCAAAAAGTGGTGGATACCTTTGCGTATTGCGATGTACGCAGTTGCATTAAAAGACAGGTCTCTGAGCGTGGTGTTCACATTATTTTATCCAACCCCTGTACTCTTTCACGTATATTATTTATTTAAATTTCTTATAGCCCTTTTAAATACGTCGAGAAAATGTGTTTTGTATTTTTGTTTCTTAAATGATTTTTTTTGTACAGGGAAACTTTGCAAAGAAACGTATTGGTTCCAGTCATGCACAACATAGATAGACTTTCTTTCCAAAGAAGGGGGAAACACATTAAGTTTTTAAAAGTTTCTCTGGTATCAATGGCGGCTGAAGAAACGCAGGTTGTTATAATCACAAATGAGAAAGTGTGAAAAAAGAACCGCAAAACTTCGGCAAATATTAAAACCATCGCAAAGCACAATGAAGTTCGGTTTTATTAACATCAGACGTCAGCATAAGTGAGTGTTACTCGAGTCAAAAATGTCTGCCGAAGGGCACCACTTTTGTTTACTGAAGAAAAGGGGAAAAAAAAAACTTTGTGCATTTCCGTTTTGATAGCGACGTTCTGCTTTCCGCGTAGTATCCTCCACGTTAACAACTGGAGTTCTCTTATTTGAAAACTGGAATACGATAAACAGAGCTTTTTTTATTTTGCAAGGCCTTAGGCGCTTGCGGAATGCCTACCCGATCTCTATTGCAAACGTTTAAACGTTTTTATTCACTGTGAACAGAAAATGTTTACATAAAATGAATCGTTCTTTATGGTTATTACATAGCCATCAGAGATGGAAAAAGCGCAATAGCTGTCATGAATGGAAAAAGCGCAACCGTTTATCTTACAATAGCAAAAAAGAAAAAAAAATTAGAACGTAAAATGGCATGATCACAACATTTGCTGTAGTTCAGAAGTTGGGGATCAATTCACGAAGAAGTAATACAAGATCGTATAGATAATCAACATCAGTGGTATCAGAAAAAAGAATAACTCAGTTGAAGATGGAACGAAAGGGGAAGTGAATAATTGAGGTGAAAATGGAATGAAAAGAAAAGTCAACAACTGAGTTGAAGATGGTATGACCAAAAACGGAAATGGACAGTGTGATGATGGAATGAAAGGAGAAGTAAATGACTGAGCTGGAGATGGTATGAACGTAGAAATTGATAACAGCGTGATGATGGGTAAGGAAGAAATGAGTAACTGAGTTGAAGATGGAAAGAAAGAAGTGAATGACTGACTTGAAGGTATAATGAAAGAAGTGAAATGACAGAGTTGAAGATGGTATGAACGTAGAAACGGATAACACCGTGATGATGGTATGAACGTAGAAACGGATAACACCGTGATGATGGTATGGAAGCAAATAACTGAGTTGAAGATGCAATGAAAGGAGAAGTGCATAACTGAGTTGAAGATGGTATGAACACAGAAATTGATAACAACGTAATGATGATATTGAAGAACTGAATAACCGAGTTGAAGACGGTATGAAAGGAGAATTCAATAACTGGGTCGAAGAGGGTGTTAACGCAGAAATAAATCGCAATGTTATGGTGATATGGAAGAAAAAATGAATACCTAGGTTGAACATGTTATGAAAGGTAACTGAGTTGAAGATAGTGTGAACGCAGGAATTTAATAACAGCGCATAATGTCATACCGTAAAAGAGGTCAATAGCTGAGCAGAAGATCGTATGAACACAAAAATGAACAACAGCGTGATGATGGTATGGAAGAAAAAGTGAATAACTGAGTTGAAGATCTAATGAAAGGGGATAACCGAGTTAAAACTGGTAGAAACACAGGAATGGATAACAGCGTGATCACGGAATAAAAGAAGAAGTGGATAACTGAATGGAAGATGGTATGAACACAGAAATGGATAACAACGTGATGTTGGTATGAAAGAAGTGAATATCTGAGTTGAAGTCCGTATAAAAGGAGAAGTCAATAACTGGGTTCAAGAGTGCACTAATGCAGAAATGATTAACAACGTTATGATGATATTTAAGGGAGAAATGAATAACTGAGTTAAAGATGGTAGTTAAAGATGGTATAAGGTGGATAGGATAAGGGCAAAACTGAGTTGAAGATGAAATTAATAAGAAACGAAAACTGAGTTGAAGATGATATGAAAGCATGAATGGATAACAGTGTGATGACAAAATGGAAGGCGAAATGAATGACTCAGTTGAAGAAGATATAAAAGGAGAAGTGAAAACTGAGTTGAAGATGACATTAATAAGAAACGAAAACTGAGTTGAAGATGATATGAAAGCATGAATGGATAACAGTGTGATGACAAAATTTAAGGCGAAATGAATGACTCAGTTGAAGAAGATATGAAAGGAGAAATGAAAACTGAGTTGAAGATGACATTAATAAGAAACGAAAACTGAGTTGAAGATGGTATGAAAGCATGAATGGATAACAGTGTGATGACAAAATGGAAAGCGAAATGAATGACTGAGTTGATGATGATATGAAAGGAGAAGTGAAAACTGAGTTGAAGATGATACGAAAGGAGACTAAATAATTTTGTGAAGATGGTATGAACATGGAAATGGATAAAAGCGTGATGACGAAATGGAAGAAGTGAATAATTTAGTGGAAGGCGGTATAAACACAGAAATGGATAACAATGGGATGCCGGTATGGAATAAGTGAATAACGGAGTTGAATATGGTATGAAAGGAGAAATGCAAAACTGAGCTGAAGATGGTATGTAAGGAGAAGTGAATAACTGAGTTGTAGATGGCATGAAAAGAGAAGTGAAAAAGTGAGCTGAATGGTATGTAACGAGAAGTGGATAACTGAGTTGAAGATGATATGAACGCAGGACTGGATAACAGCGTAATGACGGAATGAAAGGCGAAATGAATAATGAGTTGAACATGATATGAAAGGAGAAGTGAAACTGAGTTGAAGATGGTATGAAAGGAGACTAGATAATTGAGTGACGATGGTATGAACACAAAAATTGATAACAGCGTGATGACGAAATGGAAGGAGAAGGGAATAATTTAATGGAAGACGGTATCAACATAGAAGTGGATAACAAAGCGAGGATGGTATGAAAAAATTGAATAACTAAGTTGAAAGATGGTATGAAAGAAGAAGTGAGAAACTGAACTGAAGTTGGTATGAACGCAGAAACGAATAACTGAGTTGGAGACGTTATGAAAAGAGAGGTGAAAAACGGAGTTATAGGTGGTATGAAAAGAGAAGTGGGCAACTCAGTTGACGACGGTATGAGCACAGAAATTGCTAACAGCGTGATTATGGTCTGGAAGGAGAAGTGAATAACTAAGTTGAAGACGACATGAAAAGAGAAGTGAATAACTGAGTTGAGCATGGCACAAACGCAGAAATGAATAACAACGTGATGATTATATGAAAGGAGAAATGAAAAACTGAGTTTGAAGATGGTATGAAAAGAAAGGTGGATAACTGATTTGAAGATGGTATGAAAAGAAAGGTGGATAGCTGAGTTGAAGATGGTATGAAAAGAAAGGTGGATAACTGAGTTGAATATGGTATAAAAAGAAAGGTGGATAACTGAGTTGAAGATGGTATGAAAATAAAGGTGGATAACTGAGTTGAAGATGGTATGAAAGGAAAGGTGGATAACTGAGTTGAAGATGGTATGAACGATGGAATGGGTAACAGCGTGATGACGGATTGGAAAGAGAAGTGCCAGAATCGTTCGCCACGAGCGGAAATTCATTCGTGTGAACGAATGGGTTTCCTAAGCATTTGCTCTTTCGGGCAGTTTGCAAAAAAAAAGAAGAAAAAATCTGCGAATGCGCCTCGTGGCGTATTATTCATCATGAACGGTGGAAGTCTGTTTTTTTTTTTTTTTTTGGACGGTGCGCCATTTTCCACTTCCCCTCGCACTCACAAACTCTTTGAAGCAAATAATGATCTGTTCAGCGAGTGTAGTTAGATAGCCGGCCGTGAGTGGTGTGCATAGTGATTGACTATTCGTGAATGATGAACAATGAATGGCCTACGCCATCACTACTACACATATACACTGAAAGGCAAGAGAGTTTAGTTTAGTGGACTTTGTGGAAGCTTGAAGGTCATGCCAAGGGCAAAATCTCTCTTACCATTTCGGCATTTATCCGTCCGTCGCAATGTCATTCACCGAAGTTTTTGATTAGACTTTGAACATAAAATTAGATAAATGCAAGTGTCACCTTCTTTGAAATTCCTTTGATTCTTAAATAAGGGGATCAAGTCAGTTTCAATTTTGTGGAAAATTCATTCCGCCTTAGTGTTTTTTTATACTCTGTTTACTTAAAATTCGCGTAAATCGACTTGACACTTTGCTGTAGAGTCTTTTCCTTTGTCTTCTCTCTCTCTCTCAACACAGAAAGTACATTTGACACTATAAATCCGTCCATCGGAATTAATGCCAAGGGTTTTTTGCTCTCCATACTCTGCATCCGCCCAACTTCTGCCCATCTGAAAACATTCACTGGTTTGGAAAGCTATAAGGCGCACAAAGACTTCAAAGCTACTCGCTAGATTGATATATTACTCTTAATGGGTTTCGGAGCACATCAAACACGCAATGATTAAGAATTTCTTTTTAACTGTAAGAGCGATGTTTTTAAATGGCACTTACTTTTAAATCTTCCTGTATCTCAGACTTTGTTTCTGATGACAACAACTTACGGGAGTCTCATTTTTACGAGTAAAAAGTGCTAGCCATTTTCTTTGCTTTCTCATACATTTTTGTTTTTTCCTAATAATCAAACGACGATCATTGGCGGGTGTAGAATGATCGTATGGGGACGGAAGAAAGTGTCCCCCTCAACTTTTTGACGTAGAATACGTCTATCGTTTCGTTCCAGTACTGGGTCCCTTGGTAAAAATCAGTTTGTTCCAAAAAAGTGTACACCAGACTTCTTTCAGTAATTTCAAAACTGTAAAAGCTAGCAAAAATATAATAACTGAGTTGAAGAGAGGAAGGTCCAAAGAGTCTACCGAAATAGGGTTTAAGGTCAGATGACGCAATAATGAGTGGCGCGCGTGCGTCCGTCGTGATAGAACGAACCGGTAGGTGTACGCGAGATCTATCGATATCTGCACTAATATTTGTGAGAAACGTGACTACGTGTGTCAAAAATTGGGAAATAGTGGAGAACTTTGTGAACATTTCTTAAATGTCTCAACATCTTAATTTAAATAGATCGACTTGAACGCAAGAAAACGGATAATTGAAGACTACGTGGGAGATATGTGCCGCGTTGACATCACACTGAACGGCAAGTCACACTTCATTCTCGGATGCGTTTACATTCACCCGAACGTCTCCAACTCAGACCTCGAAATGTTTCTCTTTGCGATGATGATCAAGCACTCCGAGAACGCCAAGAAAATCAGCAAGAATATGATTGGGGACACACAGGTACCGATGATAATCATGGGAGACTTTAATGTCGACGCTCAAACGAATTAACACGAGCTCGATTTCATGAAAACTCAACTTAACTTGAACTTTGTGCCGACGCGATCGTCAACCACGCTGGGAAACACATACATCTACCTGACTTTGGCGAGAAACATCATCGTCGATGTCATACAATAAGTGAGCTATTTCTCGTATACCATCGGCTCCTCGTCAACAAACAAAACCATTCTCAGCCTAGAACAAGTAACCCAGTTTCTCAAAATATACAGGGCGATTCATAAAGAAGTACGTATACAGTTTCAACGCACTATAAAACAAGAACAATGTAAGATATTTTATGTTACCTGTAACAGAATTGTATAGGGGAATGTTTCAAGTTTTTTTAGAGACTGTCACAGATGTTCTATATGTGCACCCTTAGTCACACGACACACATCGAGCCGGTAATCCATTTCCGCCCAAACGCGAGGTAAGATATCTGAATCAAGTACAGTGATAGTGTCTGTGATCATTTTCAGTGATCATCTTGTATGGAATCATTTTCAGCTTCTTTCTCAAACTTCTCCGTACAGTGGGCTGTGAAATCTGCACTTCACGACTCACCCTCCGCGTTGATTTTCCCGGGCTTAGTTGAATTGCGGTGCAAACACTATCGGCGACTTCTTCCGATACACGCTGTCGTCCAGGACTTTTAATTTTGCACAAACAGCCCATAGTTTCAAATTTTTTATGCCAATCGCAGATAGATTTTCTGGTTGGTGGTTCTTTCCGAATTCGCGATCAAAAATGCCGTTACAGATTCCGTTTTGCTCAATTCAAGAACACAAAACGCCTTCTACACTGCAGACGCTGCCATTTTGACTGACTAGTCACGTTACGCGCGCGCTATCGCCTTCGTCACTTCCCTAAGTAGCGGGACACAAACTTTATCAGTACATATCTACCTAACGGTTCGCAGTTGTGGTCCGTGTCTTTAACTGTTACTGTTTCACAGCATTTGGAAACTGTATACTTCTTTATGAATCACCCTGTATTACTCTCTGCACGATATTTCTGTAAACAGCCAAAACAATTAAAAAAAAATTCTAAACCTAAACTCTGCGCATTAACTCATTTCTAACACCCACCCGACACGCGACGTATTCTACGCCCAAAAGACCTGCGGCAGTGACTCCGACATTGGCCCCGCCAATTTTTTTAAGTAGGGTACATTAAACGAGCACGTCTTTTGAATCCTTTCGGACGCGAATAAAATTTTTCAGAGTTATTCGTAGTCAATGAAGCCGGTTAGGAAAAAATAAATCAAAGTGGCAGAGTAGCAACTGTGCCGCAACCTATAACGTAGAACCAAAAAGCATGAAGCTTGAAGAACGCCAACTCTCATAGAAATAACATAAAACAGGCGACAACAGCGCCACAAAATCTTAAGAGGTAATGTGCTCTGCGGAAAAGTTAACATTCAGGAGCAAAACACGTTAGGGGGACTACGGCAGTGAAGCTTTTCTTTCATCCACGATGGTTTCCTTCGATTTGATTACTATTTGCTCAGAGCATTTTTTTTTTTTTTTTTTTTTGTTTTTTGTTGCTGTTTTCAAATATCCCGATCATCCTTTATTATGGTGAGAAAAATATGCAATAACATTAGTATTACTATTTAAATTAAATTTTAGCAAATATTATAGTTAGGCCAAGGATCCATGCAAAATGCAGACATTCCCGGATATTTGGCATTACTGATAATGTTTCTGAAAAACTGAAGAACAAATAGAAGCCTTAACTAACTCGACTGGCGTAACAAAACTAACATAGCCGATTTGCGAAGTGATTATGCTACCGAGAAGGTAACAATCACGTGCTGTGAGTAGCTCGGCTGACTGTTCTTTACCCAAAGAATTGAAGTCAACAGAAATACGCATGCGCAGTCTGCTCGGGTATGAGCCTGTATGTTAGCTGAAAATACTCCAAGTTGAAAATACTCCAAATATGTGGCGACAGTAAATAAATAAATACATCGCTCTTAACCACGTTCTAGAAACACACAGCAACCGAAAAATTGTTTTTCAGCCGCCGCTGTGGAATTGAACCAACAGAACCCTCGATATCTAGCCGAGTGCGTTATATGTACGCCATAGCTTCTGTGAAGTGCATTTTAAGTCTTAAGATATGACGGCGCTAATTACGTCTCTCCGGGCTTTAACTTCTTCTCAGTTAGATATTTTTTGGTAGAACTGCGTCAACTGTCACTGTTTCATGGGACTATCTCACAACTGCTACGCCCTTAAAGTATTCAGCGAAGGACAGTTGACGTAGCCCTATGTTGTAGGTAGCGACTCAGTTGCTACTGTGCCACTTTGATTTTTTCGGATAGAAATAAAACGAAAGAAATGTGTTTCTTTATTTACTTACAAGCAACTTATACGAATACAATTCATAGCACCTTGCTGAGTATAAACTAAAGTTAGTAGATGTAGAAGGCGTAGTATCATCGTTGTCAGTAGTTACTGCTAAAATTTCTTTCGAAAAAATCGTTCAGAAACAATTTTTCGAACTCCTTAGTTTCCTTGTTATAAATTTGACGATACGTCTCGGGTATAATGTACTCTTCTTGTTGTTGCTCTTGCTCTTGCTCTTGTCTAGATTCAGAAAGCACAGGCGGTGGGAGACGTAATACATTCATTATCCAGCGAAGTTGTGAAGAACTGGCGATGTACACTATATTGACAAAAGTCACCGGATACCACTTCAAAAGCAAATGAATGGGTCCGCTGCGTTGTTAAGATACGCGGTACAGCTGCAAACGGTATAAAAACAAGCCTGCTGCTGATCGCAGTCGTATCGCACTGTGAGGTTGAGTGAAAATGTCGCAGCGGGAGAGAAATGACTTAGCGTAAGGAAAGATTGTTTGGTGTTATATTAGTGGGTTGTCCATAAAAGAAACCGAGAGGCGTTTAAACGTGCCCAAGTGAACTATTTTGGATGTACTGAATAAGAGGAAGACACATGGCGTGCCTGAAGCAGCAAAACGTACCGGCAGACCAAAGAAAATCAGTGAAAGAGGACGTCGAAGCCTCAGCCGAGTCGTTACAGCTAATCGACGGAGTACTGCACAAGACCTCAGTGTATAGGTGAGTAAAAATGCTGGAATCTCGGTATGTACACGTACCATTCGCAGAGAACTTCATTCCATGGGGTACCGTGATCGTGCGCTGCTCATAAGCCTTTCATCTCCAATCGGAATGCTACTCGTCGTTTAGCATGGTGTAAAGAACATATTTCGTGGACCGTAGATCAACGGAAACGGGTCCTATGGACTGATGATTCCAGATACACTATCTATCAGTCTAGTGGCCGTGTGTGGGTATGGCGGCAGCCTAGGGAACGCTATTTACCGCAGTGTACTCGTGTGGGGGTGTTTTTCGTGGTATGATCCCGGCCCATTGGTTATCGTGGACAAACCTATTAACCAGCACGTCTACCTCGATATTCTTGATAATTATGCCCTACCAACTCTGTGGCAATACTATGGAACCGAGCCTTGTTGGTACCAGAAGGATAATGCTCCGAGACATAAAGCAAGAGCTGTCACTGCCTGGTTTGACGGTAATTCCGTTTTGTGTGTGGACTGGCCAGCACAGAGCCTTGATCTTAATCCCATAGAGCACCTATGGAATGAATTAGAGCACCGCATAAGAAGTTTGGAACGAAGGCCTGCTACTAAGCAACAGTTAGTGGCAGCATTATGTACTGAATGGAAGCGCATACCTATCGCTGTGTTTAAAAACCTTGTCGAAAGCATGTCTTGAAGGGTCAGTGCATGCATTAAGGCCAAAGGTGGATGGACACAGTACTAAAGTATGTCAATAAATGCTATGTAGTGTTTCTCTTCTATGTGTCCGGTGACTTTTGTCAATATAGTGTATATTGGTTTTCCATACTCGGTGTGAAAATTTGGATCGATGACATCAATCCCCATCTGTTCTTGCTGTCCAGACTCAATTTGTACAGTTGAAGCGGAAGGTTGTGGCTTAAGAGTCGAACTCGGGTGAAACGCATCCTGGCACGCGGACTTTTGACGCTCCCTACATTCCCGTGACATTTCGGTTGATGACTTAGTGGGCCTTTTCGGATTCTCCTCTAGCTGTTTCTTCAACTTTCGTTGGTTCGTATAGTAATTTTCCCAGGACTTTCGCGGCATTCCTAAATTTTCGTCACCAATTCTTTTTTATCTAAAAAATAAATAAATTTTAAATCTCCTTTATTCCGGTTTATCACATGCGTATGCTAGCTCTGTCCGTCAGCTACGGAATGCGAACGCTGTCGTCATTGCTATCATTATCTATTCACTAGTTATCAACCTTAAAACGGCGTGCAGCGAAACTAAATCACGGGCAATTTAGATTAACTTTCTAATGCTACTGTATGGAAAGGTTTTGTTTTGTAATAAATTGGACTCTATAAGCTATCTAATAATGAATTATTCATCACTCTAGGATTATTAGTTTCGAAGACGTAATCGTTCAATATGTGACATGTTTTCGTTGCATCTTTGCTCCCGCTCTTATCCCCTACACAGCGAGGAGAAAGACGTAATTCTACGTCAAAATTCAACAGGATTTATACAATCGAAAAAACATCCAGAAATGGAAACTGCTACTTACTTCCACCAGCTGCTGAAAAGCATGTTACGAAAATTAACAAATAGTGCTCAAAACATTTGTTATAGCAGAAGGAACATATCAGAGACTAAGGGACTTTCAAACTAAACAGAAGAAGAAATATAGAATGAAACACATGATTTAACTCAGCGCCCCTTAACGGGAAAGTTTTGCATAGTAAAAAAGTAAAAGGAAAGGAAGAGATAACAAAGGAAGCAGAATAAAGAAAACAGAGATAGGAGACAATAATAAAGGAACCATTATAAAGGAAGATAATAAAGGAACCATAATAGGAAGATAATAAAGGAACCGTACTAAAGGAAGATAATAAAGGAACCGTAATAGGAAGTTAATAAAAGGAACCATAATAGGAAAATAATAAAGGAACCATAATAGGAAAATAATAAAGAAACCGTAATAAAGGAAGATAATAAAGGAACCATAATAGGAAAATAATAAAGGAAGATAATAGGAAAATAATAAAGAAACCGTAATAAAGGAAGATAATAAAGGAACCGTAATAAAGGAAGATAATAAAGGAACCATAATAGGAAGTCAATAAAAGAATCATACGAAAATAATAAAGAAAGAAAATAAAGGAACCGTAATAGGAAGTTAATAAAGGAACCATAATAGGAAAATAATAAAGGAAGATAATAAAGGAACCATAATAAAGGAACCATAATGGGAAGATAATAAAGGAACCATAATTCAGGAAGATAATAAAAGAAAATAATAAAGGAACCATAATTAAGGAAGATAATAAAGGAACCATAATTCAGGAAGATAATAAAAGAAAATAATAAAGGAACCATAATTAAGGAAGATAATAAAGGAACCATAATGGGAGGATAATAAATAAAGCTTAATAAGGAACGCAGAGATAGGAGACGCACTGGTGTCACAGTGATCTAAGCGTTGGCTTCTGATCATTCTTCCGAAATGGGTCCCGGTTCGAATCCCGTGAGGCATGGATGTTGTGTTTGACTTACAGCACTGGCTCTGTCCCTTCCCTGGAACCAGTGGTCCGGAATTAGGGACGGGCGACTGCTTGTAGCCCATTGGGTTGCTCACAGTGGTCGTTAAACCCTTAAAGAAAAAAACTCACAGATAGCGGGCGGGAAAAAGTTTTGAAATTTACGTCCCCCAGCGGGAAAGCTGCATATTATTTAAAGATGAAAACATTCACCATCTTTATTGTAGCTAATGACCTACAGTAAAAAAAAAATCAATAGGGTTTTTTGCAGCGGAGATACATCTACAAACATAAATGCAAAAACACCACCTAGTGACAGTACTATGAACTACGAAAAATTCCGCAGGTACCACCAAAGCGTTTCACAAGGCAAATAATATCCGCTGTTAAATAATTTTTTATTTAAATCGGACATTTAGAAGCAAAGATATGGAGAAAAACAGAATTAATATTTGCATTATTTCGCGAAATAAATAGACACAAAATGATTCCATAGTTAGTAGTATCTGACCTAAAAAGAATTTTTAGTCGGGTTCTTAGTCCCACAAATATTGCTGCAAGTATGCTATAAACTGAAACATTAGAGTCACGCCATCTGGTGGCACACTTGTGTTGGAGAAAAAATGAAAATTAAATGCAAAACATTTCGTATCAGAAATGCTTCTGATAAAGAAAGAATTTTTCAAATCGGCCACTTAGAAATATCGACAAAAATAAGATATACAGTCAAATCTCGATTTAACGAACTTCAAGGGATCAACAGTCTTGTACGTAAAATCGAGGAATTAGCTAAATCGAGGAAGCCTACCGAATGAAATATTCAAATTAAGCTAGTGTTCATAACAGAACACGTAAACAGCTAAGTTCTCTTTCTTTCAGTGAAATTTTAATTATTTTATAGTACTTTTAATTACGAAATTTATTATCAAAAATGTTATAATAGGTACACAGTTACTTTGAATATTAAATACACAATTCGTAGATATTAGACTTCAGTATGTAGCATCAAAATTTAAGCGTACTTTCAAATCGCAAGGAAAATACGATGGTAGATCATTTTTCCGAGCATTTAGCTTCTCAAATAACGACTTCAGTATTATAAACTGCATGAAACAGAACATCAATTAGTACTAAATAACTGTAAAAACAAAATATATGCTGATTACCTTTTTACACTGTAGAACAGAAATACTTTAGAGAAGATTGCTTGTTTTTCTGAATATTTAGCTTTATAAATTGCAGCCTCAATTTTATGAAGTGCATGAAAAATATCATCATTATTATCGAAGCGCATCAAGTAGTTTTAGCACATTCTATACCGTTAGCAGCATCACTAAAGCAGCTAACTTTCAGTTCTGCTTTATCTTCTTCATCAGAATCTGATGAATTTAGTCCTATCTGTCCATCCAAAACATCATCAAGAGATCATATTTGGGAGGTATGCACATTTGCGTCACAATCAACATAATCTGAAAACACAATACCTGATAAGGCAATTTCATTCCATTCTGCAAGATCGTCATCCGCAAAACTATCAGCAGGATTTTCGGAATTGGGCTCATTTTCTTCTTGTTCACAACCTGAAAAGCCTGCTTTATTAAAGCAGTTTTTAATGGTGATCCACTATTAAGGCTGTCTTTGAATGAGTGTTAGGTTTCATCGTCTGAGATAGATGGCGCAAAATATCACTCCTTGGACTTGGCTTTAACGTCTTCAGTGGTTGTTCCAGAAGTTGGCGTCAGCGAATAACTGAAGACCTTACCATATTCAGAATGGAAGCAGTCTCTCGTTGGCTCCACAATGAAAAGACAAAATACGCGCTGTTACGTTTTAACCAATGACATTGTTTGGGGGTGTAGCTTAGTAGGTAGGCGTAGTTTCTGTCTCAAAATCAAGTGTTTTCTTGTAATGTGCACATTTTCTCTTCAAAAAATGAACGTACAGTAGAATTTCAGATGGTCTATAGAAGAATAGATTCCAATCTCACTTCAGTGCCCATTCTTTGATTTCTATTGTGCTTAGATAATTAAAAAATCAGACAGAAATGAGAGATTTCGTTTCTTCCACACAGAAACACTGCGAAGCTAACTTCTGTCGCCATCTAGCGCCAAATTGGAATGCTTTCGAGTCAGATAAATTGAATTTAAAAAAAAATTCTAACAATTTTTTCCGGAAAAATAACTGCGACACGTATTAACTATGGGTCGTTTTTATTGGTGCTCAAAATTTTAAACTCAACAAAGTAATAGTTTTCGAGAAAATGTGTACAAAAGAATTTGCATTACAGATAAAGGACAGAATTTCCGTTACACTCATTCAAAGACAGCCTTAAAGCAGTTTTTAAAAGTCATCCACTAATAGGCAAATTACCAGCCCGTATTTGTTGGAACCAAATGACAAGAGTGTTTTCCAACTCAAGTGCGATGCTTTCATAGATTTCCTCTTACTCAAAAATTGCCACACTTTGTTGCACAGTTTTCAATTTCTTTTACATTTTTCGCCATGGTACACAACGTTGATTTGGAAATTCCGAGTTTCTCATCTACAGAAGTCTGTGATCCTGGGTTAGCATCAAGCTTCGACAAAATGTCCATTTTTTCACTGATTGAAAATCTTTTCCGCATTTTCATTTTTTTTTTTGGCTGCAGTCATTCGTTGTTGTTTTCTTTTTTTTAATGGCCTCACAAAATGCACTTTTGCCAACAACAGTAATCATTGAATTTCACTTCTAACTTTTCTAGTTCTATCTATGTTCTCAAAAGGAGAAATATATGTGACGTACTACAGAGGTGAGGCACATGTCAAGTAGCAGTGATAGTTTAAATGGGAAAGCATTCGGCTCCGGATTAGAAGGATGTTGGTTCGAGACCACCATCGGCAGAGAAAGAGCTTGAATTTCTCAAAAGGAGAGATATATGTGACGTACTACAGGGGTGAGGCACATGGCAAGACGGCAAAGTTGCAGCGATGGGTCTGTACCTCTGACACGGACATCATGCCACTGCGTAGAAACAAACAAGTGACTCAGACATCTCCTCTCTCAGGTTCGTCTCTATTGTTTAGCTATTTTAGCAGGTAACCATTCAGAAAAGATTAGTGTCAATCATCCCCCTAAATGACCACTCTGGATCTCAAAGCTAAGGGGAAAGACCCAAGGCATGATAGGGAAAGGCTAGTCCCCCTGAAACAAACATCATGCCACTGGGTAGAAACAAGTGATTCAAACATCTTCTCGCTCCTTTCTTAGGTTCGTCGCCATTATTCTAACCATTTTAGTAGGTAATCAGCCAGAAAGGATTAGTGTCAATCATCCCCCTAAATGACCACTCTGGATCTCAAAGCTAAGGGGAAAGACCCAAGGCATGATAGGAAAGGCTAGTCCCCCTGAAAGAAACATCATGCCACTGGGTAGAAACAAGTGATTCAAACATCTTCTCTCTCCTTTCTTAGGTTCGTCGCCATTATTCTAACCATTTTAGCAGGTAATCAGCCAGAAAGGATTAGTGTCAATCATCCCCCTAAATGACCACTTTGAATCTCAAAGCTAAGGGGAAAGACCCAAGGCATGATAGGAAAGGCTAGTCCCCCTGAAACAAACATCATGCCACTGGGTAGAAACAAGTGATTCAAACATCTTCTCTCTCCTTTCTTAGGTTCGTCGCCATTATTCTAACCATTTTAGCAGGTAATCAGCCAGAAAGGATTAGTGTCAATCATCCCCCTAAATGACCACTTTGAATCTCAAAGCTAAGTGGAAAGACCCAAGTCCTGATACGGAAGGGTTAGTCCCCCTAACACGGACACCATGCCACCGGGTAGAAACAAGTGACTCAAACATCTCGCTCTTTCTTAGGTTCGTCGCCATTGCTATAGCACTTTTAGCAGGTAATCAGTCATAAAGAATTACTGTCAATCACCCCCACTAAATGACCGCTTAAATAACAAGGGGAAAGACCCAAGGCATGATACGTAGGGGTAACACCCAAGGCATGATAAGGAAGGGTTACTCCCCTTCACACGGACATAATGCCACTGGGTAGAAACAAGTGACTCAAACATCTTTTTTTCTCCTTTCTTAGGTTCGTCACCGTTGTTATAGCCCTTTTAGCAGTTAATCAATCAGAAAGGATTAGTGCCTATCCCCCCTCTAAATGACCAAGAAAGCTAAGGGGACTCTGGTGATGAGGTTCTAGCCGCGTTCGGCTCACTTCTTAGACGACGAATATACTCGTTCAATGTGATTTCAGCACATTTTTCACCCCGAGTTCATTCGTTCCAGAGGTTTACAGGGTTAATGAAGCCATTAAGAAAATACTTGGTTCGTTTCGGGGCTATCTATTTTTCCGATAATCAGGTTTCAGGTAGTTGATGTTAAATACTGCACTACAGATTTCATGAGGAATTTCCTAAGATACATTGTTTTGAACTCGTGTTTCGTATTTTACTGTTGTCAAGACGTTCATGCATTCCTGATTTGGTGTCTTTGCGCTGTCACCGGAGAAACTGGGTAGCCCTATTCAATAACAATTTCCCCTTCCCAATCACTAAAAGGCTTCAGTTACAGAATGATCTTCTTTATATGCTTCATCATAGTGAAAGAAAACGACTAGAATGATCGTCGTTTTCCAATGGCTGATGTGTAGTTCGAAACAATGATCCCAGGAGGGTAAGTGAAAAGTGAAAAGAAAAACGCCTAACTGGAAAGCGAATGGAATGGAAAAAGGAGAACAATTCAAATAAAACCGCAACTGCTCTTTTGACGATTGGACAGCTGATTTTCATGTGTGCATCGAGCGAATGATTCCTGTCTCGGAGAACTGCTATTGTTTCTACTCTCTGTCTGGAAAAATCTTGACAGCCCAGTAACATGTGGTTTTGTGGAAGCGCCCGTTTTCGAGAAATTCTGCTCTGAATCGTTGCAGCAGTGTGATATAGATTTTATTTTCAACTGTCCAAAATGTTTCTGGTTGGTATGTTGTTTCTTTGGCATGCTTTTGAGATCTCTGATCTTAGGAATTCCGTTTAAAGTAAGATCTGCTATTTCCTTCAGATCTACTGAAGTTTTTTTATTCTGGTTAAACAAGATTTATTTTATCTTTCACCTGAAAATTTACAAAGGAACAATAAGAAATCTACGAAAATCGACAGACATTATTGCTTCACAGATAAGAGCGCAGTTCGTTTTTTACAATTTTCAGCACTAGGTTGAATAAGCGAATGTACTCCAGCTTTGTCCGTCTGTTTATCAGCACGGTAACTCGCGTAAATATTGTTCGATTTCGATGAAATTTTAGTATGTGGTAGGGGACAACCTGGGGACGAACTCTATTAAAAATGGGTAAAATGGGATCAAAGGTCAGGACATAGAAGCGGAATCCATTCCGTCGTCCTTATGCGTCATAACTTACGTAAAAATGCTTCGATTGCGACAAGATTTTATCGTTTTGTTCCGGAGTATACTGAACCAATTCTGTTTAATATCATCAAAATCGGGTCAAAGGTCCAGGCAGAAGAGCGAGATTTATTCCACAGCCTTTACTCTCATAACTTGAGTAAAAATGCTTCTTTTGTGGCAATACTTTAGTATGTTATTCCGGAGGTATACTGAACCAATTCTGTTTAATGTCATCGAAATGGGGCCAAAGGTCAGGGCACAGGAGTGAAATTTATTCCACAGCCATTATCCTCATAACGTGACTAAAAATGCTTCTATTGCGAGAAAACTTTAGTATGTTGTTTCGGAGGTATACTAAACCAATTATGTTTAATATCATTGAAATAGGGTCAAAGGTCAGGCCACAGAGCGAGATTTATTCCACAGCCATTATCCTCATAACTTCGCTAAAAATGCTTCTAATGCTAGAAAACTTTAGTATTTTGTTTCGGAGGCTATACAAAATCAATTCTGTTGAGCATCATCGAAATGGGGTCAAAGATCAGGAAACAGGAGGGAGATTTATTCCACAGCCATAACTTGAATGAAAATGCTTCTATTGCGAGAAAACTTTAGTATGTTGTTTCGGAGGTATACTGAACCAATTCTGTTTAATATAATCGAAATCTGGTCAAAGGTCAAGGCACAAGAGCGAGATTTATTCCACAGTCATTATCTTCATAACTTAACGATTTCTGGTATGTTGGAAAGAGTATCATAATCAATGCATTGAATAATTTTACTAACTTGTTGAATTCGGTTGTAATATCTATATACAAGGGCTGATCAAAATGCATTGAGACAGAACACCGAGACTTTAATCCCTTAGGCTCCATCTTTCAGCATTAAAAACACTTATCTCATTCTTCCACTCAAGGCATCTTTCAAACTCAATTTTAATATCTTTTAAGTGTTGCAGATGGAATGTCAGAATACTAATGAGCCCCACCCCCGTCCCCCCGATGGCGCAGTGGTCTAAGCTATTGCTTCTAACCATTCGTCCGAGTTGGGTCTAGTTTCGAATCCTGGTGAGGCATGGCTGTTGTTTTTGTCTTACGGCACTGGCTCACTCCCTCCCCTGGAACCAGTGGCCCCAAATTAGGGACGGGTGACAGCTTTATAGCCCATTGAGTTGCTCACGGTGGTCGTTAAAACTCCAATAATAAAAAAAAAAAAAGTTAAGCAATTGTTTCGCGGCGCGAATTTCAGTGATTGTTTTTCGCGAATTTTAGGGGTTTTCTGTAATTTTACTAATAGCAACTATATCCGCGAATTTCAGATATTTTTTTTCCTATTCTTGCCTAATTTCTATTATAATTTTTAGATTATTGTTCATATTTAAATAAATTTAATACTGCCTTCATTATAATTTAAGCGAAAAATATACCTGAAAGTAATTCTACTTCAAAGTCAAATACAGAACTTTAAACTTTGAAATCATTACTCCTCGAGATTGTTCGTTACGAAGAGACTTATCCAACAAACTTGACAGGTAATTTAGGGAAAAGTGCGAGTGACGCATACGGTTCAATATGTCAGGCGTATGGCGAAACGGTTATGGGTGAGCGGACGTGTGGAGAAGGATTTGCCAGGTTTAAGAAAGGTGATCCAAGCTTGGAAGGCAAGCCACGTGCAGGTACACCTCACAAACTCGCAGACGAGGGGCTGGAATCGCTGCTGCAAGAGAATGCCACACAATCGACCACGAAACTGGCGAAACGTTTGAAAGTGGCTCAATCGACGGTGGTACGGCGTCTACCGCCCTTGAGAAAGATCCAGAAGATTGGTAAGTGTGTGCCGCATAATTTAACGGAGCGTAATATTGATCAACGGTTGGGCATCTGCATGTCGTTGCTAAAGAGGTTTCAAGGGAAGAATTTCTTGTAGAAGGTTATCACCGGGGATGAAAAATGGGTCTATTGGGACAACCCGCACGCAAACGATCCTGGGTATACCCAGGCCAGCCATCAACATCCACTTATCCACGGGGAAAAGGTGCTGTTGTGTGTGTGGTAGGATATGCTTGGAGTGTTGTACTTCGAACTGTTGAAACCGGGCGAAACAATCACTGCACAACGATATAGCGATCAGCTGATAAAAATGAACGCCGCAATCGAGCAAAAATGCCCATGGACAGGTAATGGACGCAGCCCAGTCATCCTGTTACACGATAATGCCAGACCACAAGTCGGTGCCACCACGAACTCAACCCTTGAACATTTACACTGGGGACTTTTACCGCACCCTGCTTACTCCCCGGACATTGACCCTCAGACTTTCATCTGAGTCGCTCTATGCAACATGCCCCAGCCCTACAGCGGTTCATCACAGTTCAAGAGGTGGAAAATTTCGCCACTGCATTCTTCAGCTCACAACCAGAGTCCTTCTATCACAGAGACATCCACTTGTTGCTTGAAAAATGGTAAAAGGTCATTGATGCTAACGGCCAATATTTCGTTGAATAAATGTGTATACTGGTTGCCTGATTGTTCCTGTCTCCTTTCTCCTTTAAACTGCGGAAACTTTTGCGTACCCCTAATAGGTACATTTTTTAATATTCTTGCTATTCCACAAGCTGAAACGAATGTTGAAAGCTGTAATGCTGAAACCTCTTTGAATGCAATCTTCCTCCAGTGCATCTCTTTGGAATACGTAAAGTTTAAAGCAGTCCGCGAGGTGATACTTTGAGCCGCGGATGGCTTAGTGGTTAGTGATTCAGACTATCGATGCAAGGTCCCCAGGCTCAAGCCTGAGCTGATCTTTCGGAGATGGTGTGATTTACTAACAATCGCTGAATATCCGCCGTGCATTGGACGAGCACGTTAAGTGACGGGCCCCAGGCTGGACCCATTGGTTAAATGGGTATCCTTTCCTATGCCCCGCCCCCTGAAATTCTCTCACCCATATACACTGACGGAAAAAAGATCCCAACACTAAGAAGGGGTTGTGTTAGATAAACGACAGTTGGTAGGCGGTGAGAGTACATCTGTAAGATGACGTCTATGCAAATTTCGCGCTCGGCGCATACGTGTGGCGCTAGTAGCGCCCCTCGGAACATGCAAAGCAGGTTTGCTGTAAATGCGCGCTGTAACGTTCGTGAGCGTTAGTTATCGTTGAGATTCGACGTAGTGTGTTGATGTTAGTCAAGAATGCCTTTAAGAAGGCGAAGAAGCCATTATCAACAGCTCACGGAGTTTGAACGAGGTCGTGTAATAGGGCTACGAGAAGGTGGATTTTCTTTCCGCAATATTGCAGAACGATTTGGCAGGAATGTAGCCACTGTGCATGATTGTTGGCAGCGGTGGTCAAGGGAAGGTACTGCCTCAAGAAGACCGGGTTCCGGCCGGCCACGTGGCACTACTGAGAGGGAAGACCGCCGTGTACGGCGTATGGCTGTGGCGCATCGTACCGCGTCTGCGGCAGCAATTTGAGCTGCAGTTGCCACCACAGTGACACAACGAACTGTTACAAATCGGTTAATTGAAGGACAGCTCCGAGTCAGACGCCCTGTAGCGTGCATTCCACTTACTCCAAACCACCGCCGTTTGCGACGTCAGTGGTGTCAAGCTAGAGCTCATTGGAGGACGGAGTGGAGATCTGTTGTGTTTTCTGATAAAAGCCGGTTCTGCCTGGGTGCCAGTGATGGCCGTGTGTTGGTTAAAAGGAGCCCAGGTGAGCGCCAGCAACCAACCTGTCTGTGGCCGAGACACACTGGACCTACACCTGGAGTTATGGTCTGGGGAACAATTTCCTATTACCACTGTATTTAATTTAATTATGTTAAGATTATCAACTATTTTTTTCACTCACCTTGTAATTCTTTTTCAGGGAGCATGGAACTTTATCAGGCCTTTTTGGTCTTTTCTCCATGCTCCCTTGCTGTGCTTGTTTCCATATACACTGCTGGCCACCCAAAATGCAACACCAAGAAGGAAACATCCGATTGGCCTGAAATTCGCAGCATGCGTCACCCGCGAAAGGACATGCAAACGATTAGCATTGCAGGGCATATGCAAATCATGTGCGCCCGGCAAGCCACCGAGAAGCACTATAAGAAAGGTGCACAGAAGGCGGGGTGTAAGTAGTGGAAGTGTGTTGTGCTGCCGGACCTATGCGTGGGAAGCTTCCTGATCCTTCGTCGCAGAATACGGCAATCATTCAACATTTGTTGGTCTACTGACGTCATTAAAGTACAGGTCGCGCCATCTTTTTTCTGGTTTCAACACCACCAAAGGAAAAGATATTGATTTTTAATATAATTATGGTTATTTTTTAGAAAATATTAAGTATTCCAAGTTATAATATGAAGCTATGTTAATCGATATTGAAGTTTTTATCCTTGGGAATGCATTAATTGTGAAGAAAATGTGTACAGAAGTTTTACCATTGGAAGTATAGGAAGCAAAATTACTTGACGTCCACCTTAAGCGTTCTACTATTCAGGTTGCAGTTTCAAACTTTCTTGAAAAAAGCCATCTGGTTGATGTGCGAAAGCTTGGAAACATTTATCTACATCACGCAGCAGGAGATTCAGATGTAAATCTTCCATAGATACTCATGGCAACAATTTGGCCCCGAAGATCTCAATAGAACAGAGCGCCAGTGTATACGGACATGGAACTATAACGTTGAACCTTAACCGTCTGGCCCCTTTCCCCCTCCCCCAAAACGTTTACAACTCATATCACATCATATCTGATGTAGAGGATTTTAGGAACGGAGTGTTTGACGCCAGGTTTTAAACAACCCTCACAAACAGGAAGCTAGGATATTTGGACTAGAATGCCCGATAGGAAAGTGTCACGGAAGCGAAGTAGAAAGGGGGAGGAATACGCTATTATTTATTACCGGGGAGCCGGTACCCAGGGCCCGACGGCTTAACGTGCTCTTCCGGCGCACAGCGGATATTTAGTGGTTCGAGGGTTCGTACTTGGCTGGGATCGAACCAGAGATTTCTCCGTGGCAGTTACGAACGTTGACCAGTAGGCTATACGTGACCCGAGTTTACAACTTTCTCCGTGTTGCTACTATATAGCCACTGGTACCGTATCAAGTGGCAGACGCTATTGTAGTTTCATGTCCGACCACTGGAGCGCTGTCATAAACATGAGAGCCAGACCTCTGCTTCTCCTTTTGTGTGATTCATATATTCCTACGCCAAAAAATCGGATTACTAGTATAGTTTCATTATTTTCTATTACTTCTTTTCTTTTATTTTTTATTGGAGATTTAACGACCACCGTGAGCAACTCAAAACTCAATGGGCTATAAGCAGTCGCCCGTCCCTAATTTGGGGTCACTGGCTCCAGAGAAGGGAGAAAGCCAGTGCAGTAAGATAAACACAACATTCATGCCTCACCGAGATTAGAACCCGAACCCCCCTGCGCCACCGGGGCGGTTTCTATTACTTTCTTAGGACTTCTAAGTGAGTGGAAGCATTAAGACTTTTGAAATGTTACGTATATCTTATGCCGATTTTTCTCTTTCCGTTAGAAGTTAATTATTCAAGAAGTTTGAATATAATTAAGAAGTTCTCTGAGGATGTTTAGCTAAGAAGTGAGTTAAGCTACAACTATCAGCAGCTAAAGTGCAATAGACGTTTTACCTCCTCTGTTTTGCCGCTGCTTTAAAGATAAAGTTCTGTACTATTATGCTTCAAACAGGGGCGGCGGAAAGGGAGTTTCGTTGACCGAGCGCGATATTTCGAATCGTAGTGCACCCCCTCTCTTCCCGTTTCCCGGAACAAACAGAAGAAAAACAATGCCTAAGGAGCTTTGGTAGGGATTAGCACCACTTGACTACTTAGGGGCCGTCCATAAAGTACGTCCGGGTTTGTTTACTATTTTTAGACCACCCCCCTCCCCCCATGTCACATTTTGTCCGATTGTTGACACCTCCCCCCCCTAAAAAGTACGTCCCGCTCCCCCCTTTATTTTTGACAACTGCTTTTAGAAGTCCGTTGAGAAACAGAAAGAAAACATATAATTATTTAAAGGAATCTTCCATATATTTACACTTTTTCTCCAGAAAATATTTATTATTTAGGCATTAATTTATTCTCAAACGCCACCCGAACTTTATCATTCTGAAATAAAGACCTACAAATGAACGCACGCATTCAAGGTTTTCAACACTCTCGATCATAGCATCCACAAAACACGATAGATTCGGTAGTACAAATTTTAGAACTATATATTAATTTTCTGAATTAGCTAAATATCATCAGAAATCTAAATTATTTCATACCTTGTTTTTAACTATTCAAAGTAGAAAAGAAGAGAAAACAAAACGAAGACATATCATTCACTATATTTTTGTCGGGATGTAAGGTCAGGTGATGCGTAACATCACAGCCTCTCCTTGACAAATGTCAACCCCGCCTTCTCGTGGTGCATCCTGTTCCCACTAAAGGGGCTCTGACGACCGCCAATAGCGGTATAACTATACCATCGGGATCAGAGGAAATTCTATCCCACACTCACCAACCCGCTTGGCCAGCGTGGTGAGTTATGGCCAAACCCCTCCAAAATGACTCCACAACTTATTTAAATCCCTGAAATGGCAATGGGCTGGACATACTGCCAGAAGGACAGATCATCGATGGACAGCCGAAATTTTAGATTGGATTCCAAGGGACAGGAAAAGACCCAGAAGAAGACCACATGGGAGATGGGTGGATGAAATTCGAAAGTATGCAGGGGTGACATGGAGGAGACTGGCACAAGACAGACCGTTGTGGAGGAAACTTGGGGAGACCTTCGTCCAGCAGTGGATTGATAATGGTTGACAATGATGATGATGATGATGATATTTTTGTCGCTGGTTGCCCGAATTACTACACCATGTCACATTTGGTCCAGTTGTCAGGAACCGCCTCTCCCCTGTAATCTCGGACGTACTTTATGGACGGCCCCTTACCTAGAGAAACTTTCTAAGGCACATCACAACAAAAAAGCGTACATTCGCCAAATAAAAAAAAAAAAAAAAATGGAAATAAAAAATCTTGGCTAAAATTTATTATTGAAACTATTGACCGGGCCCTGGCGGTTCCGCCGCCACTGGCTTCAACGTTACATTCTTCACGGTTTTCAAGATGGAAAAAGAGCGAATAATCAAAACGGCGCAAATACAAAGCGAAGTTGTTAGGTTTATGCATCGGAAAAACGTGTTACGCAATTGCGTTTCTGAGAAATTTCTTACAACCGATGCGCTGCAGAACAAGAAGCAAACAGTCCCCTCAGAACTACTTTGCACGATGGTCGTCTGAAGACTTCACATATGCCGGCATCCAATGTGACGCAGATGGTTGCGCTCTGTCGAAGTTTATTAGCATAGCACAAGCTTTGAGAACAGGAACACCAGGCTAAGCAATCACGGGGAGAGAGTTCCCCGTCGCATCACATCTGAAACAAAGTTGGTCCTTTTTTTGTTTTCCCTCCTGGATCGATGGATAGGAGCAAGGCAACTATCGGAGGCGATTGAGTTCGGGAAGACACGCGGTCTTTAGACGTGCTAGGAAAATTTTCCTGTATTGGAAAATCGGTGCGTGACCTTTAGAAACCTCACGTTACCCGCTCTCTTCATTTCCTTTCGTAGCTATATCGCCCTCTCTTTCTTCCCTCTTTTCTTTATCTCGCTATTTTTTGTTTCCTTCCTTTATCTTCGAAGACTGTTCTTCCCTTTGTTCCTCAATATGCAATATCAGTGGACTATTTCACCACTTTTGAACAAAATTGGCTTTACCTCACGAAACCTCAAGAAATTCCGAATTTGCAGAATTACCGTTCTATATTTATACGACACGGCCTGACAGTACAAATTATAAGACCGAATAAATCTGTAAAAAGAAAAATTTCCATCGAATTTATTCCAACAATTTACCGTTGTTAAACAGCGGGCTATTTTCTGTATCTTGAAGAAAATTAGATTTGCCATATAGAACGTTTAAGAACTTCCGAATTTTCAGAATTACCGTTCCAAGACGCAGTTTGACTGTATAAATTATAAGATGGAATTAATTTGTAAAGAGGGAAATTTCGATCGAATTTATACCAACAATTTACCTTCTTTAAACAAGCGGTCTATTTTCTCAGTGTTGAAAAAATTAGATTTAGCTAAATCGCTCTCTCTTTCTTCCCTCTTTTCTTTATCTCGCTATTTTTTTTTCCTTCCTTCATCTTCGAAGACTGTTTTCTTCCCTTTGTTCCTCAATATTCAATATCAGTGGACTATTTCACCACTTTTGAACAAAATTGGCTTTACCTCACGAAACCTCAAGAAATCCCAAATTTTCAGAATTACCGTTCTATATTTATACGACACGCTTGACAGTACAAATTATAAGACCGAATAAATCTGTAAAAAGAAAAATTTCGATCGAATTTATTACAACAATTTACCTTTGTTAAACAGCGGGCTATTTTCTCTACCTTGAAGAAAATTAGATTTACCATATAGAACGTTTAAGAACTTCCGAATTTTCAGAATTACCGTTCCAAGACGCAGTTTGACTGTATAAATTATAAGATGGAATTAATTTGTAAAAAGGGAAATTTCGATGGAATTTATTCCAACAATTTAAAATTATAAGATGGAATAAATTTGTAAAAGGGGAAATTTCGATCGAATTTATTCCAACAGTTTAAAATTATAAAATGGAAATAAATTTGTAAAAAGGGAAATTTTGATTGAATTTATACCCACAATTTACCTTCTTTAAACAAGTGTTTATTTTCTCAGGGTTGAAAAAAATTTGATTTAGCTATATGGCTTTCTCTTTCTTCCCTCTTTTCTTTATCGCGCTATTTGTTTCCTTCTTTCATCTTCGAAGACTGTTTTCTTCCCTTTGTTCCTCAATATTCAATATCAGTGGACTATTTCATCACTTTTGAACAAAATTGGCTTTACCTCACGAAACCTCAAGAAATCCCGAATTTTCAGAATTACCGTTCTATATTTATATGACACAGTTTGACAGTACAAATTATAAGACCGAATAAATCTGTAAAAAGAGAAATTTCGATCGAATTTATTCCAACCTTTGTTAAACAGTGGGCTACTTTCTCCATCTTGGAAGAAAATTAGATTTACCGTATAGAACGTTTAAGAACTTCCGAATTTTCAGAATTACCGTTTTAAGACGCAGTTTGACTGTATAAATTATAAGATGGAATTAATTTGTAAAAAGGGAAATTTCGATCGAATTTATTCCAACAGTTTAAAATTATAAGATGGAAACAAATTTGTAAAAAGGGAAATTTTGATCGAATTTATACCAAGAATTTACCTTTTTTAAACAAGCGATCTATTTTTTCACTGTTGAAAAAAATTAAGATTTACCACCTTTGTTAAACAGTGGGCTATTTTCTCAATCTTGGAAGAAAATTAGATTTACCACCTTTGTTAAACAGTGGGCTATTTTCTCAATCTTGGAAGAAAATTAGATTTACCGTATAGAACGTTTAAGAACTTTCGAATTTTCAGAATTACCGTTTTAAGACGGAATTTGACTGTATAAATTATAAGATGGAATTAATTTGTAAAAAGGGAAATTTCGATCGAATTTATTCCAACAGTTTAAAATTATAAGATGGAAACAAATTTGTAAAAAGGGAAATTTTGATCTAATTTATACCAACAATTTACCTTTTTTAAACAAGCGATCTATTTTTTCACTGTTGAAAAAAAATTAGATTTACCACTTGGAACGTTAAGAACTTTCGAATTTTCAGAATTACCGTTCTAAGACGCTGTTTGACAGTATAAATTATACAAGATGATATAAATTTGTAAAAAGCAAAATTTCGATCAGTTTTATTCTAACAATTTATCTTTGTTAAACAGTTAACTACACTTTGCTTGAAGAAAATTAGATTTACCACATGGAACGTTAAAAACTTCCGAATTTTCAGAATTACCATTCTATGTATGTAAGACGCAGTTTGGCAGTATCAATTATAAGATGGAATAAATCTGTAAAAAGGAAAATTTCGATCGAATTCATTCTAACAGTTTACCTTTGTTAAACAGCGGACTATTTTCTCTCTCTTGAAGAACACTGGATGAACAACATGGAACGTAAGAACTTCCGAATTTTCAGAATTACCGTTCTATGTTTATAAAACGCAGTTTGACAGTATACAGGGTTATTCAGAAAGAATTCTCCGATTTCAAAAATTTATATTTCGAAAAATTAACAACACAGAATGATAAGTAATACATCAATGTAAAGGGAAAATGTCTAATTTTTTTTTTTTTTTTACAAATGTTCGACATGACTTCCTTTCCTTAGTCAGACGTATAATGTCAACGCGATATGAAAATTCCTGCCAAACATGGTCTAACGTGTCATTGGTAACTGTTTCTAAAGCAGCAGAAATGCGTTGCATAGAGTTGTGGGCAAAGGAGGCACAAAGAACTGATCTTTTACATGCCCCCAAAGGAAGATGTCGCATGGGGTCATATCAGGTGATCGAGGAGGCCAGCTGTGTATGACACCAAGTCATCTGGTTCACTCCGACCAATCCAACTGCGGGGTAGCTCCGTGTTTAGAAAACGACGAACCTCTGTAAGGCTTCAGTGCTTGCAAATTATGCAATTTGTATGGCTTACAACACATTTTTTTCCTCAACACACATCAAACAGTAGGCTGAGGAATCCCCAGTTCTCAACTAGTGCGAATAGTCGATTTCTTCGGACTGCGTAGAAAAGTCTGTCTCACTTTTTCAACATTCTCTGTAGATACTCCTGGTTGCCCTGGACTTTTTCCTTTACAAAGTAATCCAGTATCCTCGAACTGATGATACCACCTGCGAATACTCTGAGCCATCGGTGGATTAATTTGGTACTTTCTATGAAATTCAGTCTGAACAGTGATTACCGACTGACATCGTGCAAACAAGAGCACACAAAAAAGCTTTCTGCTGACTAGACACCATTTTCACTTCTTCGCCAAAAGAGCTTCATAAACGACACACTAGCGCCATCTATTGTGCATAATCTAAAACTTACATTTTCTCTTTACATTGTTGTATTACTTATCATTCTGTGCTGCTAATTTTTCAAAATATAAATTTTTGAAATCGGATGATTCTTTCTGAATAACCCTGTATAATACAAGAACAAATAAATTTGTGAAAAGGAAAATTTCGATCGAATTTATTCCAACAATTTACCTTTGTTAAACAGTGGAATATTTTACTTTGCTTGAAGAAAATTAGATTTACCACATGGACCGTTAAGAACTTCCAAATTTTCAGAATTACTGTTCTATGTATATAAGACGCAGTTTGACAGTATACATTATAAAGTGGAATAAATTTGTAAAAAGGAAAATTTCGATCGACTTTGTTCTAACAATTTACCTTAGTTAAACAATGGACTACGTATTTTACCCAACTTGAAGAACACTGAATTTTCCACATGGAACTTTCAGAACTTCCGAATTTTCAGAATTACCGTTCTGTGTTTATGAGACGCAGTTTGACAGTATTTATTATAAGACCGAATAAATTTATAAAAAGGAAATTTTCGATCGAATTGATTCTAACAATTTACCTTTGTTAAACAGTGGACGGTTTTAAATCGCTTGAAGAACACAGGATTTACTACATGGAACGTTCATAATTTCCGTATTTTCGGAATTACGGTTCCATTTTTACATTACACAGTATGAAATGCAAATTATAAGACCGAATAAATTTATAAAACGAAAAATTTAGATCGAATTTATTCTAACAATTTACCTTCGTTACATAGTGGACTATTTCACCTCGCTTGAAGAACGCTGGATTTACTTCATAGAACGTAAGAACTCCCGAATTTTTAGAATTACCGTTCTATGTTTATAAGACGCAGTTTGACAGTAGAAATTATAAGACCGAATAAATTTACAAACAGGAAAATTCCATCTCAATTTACTATAATTTATTAATCTTAAACTAGCGTAAAGCCTGTCCTGGACGGTTGTTTTTAGGCTTTAAATAAATATTAATATATAGAGGATGTTACCCGTCCTATGACGGAGTGAAATTTTCAATTGAAGCAGATTGAAAACAAATCAAATAGACGGCGGCGTTGTTTTTTTTTTTTTTTTGTAAAGAAATATAGTAAAAACTTACTTTTTCTCCTGCACACTTGTTATTCCGTTTACGATTCGTTTTAGACTGTCCTGTTTGACGGTTAGTTTAAAACTTCATATCGAACCTTTTTCTGCAAAATAAAGCGGCATCTGGCATTACCAATCGGAACTATCTAAATTATCGACAATATGCTAATAGCGGGGCGATATCTGTTTTTAAATGCAATTTTGCTCACTTTGACATCTCAAGATTTCAATTTTTATTACAGGTCAGAGCATTTAGATAGATCGATATTTTGCAAAATGTTTAATATAATCAGCACTAAACTCGGAAAGTTAGTTAAATTAAAAAAGACAAAAAATAATTAAAGCACACAAATCAATATTCGAATTGTGCTAAATTAAATTAGCATACAAACTCAACTTGCCGTGATATTAAGATTTCAATTCAAATTTTGTAGATCGGATGAATAAAACTCGAGTCATTGATAACCCAATGTTTTTAAATCAGCATGCGATCACCTTGACATCTAAATGCGACCGCGTGCTATTATATAGCAGGCAATCATTCTGACATCGCGAGAGCACACACGGTTGGTTCGATAAGAGATGGCGCAACAATGCAGACGTTGCTGTGCAAGGAGGTTATATTACTGGAGACATCACTCCTATCCACGCAGCATTGACCGTCATAAGTCACCGTCCGTGCTGCAAATGACGTCATGAGCAGGCACAACGCAGCCGCAGAAAAGAAGTTGCTTTGAAACCAATGGAACAAAAGCTTCTAAGCGTATATACAGATAAAATGAGTAATTCAATAATCTTTATCAATGATACATAAGCTTACTGTTTTATCAACGGTATAATTTAGTTCGTTTTTGCCTGCTTGTGACGTCACACCACAGATTAGCTGTGACCTATGGCGGCAGAGCCAGTGGTGTCTCCAGTAATATAACCTCCTTGTTGCTGTGGCGTCAAGCATTCCAGAGAGACAGACAGATCTGGGGGTTTATATTAATAATAATGGAGTGTTTTAATATCTCTTGAAAACAGGCCTTACTCCATTAAGCGTTAAGAAATTCTGAGTTTTCGGGAGTTAGTTTTAGTTATTTTTTTTAATTTGGGGGTTTAACGTCCATCATAAGCAACTCATCGAGCTATGCGCAGTCTCCCGTCCCTAATTTAGGGCCACTGATTGGAGGGAAGGGAGACAGCCAGCATCGTAATAAGCACTCACCACACAATTATTTTTGTTGGTACTCCAGAGGAAAGGAACCTACAGCGCAACCACCATCGAACAAATCAGATCAGATCATATGCAGAGGATTTTAGGAAGCGAGTGTCTGACCCCAGGTCTTAAACAACCCTTAGAAACAGGAAGCTAGGAGATTTGGGCTAGAGTGCCCGATAGGAAAGTGACACGGAAGCGAGATAGCAAGATATATCAGATCAAATCATATGTAGAGGATTTTAGGAAGCGAATGTCTGACCCTTAGAAACCGGAATCTAGAAGATTTGGGCTAGAGTGCCCGATAGGAAAGTGACACGGAAGCGAGGTAGCAAGATATATCAGATCAAATCATATGTAGAGGATTTTAGGAAGCGAATGTCTGACCCTTAGAAACCGGAATCTAGGAGATTTGGGCTAGAGTGCTTGATAGGAAAGTGACACGGAAGCGAGGTAGCAAGATATATCAGATCAAATCATATGTAGAGAATTTTAGGAAGCGAGTGTCTGACCCCAGGTCTTAAACAACCCTTAGAAATAGGAAGCTAGGAGATTTGGGCTGGAGTGCCCGATAGGAAAGTGACACGGAAGCGAGGTAGAAAGAGAGATCAGATCATACGTACAGCATTTTAGGAAGGGAGTGTCTTAACCCTTTAACCGGCTGGGAACGAATTAACTTGGGCAGTGGATTGAAATTAGCTCGAACGAATATATTTACTGTCTGAGAAGTGCGCTGAACGCGGCTGGAACGAGTGTTTAACCTGTGCATCAGAAAGTGTTGCTTTCCTTTTAGTATTTTCATTCATTGTGGTGATTTAGGGGATAACTGACTCTAATCCTTTTTGACTGATTACCTGCTATAAGGGCTATAACAATGGCGACAAAATATGCAACGTTAATCATTTATGATCTTCGCTACTTTAAACGTAAAAACCTCGTTAGGGTTGGGGGGATCGCCAGGTTACCCCCGCTGGATCCGCCACTGGCTGTGTGCAGTGTAGGAGGCAAACGTTTCTGTGGAGTGTTTGAATCCCGGTCCTGCCGGCCATGTAGTCTGAGGTTTTCCCGGGGTTTTCCGAAGACCCCGTATGGTTGGGGACGCGAATGCGTAGATGGTTCCCTTGTAAAGTCGGCCCCGGACCCACTTGTCCCTGATCCCACTACTGAGAAGTGGAAGGTGACGGAAACCCACCACTTTAATTTCCCAGGATTGTCTAGCATGGAATCTCCTTTGTGGGTAATGACTCATGCTGCCCACCAACCTTGGGGTTGAGCAGGGAAGGAGGAGGAATGTGCATTGTTTCACATTTGGAACACATCTGTTTCACACTGACGAAACATTGTTTCGTGTATTTTTGTGACATTCCATATCAAGATAAGTTTTCTGCAACAATAAAATATAGCCAATCAACACACTATATGCGTGTATCACTTTGCTTTGTGATCACAGCAACAAAAACCGATTTTTTACAGCTGCTGGTGTGACGTCATCTCACCCAAATCATTCTGACATGACGTCAGAGATGCGTTACGTCGCACGATTGAAATCTTTTCAACAACTCTTTAGAGACAAGAAAACGTTACTTCTGGAATTTTGGTTCTACTTTATCGTTCATAAACGACATACAGAAGTTTTCCTTTAGAATAATATCGTATGAAATTTAATTTTAAGATCCCCCTTACGAACCTAAAATGATTACTTTGGATTGTCAAACCAGTTTCTTTTGTCATTTAAGTCTAAGAACTGAGAGTTCCAATACAGTAGATAACAGTGTGTGTGAAAACACAAGTTTGTCCGCGACGGTCATCGAACCCGAGTCCTCTCACAACGGAGTAAGTCGCTCTCCCAACTGAGCTACACGTACAAAATGTCTCTCTGCAGATTTGTCGTCTTGACACATTTTTTTCAACTCTGTAGTACGTCACATCATCTCCCTCTTAAATTTTTTTCTGTACACGAAGTAGGAATTTTTTCATTAATTCCAAACAATGTGTGGAACAAACATCACACATTTTTCGAAGAACCCATCTGCCAGAGTAGCCATTTTCCACAATCCGGCGCCAATATGAAAACACAAGTTTGTCCGTGTCTCCTCACTCCGGAGTAAGTTGCTCTCCCAACTGAGCTACGCGGACAGAATGTCTCGCTGCAGAATTGTCGTCTTGATACATGTTTTTACCTCTGTAGTATGTCGCATGCGTTATTATCATTTCATTCGTATGCTTAATAAATACGATTTGGGAGCTTTCTTTTTCCTTAACTTTTGGTTACACCCCACTCCCCTTGACAGTTTTCCTGAGTCAGCACATGCCCTCAGATAATTTGCTGACTTGTAATTTGTAAACCCTGAAATCTTTTGTTGAGTTGTAGATCACAAACATTTTTTTATAAAGAATTACATTAATAATCGCAATTAAGAAAAGACGAAGTTATGGAAACTTTATGACTCAGATAACCAATCTCTGAGGTCGTGGACACGAAGTGGTCAAAAATGCAATTTTTATACGGCCCCTTAAAACTTTTGTGGCCAGTTCTCCTACACCCAGCTAAGTCGAGTACGACAGTATAACCAAAGAATATCCCAGTAGCACGTGGAACGACTACGAGAGTGCTTCGATGAAATAGCATAAATGCGCATGCGCATCCACGCCGTCGCCAAATCAAAAATATTAAATGTCGCCGGAATGTAACATCAAGGTAACAATTATGTACCATGGAAACTATAATGCAGTAGTATCGGTGAATGCTATTTTTAACGTAGCCGTAATGTACAAAGAGTTATGTTCCAAAATAGATGTTGCTGAAACTTAATTGTAAGATATATCTGGAAGTGTAGCTATAATGAGAGATTGTAACATTACTGATACATATCTGAAACGTTTTGTGCTGTATGGGATAGGACAGGATTTCCGTTACACTCATTCAAAGACAGCTTTAAGTTATGTTTAAGATCTATTAATCGAATGTATTTATTTTGGAGAATTTGTAATTGATTGATGTTAGCATGCGTTGTTTGACCCCAGGAAAGTTAATAATCAAGATGTGGATGTATTAAAGTGTAATATAATAATTTTAGTGTTTTGACAGAGAAGTTTGTTAGTATATGATTAATTATTCCTATATTTCTAGATATTTTTTCTGATAAAATTTCTATACGCAGATTCCATTTTAAGTTATTGTGTAAGACAACCCATGTGTGGAAGTATAATTCTGCCTCTACAATTTCATTTGTTCTTTACTTAACAGATACACAACTTCAAGGTGCATTCACACTCCGTGAGTTTGCATCTACATTGGATAAATGCCTAACTCCGAGAAGTACTTCTGAAGGTGCCCTGTCTCGGCTAACTTTCTCGGAAGCAAGTCGTGGCACCAGAAAGGGCTACCACCGCTTACAATGTGGGGACACCCTGTCAACAGAAGACACAGCTTCACCAGCGCAGGCGCAGTCTTTTGCTCCTACTTCAAGAATACCCCCAGCACATGAACCCGAAGGAACCAGTTCCCCCAGCAGCACAGACTATTCCGATTGTGATGCTGAATTTACAGGGAACAGCGATAGCGAAGACGATGGTAAGTAAAGCGTTTATCACTCATTAGCCACAAAAGTTATTTGTTGCTCTTATTGATAGCGAATTTAGCACTGTCGCACAGAGTTTTACTAAATACTTTTTCCGGTAATTTACTCTAAGACATATATGTATACATTGCCCTTAAATTAATATCCGGAAACCTGTGTACGTCTAAAAATAACCTTAATTTGCAGAAAATCTAATATTGTGTGCTGAAACCTTTGACCCTTCCCTCACAGCACGGAATATTTCGTATATGTTACAAGTACGTGGCTCTGAAACATTGAGACTTTTCAGATACGTTGCGCAATGTAACAGTAATGTTTCAGAAACCTTACGGTTACGTCAAAATGTCCTCAAACGTTACATAACTTTGAAACAAAACCAATACGTTACAGTGCAAGGTTTTTGTAACTTCAACATACCAACTTCATGTTACTGTTACGTATTTGAAAGATATTTGTAACTTCGTTACATTACTGTTACGTATTCGAAAGATATTTGTAAAAATCGTCATATTACTGTTACGTATTTACTACGTTGAATATTATAGTTTTAATAAACTTTGTAAAATCACAAAAAAAAAAAAAAAAAAAATTACATTCGACAGCTGTTTCAAAAGCAACAACAGCCGTATTACGAATTGTTTACGTTTTCACAGGTTCAGGGCTGCCAGCCTATAGCACCCAAGGCAATAGTTGCTTTAGTAGCCACCAATGGTAAAAAATAGTAGCCTTAACAACTTATGTCAATAAAATCACGTGGTTTAGAATACCTCGACGAAAGAATTTTCCTTTGCAGCCGGATTCCAGGAACAACACGTGCATTTGCAAAAATGTATCTAATTAATTTTTGCATCCCAATAATGGACGCACCATCAAAGCTAATCGGCAATGTGCCACAATGAAAACATTGCACGAGAGCATCCGACGAAAACGACCAGATTTGCTGAGCGATGGCGTCATTCTCTTTCACGATAATGCGAGGACGCACATCGCCAACACCACGCATCACATGCTCCACAAATTCCTGTGGGAGGTGTAGAAGCACCCGGACTTGGCTCTTTAGCGGCTTTCACCTCTTTCCTGCCCTGAAACACACCTGTATGGTACTGGCTTCAAAAGTGTGACAATGACGCGAAAACAGCTGCAAAAAATCCGATGGAGCCGCAGTGGATTCGTTCGCTGTGTTTAAACGTAGAACTACAAATGCCCTGTCTCGTGTCTATGATAAGATCGTGAAAGCTCGGCATTGGTAGTTCGAGGTTTTCTGGGTCCAAAAATTTCTTGTTCTACCAGTCTTTTCAGTTCCTTTTTGCACTCAAGTTCTCATTTTCGTGGCATTTTGATATATTTTTTTCATCAAAATGCCATTACCATCTAAAGTACAGTTACATTACCATTTACTCTTATTGTTAACAATTGCAATTTCAATTTTTAGCACGTCTTTTGTAAGAAAAAAGATCGTTTTTATGTTACCGGTTTGTCCGTCCTTCCGTCTGTAGACATCATATCTCAGTAATTATTAGTCCGATTTGAAAAATTCTTTTTGCATTGGGAAGCTTGAAATATGCGAATGATGATCCTTTGTTTCGGTTCTTTTTTTTACGATGTACGGTTTCGCCGCTAGAGGGCGTAAATGCAGATGATATCCAATTCAAAATACATTTTATTCCATATATTTGCTTCTAATCATCCAACTGAAAAAATTGTTTTATCTTCCGATTTCATTTATGTCGAAGAGTATTTTAGGTATAGTTAATTTTTCAAGTTACACATAGATTTTCCGCTAGGGGGCGTAAAAGTTTATTACGTTTTCCACGATATCTCTTCTTCTAAAACTCCAATTTGAAAACTTTTTTCTTCAGCGGATACAGCTTCTGGCGGAAAATCTTTTGCATATAATTTCTGATTTTTGGTAAAGAATACTTTGGCCACCAAGGGGCGTAAGTGTTAATTTTTGCTTCTGATGCATTTGCATCGGTCCACGAACGAATTTTTTCAATCGAGATTTTAGAAAAACTTTTCGAAATATTTTCTTCTTCAAACATTGCACGGTTTCTCCGCCAGGGGGTGTAGATGTATATCTTATTTTTGTCAATATATCTGCTTCTAATTGTCCCATTTGAAATGTTTTTTCTTTATTGGATAGTTTCCGTTGCGATATGTTTTTCATATAATTTCAAATTTTTCAAGTGATGCATTTATAGCAAAATCTGAGCTTCTAAAATCTCGATTTGAAAAAAAATTCGTTTGTGGAACGATACTGTTCACGTCGACAAACCTTTTAGGAATATTTTCTTCTTAAAATAATGCATGGTTTCTACTCCAGGGGGCGTAGATTTATATCTTATTTTTATCAATTTCTCTGCTTCTAGAAGTCCGATTTAAAAAATTCCTTCTTTGTTGCATAGTGTTTCTGATGCGAAATGTTTTTCATATAAATTCAAAATTTTCGAGTAAATCATAGACTTTCCGCCAGGGGGCACAAAGCTAAATTGCGTTTTCCCCGATATTTCTCTTCTAAAACTCCGATTTGAGAAATTCTTCCTGTATCACATACAGCTCCAGATGGAAAATGTTTTTCATATAATTTCTAGTATTTGACAAAGTATGGTTTGGCCACCAAGGGGCATAAGTGTTAATTTCTGCTTCTGATGCACAATATTTACAGAAATATCTGAGCTCCTGAAACTCGACTAAAAACAATTTTCTTGGACCGATACCGCTCACATCGAAGCCTTTTGAGAATACTTTCTTCCTAAAACAATGCATGGTTTTCCCGCCAGAAGACGTAGATTCATATCTTATATTTGTCCATATCTCTGCTTCTAAGAGTCCGATTTAAAAAAAATGTTTCTTTGTTGGAGAGCGTTTCCGCTGCGAAATGTTTCGAATATAATTTCAAATTTTTATTAACGCACAAGTCTGCAACCAGAGGGCGTAAGTTCACGATTCCGTTTACAGCAATATCTGCGGGATTCAAAACCCTATTGAAAAACTTCTTTCTTCGGTCAGATACTATTGTTTTTCATACCGGTTCCATTGACTTTGAATAGCTTTGATAACTTTAAGTCTTGTCAGAACGGATTCAAAAGACGTGCTCATTACACCCGAAAACTCGGTGTCATCTTTCTTGTTTTAATTCACACGACTAGTCCACTATGTTAACAGGTGCAATTCTAATGTTTTGAATCCATACGACTAGTCCACTATGTTAACAGGTTAAATTCTAATTTTTTGAATTCATACGACTAGTCCACTATGTTAACAAGTGCAATTCTAATTTTTTGAATTCATACGACTAGTCCACTATGTTAATAGGTGCAATTCTAATTTTTTGAATTCACACGACTAGTCCACTATGTTAACATTAATTACATTCCAAAATCAATGTTCCATCACTTTTAATTCAGAAGTATTGATAACAGCGCAGAGCATAAAAATGACCATCCACTTCGGTGCGCTGTCACAAACTGCCATTGATCCGCGTGCCCCACCACTTGTAAGAGTCACGAAAGTCACCTATGCTCTATCAAACGATACTAGCGCTGTTGCCATAAACCCGATAATCCCGGAGTTATTGGGAGTCGAAATGGATGACACAATTATGTCGAGACCATCGCTAATCTGTACCGTACCATAAGACGTAGTTCAACTTCAAAAACTGGTCCCATATGCTGTAATGACAGCTTACCTGCTTTTGTACCAGAGCAATGGAAAAGATTGATTAAAAGAATTGACATTAACTGATATCGGCCACAATGAAGACAACGAAATAATTCTGCTTTATTTTTTATTTTATTTATTATTTATTCTTTAAAGAGTTTTTTTTTTAAATATTAACATCATTAGTTGGCATATTACCTTTATGGCTTCTTATGTTTTTATGTGAAGCTACGACCATTTTTGGTTACCATAATACCCCTCCCCCCTCCTCTTTTTTTTTTTTTTACGCTTTCTAACCGTAGGTTGAAGAAGCGTAGCCTATATGCTCCAGCTTTGTTCGTCTGTCCGCACGATAACTCACGTGAAAATAGTTCGATTTCGACGAAATTTTAGTATGTGGTAGGGGACCACCTGGGGACGAACCCTATAGAAAATGGGCGAAACAGGGTCAAAGGTCAGGACATAGGAACGGGATCCATTTCATTGCTCTTATGCGTCATAACTTGCGTAAAAATTCTTCGATTTCGATGAAATTCTAGTATGTGGTAAGAAACCACCTGGGGACGAACCCTATTGAAAATGGGTGAAGTGGGCCAAAGGTCAGGACATAAAAGCGGGATCCATTCCATTGCCTTTATGCGTCATAACATGCGTAAATATGGTTTGATTTCGATGAAATTTTAGTATGTGGTAGGGAACCACCTGGGCACGAACCCTATTAAAAATGGGAGAAATGGGGTCAAAGGTCAGGCAGGGCATAAGAGCGGGATTTATTCCATTGCCCTTATGCGTCATAACTTGCGCAAAAATGGTTAGATTTCGATGAAATTTTAGTATGTGGTAGGGAGCCACTGGGGACGAACCCTATTGAAAATGGGCGAAATGGGGTCAAAGGTCAGGACACTGGAGTGGGATTCATTCTATTGCCCTTGTTCATCATAACTTACCTAAAAATGCTTCTAATGCGATAAAACTTTATCATGTTGTTTCGGAGGTATAGTGAACCGGTTCTGTTGAATATCAACGAAATGGAGTCAAAGTTCATTGCACAAAAGCAAGATTTATTCCACAGCCATTATTCTCATAACTTGCGTAAAACTGCTTCTATTGCGACAAAACTTTAGTATGTTATTCCTCAGGTATAGTGAACCGGTTCTATTGAATATCATCGAAATGGGGTCAAAGGTCATCGCATAAAAGCAAGATTTATTCCACAGCCATTATTCTCATAACTTGCGTAAAACTACTTCTATTGCGACAAAACTTTAGTATGTTGTTCCTGAGGTATAGTGAACCGGTTCTGTTGAATATCATCGAAATGCGGTCAAAGATCAGAACACAGGAGCGAGATTTATTCCACAGCCATTATTATCCACATAACTTGAGTAATAATTTCTGGTATGTTGGAAAGCGTATCACAATCAATGCATTGCATGATTTTACTAACTTGTTTTGTCATATTGTAACAATGTGCTTAGTTTAAGTTTGACATATTATATGTGAACACGTAATAATTGTATTAATGTATCATACTCTTTTCCTTTTTACAAATTTATCTTCCACTTATCATTGGCTAATGTTAATCCGTGGAGTGCAATTCTGCAAACCAATGGTCATGAGGTTTTTTATGACATCATTCATCACATGTTCACAGTGTATATATGTATTAGCCATCCACATAGTTGTCAAGTTTTTAATCATCTGAAGTTGGGCAACTGGGTTGCCCGAAAGGTCTAATGTATGTTTTTAAACTTTTAGTTTTATCAATAAATATCCTTTGAGCGTAATGAGAAAGTTTTAATTTTTAGGATTTCATACCATCATATTCAAGGATGGCTGCCTTCTTTTGATGTCATTTTTACTGGATTAAGCATGTGGTCACTTCATTAAATTCAAAAACTGGCTACAACAGCAGGTACATGAACTTTTTAGGTCAGGGAAGGACAGGCTGGTCGTACGGTCCGACAAATGCCTGAATCATCACGTTGGTTTTCTCGAGAAATAGTGCTTCATATCCTTTGTCACATCGAGCAAACACTTCTTGCTTGGTGAGTTTTCCTTTCTTCTATTCAATAGTGTAACTTTTTTTTCTGATCGACCCTCGTAAAAAGTGCGGGGAAGAAGAATATGTTCATATTTACAAAACCAAAATTTTCGGTTCCTGACTGTTCCTTCATTTTTTGGTATAGGACTACGTCTAACTCCGCGGATAGTACGGGGCGACCGACGGCCGACCGCCTGTGACAAAAATATGCTCCAATTGAAATCATTATAGTGTTAAAAATACGTGCCGCACACTAATCATGTTAGCATATTCGTAAACAGCATGGAGTCCAATTCGCGTACTGCGCAACACATCGTGCGCGTGACGCTCCCTGCGCGCGGGGGAGGTGATGAAATATTTCTGGGGGTGGTGCCGCCGCTTTTGACTCAGTGTATCTCGGCAACCGTGAGCGCAACAAGACTGTACGTTGTATCGTTTTAAAGCTCTCGACGAGATCTATTCAAATATACGAAGAACATTTCGCAGTGGTTTGGACTGGACATTTTAAAAATTGTCTTCTTGTGAACCGGTGAACACTTTTGACAATATTGTGGTTTATCTGGACAACCGTGAGAGCTAAACGACTGTGCGTGATGTCGTTTTAAAGTTCTTGACGAGATCTATTCAAATAAATAAAGAACATATCGCAGTGGTTTAAACTAAAATTAAAAAAAAATGTTTTCGTGTGAACGGGTTAAGATTTTCGACAATGCCGCGAATGACCGCAAGGAAAAGTGGAGAAAATCAAAACGAGAGGCAAGAGCAAGTGAGGAGGAACGTAAGAAGCCCAAGAAGACAGAACACCACGATGGGTAATTTGTGTATCGATCTGCCTCATGTTGGCTATAACGCGTTAAATAAACGCTTTGAAACCATACTCGACTAGCTCATTTCAACTATCCGATCTGCAGGTCGTAGTCCTACTTTCCAAACTGATGGCTCAATGAGAACTGAACCTACCTGTATTTTTTTCTGTAAATAATACGGCGTAAAACTAAGATTTACGGTTCCTGACTGTTGCTTCGTAGTTATTTTCTGAAAATAATACGGCATAAAACTTATTTTTACGTTCTAATTATGACAATCTCGTTAACAGTCCAAAACCGTAAAATTAACGGTCATTTTTTTTACAGTAAGTCTAGGATTATTCTAATGTAATATGTTTCGTAGAGTTTCGCACATAGGGCAAGCAGGGAAAAGTAGTATTACACGTATAATGAAATAAAAGGATATTTTAAATAACGGTGCATGCTAAATAATTTGAAGTGTGAATGACACAAGGAGGAACTGAAGAAACGCCTACAATTGTTATCCAAGCTAACTGAAGAACAGAAGAAGAAAAAGAATTGTAAGTTTTAGCAGTTTCTTTTCTTTCTTTTTTTTTAACGGCATTACATTCAAGAACGCACTCGTTTTCTTTTTCCAGCAGCAGTAGTGAACATTATCTTCTGAAGTTCACTCTCGTTTTCCCTTACCTTTCTTCAGGCGATCGCTGAAATTGTTTGGAGCAACTGCTTCCAATCTTTCGGAAGTGCGTCACGTACAAAGAAGGCGCTCAAGATTTTCCCAGTTGTTTGAACCATAAATTAATATTCTTGGCAAACAGCCTGGTTTCAACGAAAAAAGATAAACAACAACATCAGAAGCTAGGGATCCCCCTCCCCACCCTAACTACACTCCGAATTAGTGTGTTTCTACAATATCGTTTTAAGCTTTCATGTTGTTTCTCGGCGTTTTTGCCTGAGGAACTTTGGCATAAATGCTTGGTTGAAACACTGAGCTTCACAAGATGAAAACTAATAAAAACAAGCACTTTCTATGTCGTAGTGGTAGGGTCATTTAAACGATGATGATCTTGTGGAACTAAATTAAGTTCATCTAAACCGAAATGAGGGGAAATATCTTGAGAATAAGACACTGTTTTAGAAGCTAATGAAACCACCAAGAGCTGCTGAAAGTCTGTCAAGCACACTGACGTTTAATTGGAGGCAGATCTATAACGAAGTGAATTTCTCCGTCATTTTTATCCGCGCCAGGATTGGAACCCGGGTCCACTCATTCCGGAATAAGTTGCTCTACCAATTGAGCTACGCGGACATTTTATTCTGATTCCTATCTGCCTTTATGTCGTGTGCGTCCTTCTGGCAGGTACGTCACATCTCCTGGTACGTTACATCATCTTCCCCTTATTTTTTTTTATTTTTTTTTTTTTTTTTTTGTTGAAGTGCTGGAGAAAGGATTCTCTTATTTTTCCTATCTCGCGGTGTGGAAATAACATCACACCAATGCGAGATTTTGAACGGTCGGGTCATCCGGATAGTTCGGGCGCCATTATAACGAAGTGAAATTCTCCGTCATTTTTATCCGCGCCAGGATTCGAACCCGGGTCCACTCATTCCGGAATAAGTTGCTCTACCAATTGAGCTACGCAGACATTTTGTTCTGATTCCTATCTGCCTTTATGTCGTGTGCGTCCTTCTGGCAGATACGTCACATCTCCTGGTACGTTACAGATCATTTAAGCTTTCTTTAGTAAACCGATCTCTCTCTCTCTCTCTCTCTCTCTCTCTCTCTTTGTATCGTCATCACTGTCAACCATCATCAATCCACTGCTGGATGAAGGTCACCCCAAGTTTCTTCCACAAAAGGTCTGTTTTGCGCCAGTCTCCTCCATGTCACTCCCGCATGCTTTCAAATTTCTTCCACCCATCTCCCACGTGGTCTTCTTCTGGGTCTTTTCCTGTCCCTTGGAATCCGGTCAAAAATTTGGGTAGCCCATCGGTGGTCCATTCTCCTCGATACATGTCGATCCCATTGCCGTTTCAGAAACTTTACTGTGATCATGATGTCTTCCACTCCTGTCATTTTCCTCATCCACGAGTTCCTCTTCTTATCTCTCCTGGTTACACCAAGCATGCATCTTTCCGTTGTCTGCAGTCTTTGTGTCTTTTTTAGTTAGGTTCTGCCACATACTACGGAGGTAAAGCAGGTGTCAAGACGACAAATCTGCAGCGATACATTCCGTCCGTATAGCTTAGTTGGGAGAGCAACTTACCCTGGGGCGCAAGTTCGATCTCCGTCACTAACAAACTGGTGTTTTCACAGGTCCACGTCTCTGCTCAGTACGTAAGTACTAGAAGGATGCATGCGTCATAACTCGCGTAAATATGGTTCAATTTCGATGAAATTTTAGCATGTGGTAAGGGACCAACCACCTGGGGACGAACCCTATTGAAAATGGGTGAAATGGGGTTAAAGGTCAGGACATAGGAGCGGGATCCATTCCATCGCCGTTATGCGTTATAATTTACGTAAAAATGCAACGATTGAGACAAAACTTTATCATGTTGTTCCGGAAGTATACTTTACCGGTTCTGTTGAATATCATCGAAATGGGGTCAAAGGTCAGGTCATAGGAGCGAGATTTATTTTACAGCTATTATCCTCATAACTTGAGTAATAACTTTAGCAATAACCTGAGCAATGATTTCGGTTATGTTGGAAAGCGTATCATAATCAATGCATTGCATGATTTTACTAACTTGTTAACATTGCGTCTGCACGGACCGACTGGATCGAGCGTGAGGGGACGCTCTCTACGGCCTGTGCAGTGGCCGTTGAAAGCAGAAATCATTGGTAGTTCTAAATATTTCCACAAACGTCACTATGGCGCTGATTGCCCACTGCACGATTATTATCTCGGTTACAATCCAAAAGACATAACAAATTTTATTTTTCTGGAACATTTGGCAGGAACGTTATACTGATCAATCAAAGAACTGAAACAAAGTAAGACAAACGAGTAAGAATCTGCGTAATTACCAAGTCAAATTAATTCAACAAACAACAATGGAGAGAAAGGATTGGAATGATGTTATAGCTGGTGAACTAATCCGAATGAGTTACCGAATACAGCGTATGGCAATAAATTAGTCATTGAACCAATATAGGGTGGTGGTGTTTTTATGCTAGTAGATACGGAAATTGAAATACAGAATTCACGAAAACAAATCATTTCCCCAAATGAGTTTCGATGAAATGAGGTAATAAATTTGCATTCGATAAAAGGAAAAATAATTTTCACAGCTTATTTTAAAATTTCTAAACAAAAACAAAAAAAGAATAAACTAAATTTTTACCTATGCATATTTTTATTAACGCTTCATGCGCGACGCCATTTGTAATTTTGAAACGTAAACATTTTGCACTGGCAGAGTTTAAATATTACTGTAATGCGTGATTTTTTTATACATAAATATCATCTGTTTACATAATTTGCTGCACAGGAAGTTGACATTTTGTATAGAACACTGCATAGAATTCTAGCAGTGCAAGATGCTTACGTTTCGAAATCGCAAATTGCGCCGCGCACGAGATATTGGCAAACACCCATACGTAAAAATCACGTTCATTTTTTTTCTTCTAAAAAAAACACAATCGAATGTGAAGAAAAGAACTATTAACCCAAGCTAAAACTTGCTGTTCTACAAAATAAAAATAAAAATAAGCCCCTTAAATGCCTGGAAGCAGGAAAGAAATTTCGTGCCGACTGTTCTGTAGAAATACCAAATGAAAAATATTATCTACTTGAACAAAATAAGTAAAAAACACACAAAATGCGAAATTTAAATAAAGAATACCAAAAAATAAAGTTGCTCGATTAGAAACGATAACTTCGGAATGTCGAAGAAAGCTTAGAAATCCATGTACAAGATACATTCACATCATCTGCTCGGAATAACGACAACAGTAGGCTAACAGCGCCTCCAGACGCAGAAAAATAGAACTACTCAAAAGGTCAAATAGAAGCAATCGCTCTTTCCACGTTTATAAGTGAGTCACGGAAAAATTCTCATTGGCCGCCACCGGGAATCGAACCCAGTGCTTCCAGTTGCGCGCCGGACATGATTTTTTTTTTTTTTTTGATTCCAGGTTTAACTACCACCGTGAGCAACTCAATGGGCTATAAGCAGTCACCCGTCCCTAATTTAGGGTCACTGGTTCCAGGGAAGGGAGAGAGCCAGTGCCGTAAGACAAACACAACATCCATGCTTCACCGGGATTCGAACCCAGACCCCGTTCGGACGAATGATCAGAGGCCATCGCTTAGACCACTGCGCCACCGGGGCGGCCCGGATATGCTTCCACTGCAGAACAGCGGCCTGGAAATTCTCCAGACTCACATACGACAAACTGCCAAACCACATGGCAGGGTTGCTTCTTTGGAGCCCCGCACAATGCTGGGGATTCACCAAAGATGAAAAGCAGCAACTGAACAAATAACTAGAAGGCGAATGAATAATAAATACACAGTTGACGTGGATTACGAATATTAAATAGAAATCATCGGTCTTTCCACGTTTAATAAAAGAGTCACGGAATCCCAGCATTGTGCGGGGCTCAAAAGAAGCAACCTTCCAGTGAGTCTTTGGTGAATCCCCAGCATTGTGTGGGTTTCCAAAGAAGCAACCCGCCAGGTAGTTTGCCCGTTTGTTGTATGTGAGTCTGGATAATTTCAAGGCCGCTGTGGTGCAGTGGAAGCAGGTCTGGCGCGTAACTGCAAGCCCCTGGGTTCAATTCCTGGTGGCGGCCAGTGAGAATTTTTCGGCGACTCACTTATAAACGTGGAAAGAGCGATGACTTCTATTTGATGTTCCTAACCCACGTCAACTGTGTATTTATTACTCAAAACGTGGTGATTCCTGGCATAAGCGTCGTTTTCTTTTTATCGCACAGGCCGTAGAGATCGTCTCCTCACGCTCGATCAAGTCAGGCCGTGGCGTCTGTCACGTGATATAGTACCAGTCGCTATATAAGTGGCATCGCGGAGAGAGTTGTAAATTATCCTAGTGGGCAACATTCGTGACTGCCACGGAAAGGACCTCAGGTTCGATCCCAAGCAGGTACGAATGCTCGAACTACTAAATATTCGCCGTGCGTCGGATGGGCACGTTAAGCCGTCGGACCCCGGGTACTGGCCCCCCCGGTATTAAATAAAGGAGTCTTCCTCCCCCTTTCTACTTCGCTTCCGTGTCACTTTCCTATCAGGCACTCTAGCCCAAATCTCCTAGCTTCCTATTTCTAAGGGTTGTTTAAGACCTGGGGTCAGACACTCCCTTCCTAAAATCCTCTACATATGATCATTGAGAGTTGTAAATGCTTGGAAGAAAAAAACAGACTCTCACGATTACGGCTTCGGAGATTTAGTTCCATGTCCGTCCACTGGCGCGCTGTTTTATTGAGATCTTCGGGGACAACCTTGAGACATATTGCTGCCATTAATATCAATGGAAGGCTTACCTCTTAGTCTCTTACTCTAAAAACCTTGACGTCACGGAGCCGTTTTGACCGGTACTTCTCGGACGACTGCGAAAACCTTACCACACTCAAGCAGGAACGGTTGTCATATACAGTCATTTGCAAAAGTTTAAGACCACCTGTCAATGTATTGAAAAGTGGGATTTTCAAAGAAACAACTAATTACTAGTAAGAGATATTTCAAAAAAATAACACAACAGATGAATACTTGCATTCCTTAGAACACAAAAAGACCAAAATCGGTACTTTGTAATGCCACCTTTGTTTTTTTACAACGGACAGAATACGATGTGGCATACTCTCAATGAGGGACTTGCAGTAGTCGCATGAAATGTCTTTGCACCACACGTACTTTATCGCGTCAATCAAAACTTGGGAATTTGATGGCTGTTTTTCTGCAAGTTGGTTTTTTAAAATGGTCCACAAATGTTCGATGGGGTTAAGGTCGGGACTATTACCGGGCCAGCCAAGCACAGTAATATTTTTCCTCTGCGAGTAGTCATTTACTATTTTTGATCTGTGGCACATGGAGCACCATCATGCTTAAAGATTGTGCATCTGTGCACTTTCATATGAGTTAACAGCTTCTCACTTAACATTTCCACGTAAAAAGGACCAGTCATGATAGTGCCTGTCGGCAAAAAAGGCAATGAAGCAGTACGGGATGCTGACATAGCACCCCATATCATCTGAATAGGCGGATGTCTCACGGTGCTAACGGTGTATTTTTCATCGAAGCTTTTGCCTTTTGGTCGTCGAACACGGGCTTCAAATTGACGCACATTTGATTCATCGGAAAAAAGAACTTGGCTCCAATTTTCAGCAATCCACGATTGATGACGCTTCGCAAACTGGAGTCTCTTCTTTTCATGACAGAGGTTAGTCTAGGTTTGCGTGCAAGTTTATAAGACATTAATCCAAAATCTTTGCTAACCCTCGAAGAACATATAACTATTCGCCTTATGGTATTGTCATAACGCGAGGTTGTTTTCCTTGGACGTCCACTTCTCTTTCGGTCGCTAAATTCACATGTGTCTCCATGTTTAATGATCGTATTATGAATAGCAGTCTTGTTCACATTCACCTTTCTGCTTATGTCACGTTCGAAGTATCCTTCGTGATATAAAGTCACTATTTCTGCCCTCTGAGTAACACATAATGACACTTTTTTGCCCATTTTCTGCTATATAGAAAACACGTACAAAACCTCTCAGCATGAAAACCAGAAGCAAACTGATGCTCGCAAGGTTCCCCCAACTCTATCAACAGCTGTCACTGTGGGATGATGCAACACCCACGAGAATTTGAGTAATACAGACAGTAGCTGACGCAATCGGTAGAAATCTTCTAATACCAAGAGATGGTTTTGCAAGCGACTGTAAAGCAAAGTAAATAATTTCTCCGTCATTTTTGTCCACGCCTGGGCTCGAACACGGGTCCCCTCATTCCGGAATAAGTCGCTCTACCAATTGAACTACGCGGACGTTCGTGGTTGCTGCTATCTACCTTTATGTCGTGTGCGTCCTGCACGGCAGGCACGTCACATCTCCCCCCCCCCCCACCCACCCACCGAAAGAGAGTCGGGGGCATGGCCCACGGGTCAGCCATGACCATGAATCGTTGCAGGCAGCCATTCTCTGTACAACGTGCACTTGAGAACTCCCAGTCAATCTAGTGTGTGGAATGCAACGTCACACACATTTATTTTTCGAAGCGCTGGAGAAGGGATTCTCTTATTCTTCCTAACTCGCGGTGTGGAAAAAACATCACACCATTGCGAGATCTTGAACGACCGGGTCATCCGGAAAGTTCGGGCGCCATTATAACGAAGTAAATTTCTCCATCATTTTTGTCCACGCCGGGACTCGAACCCGGGTCCCCTCATTCCGGAATAAGTCGCTCTACCAATTAAACTACGCGGACGTTCGTTGTTGCTGCTATCTGCCTTTATGTCGTGTGCGTCCTGCACGGCAGGCACGTCACAACTGCTTATAGCCCATTGAGTTGCTCACGGTGGTCGTTAAACCTCCAATCAAAAAATAAAAATAAAAAACTTTTGCAAATGGCTGTATTAGTTTTATTTTATTAATCCCAAGGAAGCGGGAATTTCTCATTTTGATGTGGCAGTTCTTTGTCCTGAAGGTTGTTCAAGTCTGATACAGAAAAATTAATTGCGTATGAAAGTCTAGAATATTTTTTCATAAATCACATTAAAAAAAAATACTTCCCCCTTTTTTTTCTTTTTTTTTTTTTTGCAAAAGCTTTCCCAAAATGATTTACGGTTAACAAAGAGAATTATTAATCTGTTTCAGTTTAGCCGATTTATTTTTCCTTTCTTTTTTTTTCTTTTTTGTCTTTTTTTTTTTTTTTTTTTTGACTGTTTAAACCTGTCTGTCGAATCTGTACGCGTCCGTGCACAAGATAACTAAAAAGAAATGCGAAGCAAAAGCCAAATTCCCTGAAGGGGTGGGAAGCATGGGCCCTTTTTGTGCATTGTTGCTACCCGTGTGTTTCTGCTACACCTCCACGTGAAACGAACCATTAGAGACCGTGAAGAAATTAAGCTTGTCTGGGACCATTATGACGCGTACTAATAACAAAGTGCGCGTTTCCCATCCCATTTCGTGCTAAATGGAATGGCTTGGAGCATTCAGCTGAACGAAGAACGTTTGAGTAAGTTAATGAGAAATTCGATATTTCATTATGTGGATTGCAGATGGCATTCGCCCGAAAACAAAAGAACTGCAGATCACAGAAAGCTGTGATTCTTTTTTTTTTTTAAAAGCTGACAACGGATTCATTAGGAAGATTTCGTTGTTGCGGGTGGCAACGATTCGGAACTGGAAGCATATCAAATCTCGTTCATTAATGAGCGAACATTTTTGTTACACAAACTTTAATTCCATTTTCTTTATTGGGTGCAGCATTTCGCTCTGATTTATCAGAGTTTTTCTTTTTTTTTAAAGAACTAACTGAAGTTTAGAGGTTTTTAATGTGATGTGCTTCATTTATTTCGTTCATAAAGTGTAGCCGCGTTTCTTCCGAGTTGTCTCTTGGATGTATTTTTATGAAAATGTTCGGATTCTTAGAAAAATGGTAATAAAAGAGACTTAGGGAAACAAATTCTTTTAGCTTCGGTAATTACATGAAACGAAACACATGGGGAAAAAAAAAAAAGAGAGCCATTAGAGCAAGCTGCGACGCGTTCCAAGCCTGGCAATGTATTCATTTAAAACTTCAGTTGCCGAGAAAAGCTGGTAAACTCAGGCTTTAGACAAAGAAAATCTGGATCACAATAACCTTTTTTAAATATTGATTTTTTCTTTATTGTGCTTCACATATTCGACTTCACGTCTCCGAGAAGATGCGAATGTTTCATCAATCTTACCAGGGTGATTCAAAAGTCATTGCCGTTTTCTCACAGTTGATGAAAACATATTGTGAAAACATAAATTTGTCCATGACGGAAATCGAACCTGTGCCCCCTCACTCTGGAGTAAGTTGCTCTCCCAACTAAGCTACACGGACGGAATGTATCGCTGCAGATTTGTCGTGTTGACACGTGATCCACCTCTTTAGTATGTCACAATGTATAAATGCATAAATGTAAAAGTTTAATATTCAAAATAGAGTCCATTGTGATGTGTTGAATCCCCCTGCCAAAGAAATTGATTTGGTTTCGAGGCTAAAAAGCCTGCAACCCCGAGTTCAACATCGTGGATAATTTGGAACTGATTCCCACGTAGAAAATGTGTCATGGACCAGAATAAATGGTAGTACAAAGGCGCAAGATCCGGACTATAAGCATTAGGTCAATATCCTCCAATTCTTATATTTTTCTTTTAGTTGGCCGGACACGATGAGTAGGAGCACTATCCTGTTAAGGCTGTCTTTGAATGAGTGTTAGGGTTTATCTTCTGTGATAGATGGCGCAAAACATCACTCCTTGGGCGTGGCTTTTACGTCTTGAGGGACTGTCCCAGAAGTTGGCGTCAGCGAATCACTGCAGACCTCGACATATTCAGAATGGAAGCGGTCTCTTGTTGGCTCCACAATGAAAAGACAAAATACGCGTTGTTACGTTTTAAACCAATGACGACATTTGGGGGTGGAGATTAGTTGGTAGGCGGAGTTTCTATAGCTCAAATTCAAGGGTTCTCTGTTAAAGTACACATTTTCTCTTCAAAAAAATGAACTTAGAGTAGGATTTAAGACGATTTATGGGAGGCAAGATTCCAGTCTTACTTTTGGCCCCATTTAATTATTTCTATTTGGGACTGATAATTAAAAATAATCAGACAGAAATTGGAGTTTTCGTTTCTTCCAGACAGAAACACTGCTAAGCTAACTTATAGCGCCATCTAGCGCCCAAATTGGAATAATTTCGAGTCAGATAAATTCAATTTAAAAAAAATCTAACAATGTTTTCGGAATAATAACTGTGGTACATATTAGCTATAGGTCTTTTTTATTTGTGCTCAAAATTTCAAACACTACAAAGGAATAATCTTCGAGAAAATGTTTACAAAAGAATTTACGTAGCAGATATAGGATAGAATTTCTCTTACACTCATTGAAAGACAACCTTAAAAGGATAACTCGTTTACGGTTCACCAGAGCAAGATACTTTCGACTTAAAGCGATATACATCCGCTCCAGCTGACCACAGTACAGTTGCGTATTACTGCCTCGGCCATCTGGAAACAGTTCCCAATCAATGGAGTCCTTAAAGTTCCACCATATGCATAGCATAACGTTGGGCTCAAATCGTCCCATTTTTCGAGCTGGTTCTGGGGCCCTTTGGGATCTAACCACTGTTTTCTCATGTCAGGATCCCAGGAAAATATCCACTTTTCATCACCTGTCACAACTCACCTAAAGAAAAGGTCATTCTGGAGATTTTCCAGCAACTGGAGACACACACACATGCACACATCATTGAGTTTTAGCAGCAGTATGAGGTACATGTTGACAGTTTCTGTGCATCTTGCCGAACTTAAGCAGCTCGCGAACAATTGCATACTGAGATATTCCCAGCTCATTTGATAGTTTATGACGTCTTTTCCAATTTGAATTTCATTTTTAGTTTCTTTCTCTATGTAAATTTGAATTAATTCTCTTTAAGAGTTTACTACCTAAACGTTATATATTCTCACTCGCTGAATGGTTTCGGCAACAATCTTGAGGTCACACTGTTGATACATAAGAACGTGATATATTGGGTTGATGTATAAGTTCATGCCGTTTTTCACCGTACTGCAGTAATGTATTACATCAGAATGGAAAACGGAATCAACTATGTATCCCCCAATTGTTTACGATGGCGTCCCAACGTCTGGATACGTCTGCAAAGCCATTCTTGAAAAAACGTGCAGGTTTCGTTGCGAAGAAATCATCAAGGAAATTCTGGAGGTCAACTTTATTGTTGAATGTTCTGCCACGGAGTGCATCACCTGTTCCGATCTCTGATCGAAACAGGTGATTTTCTGAAGAGGCGACATCTGGGGAATAGGCCGGATGTGGAATAATCTCCCATTTCATGTCCTGAATGGCCATTTTGGTCATGCTTGAACTGTGCGAGCGTGCGTCATCATGTTGGAAAAGGACACCAAGGCTCCGATGTGGCCGTTTCTGCTGAATTGCTCCTTCCACACGGCGGAGTTGCTCACAATAAAGTGCAACGTTAATGGTCCCATTCCTCGGCATCATTTCCCAGTGAATAATGCCTTCCATGTCCCACCAGACACACAACATGATCTTCGCAGGATGAAGGTCATGTTTTGGACGTGGTGTGGGCGTCTTGTTTGGGCTTAACCATTCCCTCTGATGCCTGAACTTCATGTACAGGCACCACTTTTCATCTCCAGTAAAAATGCGTGACAGAAAGGGTTTGTGTTGCTGAGAACATTCGCGATAACGCGCGACCAAGGAACCACATATGGCAACACGCTGATTCTTGTCCTCGGTGAGAGTGTGAGGCACCCAAGACCCCAATTTCTGGACCTTTCCCATACGTTCCAGGAGTTGCACCACTGGTGCCTGGTCACAGTCCATCTCAGTGATAAATTCGCGTGTGGTTTGACGCTGATCTAAGTGGATGAGATGGTTCAAACGATCCTCATCAAAGTGAGATGGACGACCTGAGCGTGGAGAGTCGTTGTGGTCAAAATTTCCACCTCGGAACCACTCAAACCATTTGCGGCCTGTCCTTGGAGCAATAGCATCCTCCCCATATACAGCACAAATTTGTCGAGTAGCCTCGGCGGCTGTGGATCCCTTGTTAAACTCGTAGAGGAGCAGTTGTCGGAGATGTTCATTCCTCCCTACTTGACACTCCACACTTCCAGACCTGAAAACCAAAAAACCATTGGCCACAATCACACAACGCATTATTAAATACACGATATTACTGGCTACATTTTGATATACAACTGGACATCTGCACCGTCACTACTGATCTAGGAAACACTCGTGAAATAAAACGGCATGAACTTATGAATCAACTCAATATACGTATAGTGTTGAAGCAAGCAGCGAAAAAGTGTGGCGGTGTGGTTTGCGTAGTTGTGATATCTGATATGTATAGTACTGCCATAAATTATTGTTGTTGAATGTAAACGAGTCGAGCCTAAGTTGGTTGGTTGGTTGAATTTTCATAGCGCGAGGGCCATGTGTGGCCAAAGAGCGCCAGACACGAGACAACCAGTGTTAAAAACGTGGTATAATCTTTAAAAGCAAGGCTGACTCGGTAAAAGTGAAAAATGAGAATGAGGCAAAGTTTAAAAACTAGATACAATTAAAAAAAAAAGCCGGTATGTTTGAAACAGCAAAAGACAGCGAAAGTATCGAAGTGGTCGTCAAGCAGTCGCTGCAGCGTAGTTTCATCGTCGTTCAACAATGAGAATGAAAAAGTGAAAACGAACATCACGAAAACGAACACAACTACACAGAAGATGAGTGACAGTGAGTCGGCAATTGCACGTCTCAAACATCGGCGCAGGCGCAGTGTCGCCACACAGGAAAAAGCGGGGAGTGAAACGACAATGCCCAATGCGGAGATTGGCAAGGACAACTTCCTCACGACGATTGACACGAAGACTGGAATTCCATGATAATTAACACAGCAATTTTAGAATGGAATTCCATGATAATTAACACAGCAATTTTAAATAACGTCGTTGGTTAAAATGATGATATTTAAAATTGCTTTGTTAATTACTGTTTCACACGTGAATTAAATCACATCAGAAAACTTGAAAATAGCATCGCCTTGGAGCGGAAATCGAACCCGCATCTCCCGATTACCTTTAGAGCGCACTATCCGTTGCACCATCCACGACGGCAAATTTGCAAGTAACTGTGTGTTAAGAGCATCGGAATATTCTCCGACCGCATTCTTATTCAATGTAGATTCTGCTGCCATCAAGCGTTGTTATTTTCAAGTTTTCTGATGTGATTTAATTCACGTGTGAAACAGTAATTACAGTCAATTCGGCGATATCTGATTGCTGTGTTAATTATCATGACGTATTTACCACGTATTATGAGAAGAATATAACTTCAACTCTGAATGGAATACCATAATCCCATTTCTAGCTTGATTTGAAAAAGTTTGTTCACCGTGTGGGTGCTCCAGCGAACCTAAGTTGATAAAGATTCAGAACTGCAACTGATGCGGATGTGATTGTCTTTTATTAATTTGAATTACCATATTGCATGCTTATGCTTTCCCTGGAACAACCAATAAAGGCCATTTATGTGTGATATTGAAGTCCTCTCTTCTGACCATTGGGACGTCTAATTCAACTCAGTGTGTAATTAAAGATTTTTGTGTCCTAGCTATCCGGTGCTTAAGACGTCGAAGTTACAACGCTACATGTTCAACTGAGTGATAGTAGGATAGATAATGTTTTAAGTAGTGACATTTTAAACGAAAAATATTAAAAAATTTCTAATGGTTGTGCACGGATTTGACTCTATGGCCCAGAGCCGCCCTTAGGAGTGTGCGACAGATGCGGTCGCACAGTGCCCCATGTTTAGAGGGGGTCGCGCTCACACCCTAATAAAAAAGAGAAAGGGAAAGAGCGAGGGAGCGAATTTCTTGTTTTCAATTATTCTAATTTTATTTTGTGAACTGCGTCTCGTTTAGTTATTTTTTTTTAATAACGATTACTGAATTTATATTTACCCAAATATGGGCAACAAATTACAACTTTATGTCTAGCGAAACATTAGAATTGAAGCCATGTCTTTCAACGTGCACTGATAGTTATAGGAAGAAGTTCTGCTACGTTAGTTATTTCCATCTGATGTCAAAACTGCAGCCGGTGCTATAAAATACATGAATAAAATTCAGAATCCTTTCCCTAATGCCTTCATCGCCTACAGGATATTACTTACTGCCCCAGTAACGGCGACAAGCGTAGAAAGAAGCTTTCCACGCTCGAGGCTGATTAAATCTTATTTAAGATCTGCCATGTCTCAAGAAAGATTGATGTCTTTGGCAACTTTTGTCAATTGAACAGGATAAAGCAAGCAAAATAAACTTGGATGATTTAATAGCTGACTTTGCTGGGATAAAAGCAAGAAAAGTCCAGTTCTTATAAGATGAGTTCAATTTGTCCCATAACAGGTAGAGACGGAGTCATTATGAGGGAAAGACACATGCTGGTGTGCTTGTTTTATCTACATCATTTAAGAAATTTACAAAATACACTGCCCGACAGAGAAAATGCCACATCACGAAGACTTGAACGCAGCGCCATGTAAATTGCAGGGTGAGTGCACACGTACAAGTTATGCAAGTGATTACATTTGCAGGCGAAGCTCACGAACGCAGCGCGGGATATCAGTGGACAACCAGCCCGTGAGGCCATCAGTCGAGACGTCGTCACGGCAGCGAGAAGTAAGTGGTCCTGCTGTAACCGTGTCTGAAGAACAAACAAAGGGTGCCAATGCCGTTAAGACGCCGTCGTACGCGATTTCGTCAAACGGATGAATTCAGGAGAGGTGTCATCGTAGATCATCCTATCGCCGGATGATCCTTCCGTCGTACTGAAGAAGAAACGCAACGTGATGTAGCATTTGGAGACAGTGGTCCCAGGAAGGATCTGTGCAACGTCGTAGGGTGAACGGAACACGGTGACGGACATCCGAGCGTACTGATCTTCGCATGCGACGTCATGTCGTAACAGACCCACAGGCTACAACGGGCGACATTTTGCGGAGTGTACGGGGGGGGGGCTTGGATGATCCGATATCGACGCGGACAGTGTCGCGCCGATTGACTGCGTCCGGTTTGCTGTAGAGTCGTCCGTTGCGAAGGCTACCCTTAACAGCGAGCCACTGTTGTCACTGCTTGGCGTGCTGTAGCTCCAGAGCTACGTGGGGTGCCGAATGGAACAGTGTGGTTTTCAGCGACGAGTCGCGGTTCTGTCTCACCACGAGATGATCGCCGTGTGATAGTCTGGAAGCGACGTGGCCAAAAGGCGGATTATCCGCCATTGTGGAGCGCCATACGGCCCGGCAACGTGGAATCATTGTGTGGGGAGCTACGGACACATTGAGGCACACCACTATATTGACGAGGTGCTGCGGCCCGTGGCAGTACAGTACCTGTAGGCATCCCAAACCCAATTGTTTGTTTGTTTTTTTTTTTGCTGGAGGTTTAACGACTACCGTGAGCAACTCAGTGGGCTATAAGCAGTCGCCCGTCCCTAATTTAAATTTAGGGCCACTGGCTCCAGGTAAGGGAGAGAGCCAGTGCGGGAGAACAAACACAACATCCATGCTTTACCGGGATTCGAACCCGGACCCCTTAGGACGAATGATCAGAAGCCATCGCTTAGACCACTGGGTCACCGGAGTGGCCCCACGGTGATATTCAAGTCAGATGATTGACCTGGCCAGTGCGGATTTTGGAGTTCATCTTGGTGCTCCTTAAACCAAGAATGAACTGTTCTGGCTGTGTGTGTATGGGTGCATTATCACTCTCCAAAACTACCCACGATGATATTCAAGTCAGGTGATTGACCTGTCAAGTGCGGATTTGAAGTTCATCTTGGTGCTCCTCAAACCAAGACTGAACAGTTCTGACTGTGTGCATGGGTGCACTGTCACTCTCCAAAACTGCCAACGATGATATTTAGGTCAAGTGATTGATCTGGGCAGTGCGGATGTTGAAGTTCATCTTGGTGCTCCTTATACCAAGAATGAACTGTTCTGGCTGTGTGTATGGGTGCATTAACACTCTCCAAAACTGCCCACGATGATATTCAAGTCAGGTGGTTGACCTGGCCAGTGCGGATGTTGAAGTTCATCTTGGTGCTTCTTAAAACAAGACTGAACAGTTCTGACTGAGTGCATGGGTGCTTTATCACTCTCTAAAACTTTCCAGGATGATATTCAAGTCAGGTGATTGACCTGGTCAGTGCTTATGTTGAAGTTAATCTTGGTGCTCCTCAAAACAAGACTGAACTGTTCTGACTGTGTGCATGGGTGCATTATAACTCTCCAAAACTTCCCACTATTATATTTAAGTCAGGTGATTGAGCTGGCCAAGGTAGATGTTGAAGTTCATCTTAGTTCTCCTCAAACCAAGACTGAAATGTTCCGGCTGTGTGTGTACGAGCGTATTATCATCTTCAAAATGACATCATTATTGGGAAACAACATTTGGACCATAGGATGCACCTCATCACCTAGAATGTCCAAGTACTGGCTGGCAGAAACTCGACCACCCTGTAGGATAATATTGGGGCCAGCCGAATACCAAGATCTGGCAGCCTCAATCATCACAGTTCGACAGCTGGAATAAGACATTCGGAATTTTACACTTTATTGAGGGTTCTCCGTGCATAAACCCGACTTGCTGTTGCGAATAATGTAAATGAGGAATCGTCGGATCATGTCACACGTTTCCAGTCATCGGCTGCCCAGGTTTTATGCTCAAGACACCATGTTTTTCGTATTGTAGCGTAGGTTTTTGCGATTAAATTTTTATCAATTGAAGCTCTTCCATGGATGTTGGCTTTGTGAAGTTCTCTGCTGACAGTTTTTTGTGGAAACAGGGTCTTCCAAATGGATATAGAGTTCTGCTGTCACTTTTGCTGCAGTAGTTGTGTTGTTTGGATACAATCCTTGTTAGTGTTCGACGGTCCCTCTCAAAGATTTAGCAATTGCAGCTCTTCCATGGATGTTAGCTTTGTGAAATTATCTGCTGATATTTTTATGGAAACAGGGTCTCCCAGGTGGATATTGAGTTCTTCTGTCACTTTTGCTGCAGTAGTTCTGTGTTGTTTGGACACAACCCTTGTTAGTGTTCGACGGTCCTTCTTAAAAGATTAGAGGGACCGTCGAAAACTTTTCCATGGATGTTGGCTTTGTGAATTTCTCTGCGGACTGTTTTTGTGGAAACAGAGTCTTACAAGTAGGTATTGAGTTCTGCTGTCACTTTTGCTGCAGTAGTTCTGTGTTGTTTAGACACAATCCTTGTTGGTGTTCAACTGTCCCACTCAAAGGTTTTAGCAATTGCTGCTTTTCCGCGGACATTGGCTTTGTGAAGTTCTCTGCTGACTGTTTTTGTGGAAACGGGGTCTTACAGGTGGCTATAGAGTTCTTCTGTCACTTTTGCTGAAGTAGTTCTGTGTTGTTTGGATGCAATTTTTGTCAGTGTTCGACGGTTTCTCTCAGTCAATCTCTGTTTTCGCCCACTATTCTTCTTCGCTGATGCAGTCTTGCCATGGCCGCCCTGGTGTCCCAGTTGTCTAAGCAATGGCGTCTGACCATTCGTCCGAGATGAGTCCGGGTTCGAATCTCGGTGAGGTATGGATGTTTTGTTTGTCTTACGGCACTGGCGCTCTCTCTCTCTCTCTCTCTCTTCCCTGGAACCAGTGACCCTAAATTAAGGACGTGAGAGTGCTTATAGCCCATTGAGTTGTTCACGGCGGTGGTTAAACCGCCAATAAAAAAAAAGTCTTGCCATGCTTTGTGTACGTAGTCACAACCATGGAGACTTGCTCTTGAAACACCAAACAATTTGGTTGTCATGGTTACAGACGTTCTTGCTAAACGGGCTCCTATGATTTGTCATCTTTGGAAGTCTGACGGGTCGCACATTTCACCGATTGCTAGTACGAATCGCTGCTGAACGCAGCTTTTACTACAGTGGCTTACAACCTAGAGAACATATGAGGTGCGTCCAAACGAAACCGTCACAGCTCGCGTGATAAGCTCAGACCAATGAACAAGCGAGCACGCGTGCATTCTCCTCGCATGTGTGGTTTGTGTTGAAGATCGTTTACAACATGGCCGGTGTGATTCGCATGTTCACAAAACCTGCAGAGAAACTTTTCGGAGCAAGCTTCGGAGGGTGCTCAACGTTCCGAGATTGGCTTGCGTAATCACGTGACACCCTACTTAAGACCATTGCGTGGGACAAACGAACAGGGAGAAAAAAGAAAAGGTGCTTCAGAGATCAATACCAACATGGATTACAATGTTACAATAATAACATCGAGTTTTCTCGAAAATTACGCCTACAAGGGAATTTTTTTTTAATAATAATAATAAATTTTATTTTTGCTGTTACATTGTAGGCTTTGTGAATGTACATAAATATTTTATATTTCATAAGAACAGCAGGAAAAATCGGGGAAAAGGCCTCGGAGGGTCCTGACAAGATTTCCCAATTAAATAGGCAAGCAGTCACAGGTTGATAAAATACAGCAGTAATGCTGATGTTAGTTATACTGTAAACAAATGTTTTTTTTAAGTTATTATTTTTATTAATTAACTTAGCAAGTATTTTTTTTTAGTTTGTTTTTGAATAAATTTAGGTCATTTATTGTGCTCAACTCAGCTGGCAGTGTATTACAAGACCAATATAATTTAAGCTCCACTTCATCATGAGGGTTTTTGGATGCATGAGTCTTAATAATGATCTATGTCTCGTATTGCAGTGATAAGTATGAAAATTCAATTCAATGAAATCTGTGTGTAGATTCCGTTTAATTCTTTGAAACATTAGTTTACCTATTTTGAAGTCAAATAATTGTTTAATAGATAAAATTCCGTAATGGTTTGGGTTGACATGGGTATGGTAAAAAGTGAAAGGTTGGAAACTGATATGAGAAAGTTAAATTACTGACAAAAGAATCGGTCGAGGTAAGTTTCCGGCAAGTTTTGACACTAATATTCAGGACCGGAGTATATTATCCCAACGAAGTAAGTGCTTTAAGCTTGTATGGTATGGATTGAAAGTTCAGAGAGTTACTAAGCAATAAAGGAGATTTTTTATGTCAAATTTTCGGTTAGCATTCCAACCTATCCTGCCTATAGTTCTAACTGCGACCCGCTGTCCGTTAATTATTTACGCTTTCCAACCGTAGGTTGAAGAAGCGTATATGCTCCAGCTTTGTCCGTCTGTCCGCACGATAACTCGCGTAACAATGGTTCGATTTCGATGAAATTTTAGTATGTGGTAGAATACCATCTGGGGACAATCCCTATTGAAAATGGGCCAAATGGGGTCAAAGGTCACGACATAGGAGCGGTATCCATTCCATCGCCCTTATGCGTCGTGAAACTTGCGTAAATATAGTTCGATTTCAATGAACTTTTAGTATGTAGTAGGGGACCCCCAGGGGAGGAACCCTATTGAAAATGGGCTAGGTGATCAGGGGACCTGATGAAAACCACGATATGACCGCCCAGAGCATGACAGAACCACCACCATGCTGCACTGTTGGGAGCAAACAGTCTGGGTTGTACGCTTCTGACGGTGTTCTCGACAGGTAAATACGTCCTGATGTGGAGAATAGTGTGAATGTGGATTCATTGACCACATTACATGCTTCCATGCATCGGTAGTCCACGTTGTATGTTCCTGGCACCACTTCCGTCACTGTTGTGCATTCGCCCGGGTCACCAAAGGTTTCGCAATAGCAGCTCTGCCATGAATATCTTGTTTATGCAGTTCAATGCGCACTGTTTTCGTTGATACCGAGGTCTGGATATTCAGATTGTGTGCCGCACTAATTAACGGCGCCGTGGTCTTCTTATTACGGGTAACAATCCTCTTTAATTCTCTCCTGTCTCTATCAGTCAGGATTATTTTCCGGACGCCCTTGTGTTTCCCAGACAAGGTTTTACCACGAACACGGTATTAGAGGTGGATGGAGGTACTACTTCGTTGATATTGGGGTCTGGAGATTCAGATTGAGGTCCGCATTAATTTTTGGCGCCGTGGTCTTCTTATGACGGGTAACAATCCTCTTTAATGCTCTCCTGTCTCTATCGGTCAGAGTTGTTTTCCAGAAGCTCTTGTGTTTCGCAGACGAGGTTTTGCCACGAACACGGTATTAGGGTGGATGGAGGTACTACTTCGTTGCAATTGGGGTCTGGAGATTCAGATTGAGCTCCGCACTAATTTTCGGCGCCGTGGTCTTCTTAACTACGGGTAACAATCCTCTTTAATGCTCTCCTGTCTCTATCGGTCAGAGTTGTTTTCTAGAAGCTCTTGTGTTTCGCAGACGAGGTTTTGCCACGAACACGGTATTAGGGTGGATGGAGGTACTACTTCGTTGCAATTGGGGTCTGGAGATTCAGATTGAGCTCCGCACTAATTTTCGGCGCCGTGGTCTTCTTAACTACGGGTAACAATCCTCTTTAATGCTCTCCTGTCTCTATCGGTCAGAGTTGTTTTCCAGAAGCTCTTGTGTTTCGCAGACGAGGTTTTGCCACGAACACGGTATTAGGGTGGATGGAGGTACTATTTTGTTGCAATTGGGGTCTGGAGATTCAGATTGAGCTCCGCACTAATTTTCGGCGCCGTGGTCTTCTTAACTACGGGTAACAATCCTCTTTAATGCTCTCCTGTCTCTATCAGTCAGGGTCGTTTTCCAGCCGCTGTTGTGTTTCGCAGACGAGATTTTTCCATGAACACGGTATGTTGTCATGATGCTAGACACAGTAGCTCTCGATACGCTACCTAAACTGGCGACTGTTGTCACTGAGGTACCAACTAGCCGGCCACCAACAATTAGCCCTCTTTCGAAGTCCGTTAGGTCGTTCATTTCGTCATCACCCTGAAAGACATTTTGCAACAGGACACTTAAAATCTACTTAAAGAGGACCTTGAGGTTCTAAACAAAGCTATTACAACCAAAAAGTGGTGGATACCTTTGGGTATTGCGATGTACACTGAAGAGCAATTGAATTAGAGATACCTGTCTAGTAACGTGTAGCACCAGCTTTCGCCCTGGTGACAGCGGCGATTCGTCTCGGCATGGACTCGACAAGACACCGGAAGCGTTGGGAAGCCATACGGATCCACGACCCCTCAACAAGACCCCACAGTTAACGAAGATTTGATGGAGGGGGTCAGAGCCTCGATAATCTCTCTCAATGGCATCCCAGATGTGCTCGATGGAATTGAGGTCAAGCAACCTAGCTGGCCAAGGAAGCAAGGTCTCGTCGGTGGAGTGTTCATCCAACCATTCGGATACAATTCGGGAGCGATGGCACGGTGCATTGTCTTATTGCAGGATGAGGTCCCCAGTGAGATGTTGAAGACGCACAAACGGGAGCAAATGGTCGTCCAGGATATTCCGGTAACGTTGACCTGTGAGGGACACGTACCATGGGCCCCATTTCAGTCCACGTAAACAGTCCCCAGACGAGAATGCCACCCCCACCAAGTTGAAGAGTACCCTGCTGGCAAGAAGGATCCATCGCTTCATGTGATTTGCGGCGTACTCGTATCCTGCCATCCGCATGTACCAACGTGAATTTCGACTCATCAGTCCAGGCAACATTTTCCCACATGTCTAGGGTCCAGTGGCGATGTTCCCGCACCCATGCTAATCTTTGCATCCTGTGATGTGCGGTCAGCAGCGGTACCCTCGTGGGACGATGTCTTCTGTACCCCATAGCGAGGAAACGGTTCTGGATGGTGTGGCTGCTTACACGTTTTTGTACACCAGCATTAAATTCCCGAGTGATTTCTTACACTGTGGTCTGATTCCCGTCGCATCACTCCTTAGATTGTCGGATCGCTGCATACGTCATGTCGTTTCCGTTTACAGGGCCGCCCACAGCGCCATATTTGCATAACGCAAGCTGTCTCTTTTTTCAATTGCTCTTCAGTGTACGCAGCTGTGTGAAAAGTTAGGTCTTACATTAAATGTCTGAAACTATAATCTTGTGAGTTATAATCTCTCATAAAACACACTTTGCATATGATGAATATCACATCTTTTTGCTAGTGTGAAACACCAAGTGATACATGTACTTTCACCCCAAGAGTTCACCATTGCAAAATAACACATTTTAAATAAAGTGTGACCAAGTTTTTGGAGGTCCCAGCAACTACACTAAAAAAACCTTATGCTTTTTCAGTTCATATATTATAGACTATACGTTTGTATTTATTTCTATTTCACAGTTACACCAAGTACTTTTAAAAACATTTAAAATCGTTTTAATGATGCAATTTTTTACAATATCTTATTTTTCTGTTAACCTCCACATAGTTTCATATACTGACAAAACACCTACAAAGTAATTGGTTTTTGGTAACACTTTGTCTATGCTATGTTACCAAGTACAGTAAAAATTCACATACTCTGCTGTAATAATAATATCTATCGCTGAAAAATAGTTAGAATTTAGTTATATACATACAGTTTCTTTGCAAAGTCCTCAGGAAATTTATCACTCTTGTCATGGACTTGTCCTTCGTTACTCAGTTTCTATTTGCACATGCAGCTGAAAAAATCGTACAACTCTATGCTCACTCACACCACGTATATTCATATAATCCTTGAGTGAGACAAAATGAGCACTGTCCAAATTACACATACACTGAAGAGCAATTGAATTAGAGACAGCAGGCGTTATGCAAATGTGGCGCTGCGTGCGGCCCTGTAAACGGAGACGACATGACGTATGCAGCGATCCGACAATATAAGGAGTGATGCGACGGGAATCAGTAAGAGTCGGACGCAGTATGGGTAAGACGAAGGATCTAAGCGCATTTGATCGTGGGCAAATAGTCGGGGCCCGACGAATGGGTCACTCCAACTCGAAAGTCGTGCAGGTACTGGGATTTTCACGAGCCACTGTGTCACGGGTGCACCGTGAGTACATCGTATCCGGTAAAACCATCCCTGCAACGACCAACTGCCGTGGACAATAGCGTGTGGATGAGCGGGGTCATCGTCGGCTAGCTCGCATTGTAACAGCGGATAGACGGGCCACAGTGCAAGAAATCACTCGGCAATTTAACGCTGGTGCACAAAAACGTGTAAGCAGCCACACCATCCAGAACCGTCTCCTCGCTATGGGGTACAGAAGCCATCGTCCCACGAGGGTACCGCTGCTGACCGCACATCACAGGGTGCAAAGATTAGCATGGGCGCGGGAACATCGCCACTGGACCCTAGACATGTGGAAAAATGTTGCCTGGACTGATGAGTCGAGATTCACGTTGGTATATACATGCGGATGGCAGGATACAAGTACGGCGCAAACCACATGAAGCGATGGATCCTTCTTGCCAGCAGGGTACTCTTCAAGCTAGTGGGGGTGGCATTCTTGTCTGGGGACTGTTTACGTGGACTGAAATGGGACCCCTGGTACGTGCGACATCGTTCCTCACAGGTCAACGTTACCGGAATATCCTGGACTACTATTTGCTCCCGTTTGTGCGTCTTCAACATCCCACTGTGGACCTCATCCTGCAACAAGACAATGCACCATGCCATCTCTCCCGAATTGTATCCAAATGGTTGGATGAACACTCCACCAACGTGACCTCGCTTCCTTGGCCCGCTAGGTCACCTGACCTCAATCCTATCGAGCACATCTGGGATGCCATCGAGATATATGTTCGAGGCTCTAACTCCTCTCCATCAAATCTTCGTGAACTGTGGGAGCTTTTTCAGGGGTCGTGAATCCGTATGGCTTCCTAAGGCTTCCGGTGTCTTGTCGAGTCCATGCCGAGACGAATCGCTGCCGTCATCAGAGCGAAAGGTGGTGCTACACGTTATAACGAAGTGAATTTCTCCGTCATTTTTATCCGCGCCGGGGTTCGAACCCGGGTCCACTCATTCCGGAATAAGTTGCTCTACCAATTAAGCTACGCGGACGATTATTCTGATTCCTATCTGCCTTTATGTCGTGTGCGTCCTTCTGGCAGGTACGTCACATCTCCTGGTACGTTACATCATCTCCCCCTTATTTTTCTTTCGAAGTGCTGCTCATATTTTTCCTATCTCGCGGTGTGGAAATAACATCACACCAATGCGAGATTTTGAACGGTCGGGTCATCCGGATAGTTCGGGCGCCATTATAACGAAGTAAAATTTCTCCGTCATTTCTGTCCACGCCAGGATTCGAACCCAGGTCCCCTCATTCCGGAATAAGTTGCTCTACCAATTAAGCTACGCGGACATTTTATTCTGATTCCTATCTGCCTTTATGTCGTGTGCGTCCTTCTGGCAGGTACGTCACATCTCCTGGTACGTTACAACGTTACTAGACAGGTATCTCTAATTCAATTGCTCTTCAGTGTATAACTTCGTATATTACTGTCAATTCAAAATTTATGTATAGCCAAAAATCCCCCGAGCAAAGTAGTCGAAACACTCCAACAATGTATGTATACGTCACTGAGCGTGGCGTTCGCATTATTCTGACCCCTGTACGCAACACATATACAATGATCAGTGAAGGAATATTTATGTTTGTGGTAGGAGCTGAAAAAATGTGGAATTCTCTCTTGAATCTCTTACGGCGAGGAGCAAATTGTTTTTGCGCTGCTTTCGTTTTTGTTTTTTTGTTTTTTCGTGAATGCAAATGGTGTCTGCGATTCCTTTTACTGAGTGAAGAAGGGAGGAGGGGGGGGATGAAGGCCAGTGTTCATCAAAAATTCTGCATGCTCGGGGAATCAGCCAAAAGCGGCTGGCGTGAAACTGCTGAACTAGAGCAAATGTCAATAAAAGCTGAGCTTATGAGCTTTCTAAATAGCGGTTAATGAACAAACTTAATGACCCTATTTTTTTCTTCCCGTTTTAAAGAAAATTGAAATTGATGAGATCAAAATGGTTTTTTTTTTTCTTGTTTATTTTTTATTTGGAAATAAAGTTACACTTTTTCAGGCAAACTGCCAAAAATAAAATAGTTTCAGCAACTAGTAGTTTCAAGCACAGAAAGATGGAACATTTTTTCCCCCGTTTCTTGTGATTAAAAACAACATACAGTAGAACTTGGTTATAGCGTTCGCGCCTAAAGCGACTCCTCGGCTATAGCGTCGAGGACCACGCAGTCCCGCCGAAATTCCCATTGGAATAATGCTACTCATGCTCGGTTTTAGCGTCACGCCAACCTCGATTAAAGCTACTAAGACGTGTACGCTCTACTATACAGTGAATGTAACTTTTGTGTTTGAGCCAGAAAAGTAAAATGTAAGATTTTGCTAACTGAACAATTTTTGCAGTCCTCTCGGTTTCACTGACCTTTAGCAACCGATGAATCAAGGTGAATCAAGGAATTTATATTGATGATAATGATTGAGTGCATCGAAAAACAGGAGGATTGCATTATCACCTTGTTGGTCGCAATTCGGAATATTCATAAAAATAGAAAAAACAATTCGCAACAATTTTCGTCATGCTGGTCTCAACTTTGTTGAGCCCGAAACTGCTGATGAAATTAGTGATGAAGACGAGCTGCCCTTGTCAGAATGGATGGGACAGATTAACAACCAGTGTCTTCTACAGTACGAGAATATTGAAGATTATCTAAATGGTGGCGCAGTGGTCTAAGCGATGGCTTCTGGTCATTCGTCCGAGATGGCTCCGGGTTTGAATCCCGGTGAAGCGTGGATGTTGTGTTTGTCTTACGGCACTGGCTCTCTCCCATCCCTGGAACCAGTGGCCCTAAATTAGGGACGGGCGACTGCTTATAGCCCATTGAGTTGCTCACGGTGGTCTTTAAACCTCCAATCCCCCCCCCCCCAAAATGTAGATAATGATTCTGCTACTTCCGGAAATCTAGCAGATCTCGACGACGTAAACGAAATTTTGAGAGGAAAACAAAGATAATGAGTAGGAGGAAGAAGAGCATGCCTATGAATAACCGGTCCCCAGTATACGTGATGCTGTTCAAACTGCAAGACTGTTATCTAGATTTTTCGAGGTCAGGAAAGAGCTTGAAAAGGTGTTGACTTATGTAGCAAAATTAGAACACAATTTGGATAGACAGTACATGTTTAAAAACAACCCCCCCCCCCTCCAAAAGTGACAGACTTCTTCCTACAAAATAGCACATAAGGTATGTACTGTGCCACATTATGTCTAGAACGTACATTCATGTACACACAGTATGTACAGTATGTACGTACATACACAATGTCTTTTTTTTTTACATTGTATCATATTATGTATGTACTTTACATAAATACAGTACTATACTTATAGATTTGGTATTTTAGAGACCCAATCCCACTAGTTTTATTTCCTAAATACATACATCATACGTACGTAACATTTCTTTCATTACTGTTTGCTTGCTTGTTACATGAACTTGGTTAGTACAACACTCTGTTATAATGACATAAATAATGCGGTCCCTTTGATGTCGTTATAACCAAGTTTGACTGTACTTTTGGGAAAGGGAAAGCTTTTCATGGGTCTATACACTTTTAAAAAAAATTGAAATCAGAATTTCTTCATTAGCAACATTATCTTATTGGGGAGAAACAAAATTGTTAAAAAAAATGTGACGTACCACAGAGACGAAGCACGTGTCAAGACCATAAGTCTGCAGCGATATATTTCTTTTTTTTTTTTTTTTTTTTTTTTGATTGGAGGTTTAACGACCACCGTGAGCAACTCAATGGGCTATAAGCAGTCGCCTGTCCCTAATTTAGGGTCACTGGTTCCAGGGAAGGGAGAGAGCCAGTGCCGTAAGACAAACACAACATCCATGCCTAACGGGATTCGAACCCAGACCCCTTACGGACGAATGATCAGAGGCCAGCGCCTTAGACCACTGACCACCGGGGCGGCCCAGCGATATATTTCGTCGGCGGTGCAGACGTTAAGTTTAGAAATTGCTTAAGAACAAACCAATATTTACACACAGATAGGAACTAAACAGGAAAGTTATATTAGATTATGTGTTACAACATGCAATATCTCGTTGCCAAAAGACATTCGGGCGAGAGAGAAAATATAAACGTTAAGTACAGAAATTGCTTAAGGAGATCAAACCAAAATGTACATAGAGACAAGAACTAAAAAGGAAAATTTTTATCATAGTTTACGTTATGGGAAAACACAAGTTTGACCGCGACGGCCATCGAACCCGTGTTCCCTCACTCCGGAGTAAATAGCTCTCCCAACTGAGGCGGACGGAATGTCTAACTACAGATTTGTCGTCTTGACACATGTTTTCACCTCTGTAATACGTCATAGTTACACCATGACCCAAACCCGTATCGGACGACTGGTAAGAAGCCGGTGCCTCAAAACTACACGGAGCGGAGGAATGAACAGTTTCCGCAATCACCTCTCCCATTCCTTTGATTTACGCTTTCCAACCGTAGGTTGAAGAAGCGTATATGCTCCACCTTTGTCCGTCCGTCCGTCTGTCCGCACGATAACTCGTGTAAAAATGGTTCGATTTCGATGAAATTTTAGCATGTTGTAGGGGACCATCTGGAGACGAACCCTATTGAAAACGGGATAAATGGGGTCACAGGTCACGACATAGGAGCGAGATCCATTTCATTTCTTTAATGCGTCATAAGTTGCGTAAATATGGTTCGATTTCAATGAAATTTTAGTATGTGGTAGGGAACCGCCTAGGGATGAACTCTATTGAAAATGGGTGAACTGGGGTCAAAGCTCAGGACATAGGAGCGGGATGCATTCCATTGCCCCATTTGCGTCATAACTTGCGTAAATATTGTTCGATTTCGATGAAATGTTAGTATGTGGTAGGGGACCATCTGGGGACAACCCCTATTGAAAATAGGTGAAATGGGATCAAAGTTCAGGACATAGGATCGGGATCCATTACGTTGCCCTTATGCGTTATAACTTGTGTAAAAATGCTTCGATTGAGACAAAACTTTTCATGTTGTTCCGGAAGTATACTTTACCGGTTCTGTTAAATATCATCAAAATGGGGTCAAAGGTCGGGTCAGAGGAGCGAGATTTATTCTACAGCCATTATCCTCATAACTTGAGTAATAACTTGAGTAATGATTTCTGGTATATTGGAAAGCGTATCATAATCAATGCATTGCATGATTTTACTAACTTGTTTATCTTGCTTTTTGGTCTTAAAAAGGTAAATTGCCACACTTTCTTTTCAGTTTAACCACTGTGAAAACACAAATTTACCAGTGACGGAATTCGAAACCGCATTATTTTGCTCCGAAGCCGAATGCTTTCCCAATTAAGCTACCCCGACGGAATTTATCGCTACAACTTTTCCGTCACAACATGTGCTTCACTTCTGTAGTGCAGTAGTGCATACAGTATATCCCCATTTGAGAAAGGCGGGGGGGGGGGGAGAGACGAAATCGCCAGTCTCTGGGTCCACCTCAAACCATGTTTGAAGTAAAAGAAGGAATTCTCACTAATTCCACGCGTGATGTAGAAGAATCATCACACATTCTTCGAAGAGGAAAAGGAATTTTAATTAATTCTAGCCGATGCGTAGATGGAACATCATGCGTTTTTCGAAGAACCTAACGGCTAGAAGATTCGTTTCGACAATTGGGCCCCAGTGTGTAAAACACAAATTTGCGAGTAGCGATACTCGAACTCACATCCTTTTGTTCCGAATGCTTTCCCAATTAAGCCGCACCGACGAAATTTATCGCTGCAACTTTAACGAATTAATCTGTGTTTAACCTCTGTAGTACGCCATGTATACACAGACGAACAATGAAATTTCCGCACCTAGAAGAAAACATGCTACAACCGCGAAATTTTGCAAAATGATCCAAGTTTGGTGCGATTGCGCATGACCACACACCCTGTGGTGGCCCTGCAAGCACGAACCGACAGCCTTATAAACAGGAGTGTAGTCGATGCTCCATGAAAGCGAAAACCACCGGCCGACGCAAGCAAGAGTACAGAGTGAAAGTAATGCCGGGTAGACGCCAGAGACCTCGATTTACGCAACTTGTGGATTTTGAGAGAGACCTGATCATCGGGTTGAACACAGCAGGGTGGTCGGTGCGCCGTATAGCCAGTCACGTGAATAATTCTGACCATACCGTCCGACTGCGTTGGGTGCATTGGACACCTAACGGCTCTGCCACACGGCAGAGCGGCTCCAGACGGACCGGGAGGACCATCGGTAGAGAGGCTCGAACGGATCCTGCGGGGACACGGTCCACTCTACAGGAAGATGTAGCGGCTCTTGTTTGCCCACAAACCATTTCCCGACGCCTCGTGGAAGCGCATCTGCGATCCCAGCGCCCCTTACGTGTGCTGCTATCAACACCGGAACATCGTCGGCTCCGTGTGCAGTGGTGCCAGGGCAGAGCGACCTGAAACGCAACAGACTGGCGACGTGTGGTGTTTAGCGATGAGTGCCGCTTCGTTTTGGGGACAAATAATCATCGTGTCTGGTTGTGGAGGTACCCGGGTCAACGGCACAATCCCAACCTCGCTATCGAGCGCCACACTTCCCCCACTGCAGTCATTATGGGTCTGCGGAGCCATTGCCTACGATAGCCTATCAGCTACAGTTGTGGTACGTGGATCATTGACGGAACAGCGGTATGTGGATGAGATCCTACGGTCTCACGTGCTCTCATTCCTGGCCGGGATTCTAGGTGAGCTATACCAGCAGGATAATGCCCACCCGCACACGGATCGGGTTGCCCAAGACTTCCAACGTCATGTCGACACACTTCCATGGTCTTCCCGGTCCCCGGACATGTCCCTTATCGAGCATGTGTGGCGCCAGTTGAAACGCGAGCTTCCGCCGTGCCGCACTATCCGAGATTTGGAGCACACCGCCAAACACGTGTGGCCCAGTCTGCCGCAGGACAACATCAAGCGTCTGTTCGCCTCCATGCGGGACCGTATTGCAGCGTCTATCGCCGCAAGAGGCGGTGTGACGCGCTATTGACGATGACCGGACTGCGTGCCACAGATCCCTCTGTAATTGTCCTGAAGCTCTGTTTTTGCCATCATGTATATCATTCATCTGTATCATTACGTCCATAAAATTTCAGTTCAATCCGATGCTTCCTTCTTGATGTGCAAATTCCATTGTCTGTGAGTGTGTATCCCTCCCTCGAGAAAGGCGGGAACGCGAAATCTCAAGTTCTCGGGTCAGCCGGCAATCTACGCTTGAAGAGCTCACTTACTGTAGAAGAAAAAAATTCTGAATTCCAGACGATCTGTGGGAACGAACATCACACAATTTTCGAAGAACCCAACGGACAGGAGATACATTTTACGTTTCGGCACCAATATAGCGTCAAAGCTATTTACCGATGGCGGAACTCAAATCAACACCCTTCTGCAGTGGAGCCGAATGCTTTCCCAATTAAGCTACGCCGGCAAGGGCTTATCACTGCAACTTGCCGTCTTTACGTGTGCCTTACCTCTGAAATAGATTACATTTGTCTCTCCTTTTCAGAAATACAAGCACTCTCTCTGCCGGTGTTGGACTTGAAGCCACATCCTTCTGCTCCGGAGCCGAATGCTTTCCCAATTAAGCTACGCCGGCAAGGGCTTATCGCTGCTACTTGCAGTCTTGACTTGTGCCTTACCTCTGAAATAGATTACATTTGTCTCTCCTTTTGAGAAATTCAAGCTCTCTCTCTCTGCCGGTGGTGGACTCGAAATCACATGCTTCTGCTCCGGAGCCGAATGCTTTCCCAATTAAGCTAGGCCGGCAAGGTCTTATCACGGCTACTCTCCGTTTTGACATGTGCGTCCCTTCTGAAGTAGATACGTCACATATATCCTCCACTGAGAAAGGGCTGGGATGGAACCGTTCGTTTACGTGTCAGCTGGCAAACCACGCATGCAGGAGGTCAGAGCAGAAAAAAAAAGCCGCCCCGGTGGCGAAGTGGTCTAAGCGATGGCCTGTGATGATTCGTCCGAAAGGGGTCCGGGTTCAAATCCCGGTGAGGCATTTTGCTATTACCTTTTTTCCGCACAGGCAGTCCCTCCCGCTCAATCTCGTCCGTCCAACGGGTGTGGCCATCCAGGTGTGCACGAAACGACACATCGAGAAATAAACGTTGCCGTTGTCATCACATTTGAATAAAATACAGGGTGATTCATAAAGAAGTACACAGTTTCCAGATGCTGTAAAACAGTAACAGTTGAAGACACGGACCGCAACTGCGAACCGTTAGGTAGATGTGCTCATAAAGCTTGTGTCCCGCTGCTGAGGGAAGTGACGTAGCCGATGGCGCACGTGTCACGTGATTAGTCAGTCAAAATGGCAGCGTCTGCAGTGGAGAAGGCGTTTTGTGTTCTTGAATTGAGAAAAACTGAATCTGTAACTGTTGTGCAACGGCATTTCCGATCACGATTCGGAAAAGAACCTCCAACCAGGAAATCTATCTACGATTGGCATAAAAAAATTGAAACTACAGGCTGTTTGTGCAACCGCGTGTATTGGAAGAAGTCGTCGATAGTGTTTGCACCGCCATTCAATGAAGCCCGGGAAAATCAACGAGGAGGGTGAGTCGTGAAGTGCAAATTTCACAGCACACTGTCTGGAGGATTTTGAGAAAGAAGCTGAAAATGATTCCATACAAAGTGCAGATGTTACAAAATCTCAATGACATTGACAAGACAAAGCGCTTTGAATTTTGTGCCGAAATGCAGCACCGTTGTGAAAATGACGATTTTGCCGATCACTTAGTTTTCACCGATGAAGCTGCATTTCATGTGAGTGGTCAGGTACACAAGCACAATGTTCGCTTTTGGGAAACGGAGAATCCCATATTTACAGTGCAACACGTGCGAGATTCCCCCTAAGGTAAATGTGTTCTGTGCTGTGTCCAAAAAGAAAGTGTACGGCCCCTTCTTTTATCACGAAAAAATTGTCACGGGCGGCTCTTTTCTGGATATGTTGTCTTTGGTTGATGCCACAGTTGCAGGACTACAGTGACAACTTTATTCTCCAATTGGATGGTGCACCACCGCACTGGTTATGCGACGTGCGAGATTATCTCGATGAATATCTTCCTCACCGATGGATTGGACGAGCCGCGGACTACAAATGTCACTGACCCAATGGCCACCCAGAAGTCCTGACTTAACACCTCGTTACTTTTTCCTGTGGGGGTACGTAAAGGACAAGGTATTCGTCCCTCCCCTTCCTGTTGATCTAGCGGAGCTGAGACAGCGTATCACAGCCACTATCACTGCACTTGATTCAGATATCGTACCTCGTGTTTGGGCGGAAATGGATTACCTGCTTGATGTGTGTCGTGTGACTAAGGGTGCACACATAGAACATTTGTGACTTTCCCTTAAAAAAACTTGAAACATTCGCCTACAATTCTGTTACAGGTAACATAAAATATCTTATTCTCGTTTTATAGTGCATTGAAACTGTATACTTCTTTATGAATCACCCTGCATAATAAAACTTCTTGAATGAAGACTATGAAAGACGAATGAATGTTTAAAGAACTTGGATGATGCTTTAAAAGAAATATTCAAGACTCTAAATGAGTATCTTCCTTTATTGGCTTTGACTCATTCAGAGTTTTGAATATTTCTTTTAAAGCATCATCCAAGTTCTGGTCTTTCATAGTCTTCATTCAAGCAGTTTCGTTATATTTTATTCAACTGTGATAACAACGACAACATTTATTACTTGTCCTTCCGTGCACACCTGGATGGCCACACCCGTTGGACGGACGACATTGAGCGAGAGGGACGGCTTGTGCGGAAAAAAGGTAAGAATAACAACATGTCATGCAAAATTTATGAGAATATGTTGATAATATATACAGTTTTCAATTTGCAATAAATAGTACTTCCGCGTAGCTAAAACTATCGAATAACGTGTGAGACGGTAACTAACAATACACCACAGCCGTTGTATAAGATTGAATGACTTTTCGTCCATCTTCGGACATTACTGATATCGATTGTGGCAGCTCCATACACCGCCAGGAGTCTTCTGTGGATTTGCGAAGCCCCACATCTCTTTTTTTTCCAGGAATTCTCTCTTTTTTCTTTTTTTTTTTTTTTTTTTTTTGATTGGAGGTTTAACGACCACAGTGAGCAACTCAATGGGCTATAAGCAGCCACCCGTCCCTAATTTAGGGTCACTGGTTCCAGGGAAGGGAGAGAGCCAGTGACGCAAGACAAACACAACATCCATGCCAAACGGGATTCGAACCCGGACCCCTTTCGGACGAATGATCAGAAGCCATCGCTTAGACCACTGCGCCACCGGGGCGGCTTCCAGGAATTCAATTACGGCTCGTTACTTTTCTCTACCATTCAAGATCTTTATTTCCGACTCTGAAAAAGATTTGTTCTCACATTGGTAACATACCATAGTACATGTCAGTGCAGTTTCATTAAAATCGCTTCAAAATTATTAAGGAGGAGGCATTATTAAGAAACAGACATTACTTTCAGGATGCCCGAAGGAAGAGGCATTACTTTCAGGATGCCCCCTGTACTTGGCCACCAGGGAAATAAGACTTTGCAGACTGAAATTCGATGGCACTCTAAATTTCCTCTGGCATGTCATTCGCCTTTCGGAATAATTTGTTCGCTTCTACAATTTTCTGGCAACGCTTCTGTTCAAATCTAATCAAAATCAAAAAGATTTTTATCGGTAAACCAAAGAGTTGTTTTCGAGAACCCCGGAATTTTTTTTTATTCTAAAAGTCACTCGGGACACTGATAAAAATTAAAGAATCGAGAGACACTTTTCCACGCTCAACTTTTCCCTATACTTTCAACGAGGAACGTACTTTCTGTAGCGTAATTCTGTCAATGCAATCTTCTTCGCAGGCTTTGGTAATTAATGCAAGCCAACGCTGCAGCCGCTTTTTCACCCTGTCATTAAATTAAATTCCACAAGTTCAAGAGCGTGGGACGAAGACTCGGAATTCACTGGGAAAGAAATGTGAATGTGGGTATCTTTCATTAGAAATCCTTTCCGTACCCGATGAGAATTTAATTAAATTCGAGAGTTACGAGATTAATGAAAGAAGACAGATTCCGGAATCTGCACTTCAGTGTTTCTGTTTTAATAAAACAACATCAGCTTCAATTTTACATTAGGACGTATTTTCAAATATCCATATTCGACAACCTGGTTTCAGACGATTTATGCAACGTGAGTGGAATTCGTGGAATTTCAATTTCATTTCACACTGATGCTTTGTTTTGCTTTTCACTTAATTTGTTTAATTTACGAAGAGATGAAGTTTAATTATAGAAGAAATCAATAATTGAACACGTGATCCGATCAGAGATTATCGTTTATAAATATATTGAAATTTAGATTGCTTCTATCCATAGTAGTAGGACGTGAATTTAAGAAAAGTGACTCTTTGAAGCATCCCTCAAAGGCAGGTTTGAAATCTCCATACGGAGTTTGTTTGAAAAGTATAGAGACGATTCTAAGCATAAAAATATCCATTTTGTTAATGACACAGACATATTTACACAAGCACCCTCCTCAACGCTAAAGTGTATGATCCAGAAAGTTACTGACGGGGGGATATTAAAATTGAATTTACAGAAAACAAAACTAATTTACAATACCTTTTACAAGAAGTGAAGAATTACCTATTGATAGAGCAAATCTGGAAGTGAGTAATGCATACATTTTCCTTGGACAACAGATATCCAGCGAGAAGGAGAAATTAATAGGCGTATAAAACTTGGTTAGAAAGCATTTAGAAGAAGAAGTACAATTTTCAAGAACAATTTACCATTATGTCGTAAAAGAAAAGCCTTTAATTAATTCATCCTTCCAGTTCTAATTTATAGATCAGACTTGGATTTTAACTAAAAAGGACATACAGAGTCTAAAAGCGATTCAAAGCATGGAGAAGTGCATGCTTCGTATAACCAGGAAATTATAACATTCACAGCAATAACATAAACACTGAAATCGTCTGTAGTTCTTACTTCACCCATGTAGTATCCCTCAGAAAACTTGAAAACCCCCTGGTCATCCATGTCACATTCCTCAGAAAACTGGAAAATCCCCTGGTCATCCATGTAACATTATTCGAAAAACTTGAAAACCCCTTGATCATCCCTGAACATTCCTTAGAAAACTTGAAAACCCAGATTTTGAAGACATCCATGAAAACTCCATGTGAAAGCTTGAAAAACCCATAGTCATCCATGTAACATCCCTCACAAAACTTGAAAAAACCCTAGTCATCCATGTGATATTCCTCAGAACGCATGAAAACTCGCGGGTCATCCATGTAACATCTCTCGGAAGACTTAACAACTCGCGGGTCATCCATGTAACATCTCTCGGAAGACTTAACAACCCGCGGGTTTTCAAGTCATCCGTGAAACATCCCTCAGAAAATTTGAAAACAATTGGTCATCTATGTTAAATCTCTCGGAAAACTGGAAAGCCACGGGCTGTCAAGTTATCACTGTAACATCCCTAAGAAAACATGAAAAACTCCTGGTCATAGATGTGACATTCCTCAAAAGACTTGAAAACCCTCAGGTCATCCATATAATATCCCTTAGACGACTTGGAAACCAGGGGATTTTCAAGTCACCCGTGTAACATCCCTCAGAAAACCTGAAAACACCCGGTCATCCGTGTATCATCTCTCAGAAAACTTCAAAACGATTGCTCATCCATGTAAAATTCCTCGAAAAACTTGAAAACGCCTTGGTCATCCACGTAACGTCGCTCAGAAAACTTGAACACCCCTGGTTATCCATGTAATATCTCTCAGAAAACTTGAAAACCACGGGTTTTCAATTTACCCCTGTAACATCCCTAAGAAAACTTGAAAAACCCGGGTTTTCAAGTTTTCTTATCCATGTAAAATCCCTCAGAAAACTTGAATAGCCCTTTGTGATCCGTGTAACATTTCTCAGAAAAGTCGAAAACCTCCTGTTCATCCATGTGGCACTCACTCCACGGAAAACTTGGAAACCCCTTAGTCATCAATGTATATATCCCTCAGAAAATTTGAAAAAAACTTGGTCATCCATGCAATAATCCTTGTAACATCCCTTAGAAAAGTCGAAAACCTCCTGGTCATCAATGAAACATCCTTCAGAAAAGTCGGTGAATCGAATGAAACTCAAATGCGACAATGGTCATTCTCCAACAATGCAGGAAAAGTGAGCTTTGTCCGCATTGTTGGAGAATGACTGGCGGTGGACAATTCGTGAACTCGCCCACGAGAGTAACCTTTCGCATACGCCTATACTGCACATTTTGAAAAATCGATGGAACATGCGAATAATCGCATCACGTTGGGTGCCTCGTGCTTTAACTGATGTTGAGAAATGGCAACGTTACGAGGCAGCTCGACTCCATTTGAAACAATATGTGTGTAAAGGGGACACATTTCTACGGCGCATCCTTACGTTAGATAAAACACGAGCGCGGTGTTATGACCCGTAACTCAAACGCCAGTATAATGAACGGAGTCATTACGGCTCGTAGTGCAGAACAAAGGTCCGACAGAACACGTCTTTGACTGGAATGGCGTCGTATTAACACATGCAGTAGCTCCAGGACAGACGGATAATGCAGCATATCATGCACATTTCCTCGAACACAACCTGCGATCGACTCTCCGGAAGAAGCGGCGGCATTTTCTGGAGCATTCGATAATTTTGCATGACAACGCTCGCTGCCATGTTGCTGGCATTGTTACCGACTTGTTTCGTCGATAGGGTTGGGGAGTGCCGTATCACCCTCCCTATTCGCTTGACTTCGATTTGTTTCCGAAGATGAGAGCACTGCTTCGGGGGATTCGTTTCAAGACCATCGACGATATGCTAAGAGACGGAGACCGGCGCTTACAATTTCGTCGGTAGCAAGACGAGTTGACTTGTTCTCCAGCAAGGCGAGACGTGTTGATCTGGCGAAGATCAACACATTTTGCCTTGCTGATGGCATACAGAGACTTCTATAATGCTGGCGACGATATCGAAGGGATATAATGGACTAGACTCGGATCCTACAGTATATTATAGTAGTCTGCAGCCCGTCCTAGGATGGCTGCAGCTTTAAATAAATATTCATATACACTGAGTGGGCACTTTATTATGACCACCTGACAGTTTTAAGCAAATGAGCTATGGCTGCACGCTGTTGCCGCAAGAGGGCGAGGCTAGTATAAAAAAGGAAAGCTTAGTGCTTGCGACAGTAGTAGAAGTGAGTTTTGGGTGACGAGATGGGTAAAAAATGCGCTTTGACGGTTTTTCAACGTGGGATGATTGTAGGAGCTCGGAGTCATGGAGCGAGTATCACCGAAACCGCCGCATTCGTGAAATGTTCCAGAGCAGCTACTGTTAAAGTGTTTAAAGACTGGACTGTCAGCCATAAAACTGGGTCTCAACGTGCAACGTGTGGTCGTCATCGACCAGTGACTGCTCGGGCGGAACAGAGAGTGTCCAAACTGGTAACAGGCAACAGAAGGGCAACAGTGCAGCAAATTACAGACCATCTTAATCAAGGATCCCCTCAAATGATCTCTGCAGGCACTGTTCGCCGTACACTGCATCGGGTGGGATATGGCAGCCGAAGGCCTGTTCGAACACCTTTGCTGTCTGCAGTTAACAAGAGAAAACGTCTCCAGTTCGCACAGGAGCACAAGGATTGGACAGTCGATAATTGGAAGCAAATTATGTGGTTCGATGAATCAGTGTTATTAGTTGCACCATGCCGATGGCCAAGTGAGAATTTGGCGGAAACAGCACGAAAGCATGGAACCCAAATGCATTGCTACACCCCTTCAAACTAGTGGAGGCAACGTTATGGTTTGGGGAATGTTTTCCTGTCATGCTTTGGGCCCTTTAATTCGTGTTGATCAACGTCTGACTGGCACATCATATCTAAACATCGTTGCGGACCAAGTGCATCCTGTCATGTGGATGGCTTATCCCAATGGCGATGGCTACTTTCAACAAGATAATGCGTCCTTCCACAGTGCTCGTATTGTACAGGATTGGTTTCAAGAACATGCCGGTGAGTTTACTTTGCTTATGTGGCCCCCACAATCTCCAGATCTCAACCCCATTGAAAATTTGTGGGATGAAGTTGAACGAGCCATCAGACAGCTGGATCCACAACCCTGCAATCTCACACTCCTGGAAAGTGCTATTCATCAAGCATGGTCTCAGATTCCACAAACCACCTATCAACATCTCGTGGAGTCCATGCCACGAAGAATCGACGCAGTATTAAAGGAAAAGCCCAACGAAGTACTGAGGGGGTGGTTAGAATAAAGTGGCCACTCAGTGTATAGGGAATGTTGCCAGACCTAGGACGGGGTGAAAGTTTTAATTGAAGCAGATTGAAAACATATCAAATAGACTTTGGATTTCTGTAAGTAAATAAAGTAAAACCTCATTCATGTAAGAGCTGAAAATGTTTCTGGGTGTGGTTTTGCTCACTTTGACATCTCAAAATTTCAGTTTTCTATTGTAGGTTTGAGCGTTTTAATTAGATCGGGTATTTACCCACACAGCACAGAATATTTCATATATGTTACAAGTACGAAACATTGAAACTTTTCAAATACGTTGCGCAATGTAACAGTAATATTTCAGAAACCTTATGGTTACGTCAAAATGTCATCAAACGTTACATAACTTTGAAACATAACCGATACGTTACGGTGAAAGGTCTTTGTAACTTCAACATACAAACTTCATATTACTGTTACGTATTTGAAAGACATGTGTAACTTCGTTACATTACTGTTACATATTCGAAAGATATTCGTGACATCATATTAGTTTCGTATTTGAAAGATATTTGTAACTTCGTTACATTACTATTACGTATTCGAAAGATATTTGTGACATCATCATATTACTGTTACGTATTTACTACGTTGAACATCATAGTTTTAATAAACTTTGTAAAATCACAATAAAAAATATTACACTCGATAGCTGTTCCAAAAGCAACAACAGTCGTATTACGAGTTGTTTACGTTTTCACAGGTTCAACGGAGTCCGCTGCTGTCCATTGAGAACACTGGCGGCGTTTATATATTGATAAAAAAAGAATTAAAAATTGGTCCTAAATGAGATTGTCGATTTTTTATTATACATGTGGAATACACTATATTTCAGCGAAAAAAAGAATGAAAATCAAATTCGTCATTTCTCTAAACACCTACCAATATGAAATTTCTCCGCTTCAAGTAAAAAGAAAACATGCTAGTATAGTATACTAATACAACAACACAGCCATCTACTTAGATCTTATAAAATGCTTTTTAGCATTTTCAAATTATAATAATCAAAACAATTACGTACTGTCAGTTGATCTTGAATAAAAAAAAAAGATGAAATATTAAATCAACTAACTAGCTAACTCGAGTGCTACAGTATCACCAAAAATATCCCAGTAGCACGTGGAAATACGACTACAAGAGTGCTTCGGTGAAATGGCATAAATGCGCATGCGCATTCACGCCATTGCCAAACCAAAAATCTTAAATACCTCCGGAATGTAACATTTTTTTTTTCTTTTTGATTGGAGGTTTAACGACCACCGTGAGCAACTCAATGGGCTATAAGCAGTCGCCCGTCCCTAATTTAGGGTTACTGGTTCCAGGGAAGGGAGAGAGCCAGTGCCGTAAGACAAACACAACATCCATGCCTCACCGGGATTCGAACCCGGATCCCTTACGGACGAATGATCAGAGGCCAGCGCCTTAGCCCACTGCGCCACCGGGGCGGCGAATGTAACATCAAGGTAGCAATTATGTACAGTGGAAACTATAAAACACTAGTATCAGTGAATGCTATTTTTAACGTAACCGTAATGTACAGAGAGTTATGCTCCAAAATAAATGTTGCTGAAACGTAATTGTAAGATATCTCTGAAAGTGTAACGAAAATGAGAGATTGTAACATTATTGATACATATCTGAAACGTTTTGTGCTATATGGGTATATTTATAATAACGTCGTTTCCTTTTTATGAAATTGCTCTGCAGTACGAAAAATATGAAATAAAACACGACATAACACCTACGTAACAGAACGAACGTCGCAGACTGTTGTTCGAACACGTGCATGTTGCCACAAATGAAGTCGTTTGTCTTATTAACTTTATTTTATTTACTGGTATTTCTCCTTGATTTTACGTATTGTACGAAACTGTGAGCTTAGTTCTGATTTCGGTTGTTGGATAAAAGCAGATTGCGCTGCAACTGCTGAATGACGTCAGAGCGTTAAGGACAGACGTAGTCTATTATTTAGGTTTTATTCCAATGTAACCATTACGTTCTCACCAATAAATTTTTAATCCTTGTACTTTACACAGCACATGCACAAAAACTTCCGCGAATTAAAAAAAAAAAGTTTAATTCGAAACAAATCCTTATTTATGTTGATAGGGAAAATGAGTAAAAGCTTCCGCGAATAAGAAGTTAGTTAGCCATCCCGATGACGCAGTGGTTTCTGACCGTTCGTCTGAATAGGTCCTAGTTCGAATCCCTGATAAAGCATGAGTGATGTGTTTTTCTTACGGCACTAGATCTCTTTCCCTTGGCTAGAACCAGTCACCCTAAATTAGGGACGTGCAACAGCATTTAGCCCTTAGGTGGCGTTAATCCATTCTTCTTCCCAAAACATTAATACAAAGTTAGGCCAATTTCTCATGTTGTGTTTGTCTTACGTCACTTTCTCTCTCTGCTTTCCCTGGAACGAGTGGTCCTGAATTACGGACGTGGAACAGCATATAGCCCTTAGATGTCGTTAACCCATCCTACCCCCCAAAAAAGTAACACAAAGTTAGACGAATTCCTCATGTTCTGTTTCACTTACGTCACTCACTCACTCACTCTCTCTCTCCTTTCCCTGGAACGAGTGACCCTGAATTAGGGACCATTCTCTTCCCCAAAAAATTAATAAAGTTAGGCCGATTTTTCATGTTGTGTTTGTCTTACATCACTTTCTTTCTTTCTTTCTTTCTTTCTCTTTCTCTCTCTCTCTCTCTCTCTCCTTTCACTGGAACGAGTGACCCTGAATTAGGCACGTGAAAAAGCATATAGCCCTTAGGTGTCGCTAATCCATTCTCTTCCCCAAAAAATTAATACAAAGTTAGGCCAATTTCTCATGTTGTGTTTCTCTTACGTCGCTCACTCGCTCTCTCTCTCTCTCTCTCTTTCTCCCTCTCTCTCTCTCTCTCTCTCCCTCTCTCTCCTTTCCCTGGAACCAGTTACTCTGAATTAGGGACGTGCAACAGCATATAGCCCTTATATATCCTTAATCCATCCTCTCCCTAAAAGATTAAAACAAAGACCAGTTTTTCATGTTAGTCGCAGCATTAAAGTTACTCACTTTTCCGGAAAAAAATTATCAATTGGAAGGGAACAATCAAAGGCAGTAGTAACATTTGTCCTAAGATATTCTTCTCTCTCACGACTTTTTATTTCCTTTGTAATTTCCTTCATAATACTCTCTCTTTTAGCTAAATAATAGCAACATTAACACGTGGTGTCAGTAAAGACAAGCATTGTGTTGGCTAAATGTTGCCACCGAACTAAAAATGAAACTCAGAAAAGAAGCCACGGTTTCTGAAACGTGGGCAATCAACCAATGACAGCTGCCTTAGTAGTCTGAAAAGAACCGGGCCATGCACTCTTAAAGGAGCCCGGCAAAAATAAAAGGGGGAGGGAGGTTCCAAGTAGGGGTGGACGATGCGACGGGTGGCCGCATACAAAACGCTTTTCCTTAAGGCCGAAAGAAAGCCAAGAGAGGACTGGAACATGAAAAGAAAAAACAAAGTTCAGAAGAAAGGCAGACTCCGTGGAATCCGAAAAACTTCCGAAGTAAAAGAAGAAGAAAAAAAAAGGGGGGGGGGAGGACAAATATAAAGAGAAAATTCTGCAGTGTACATCGCGTATACTGTCCGTCAATTACAGACACATTTATTTGTGTGGTTTACAAAGAGCTATTATTTCGTTTGTTTATAGAATTTACACTGACAACTACAGCAAAAAAAAAAGGCTTCACTTGCTTGAAGGAATTATTAATTCCATTTAATTACTGCTTTGATTGCGAAAATAGGGATTTTTTGTACAAAGAATTTCTTATATTACTTCGCCATACATCCCCAAACTTTTCTCTTCATCATATCTTCCAAGCTCTTTAATGCCACATTGATAAATGTTTTTCAATCATTGAACTTAGAAGAAAAGGGCCTAAAAATTTATGGATATTTTAACACACCTTCGTTTTACTGACGGCATAGTCATTTTTGCAAGCACCCTCCCAGAGCTTGTGGCGCAAAATCCTTTAAGCCGGTGGTGGGATTCGAAATCACGTTTCCTGGATCCGGAGCCAGTTATTCTTCCCAGTGAACTACACCAGCGTGGGGGTACCGCTGTCTTTGCTGTTTTGACTCTTGCGTGGTACGCCATATGCATCCTCTTTTTCCCTCGTAAGGAATAACTGGGACGAAATCGTAGGTTTCCGGGTCAGCTAACAAACCATGCTTGAAGGAGCTCATTATAGGAAAAGAATATTCGCATTAATTTCAAACGATGTGTGGAAGAAGCATCAAACATTTTTCGAAGCGTTGAAGAAGGAGTTCTCGTGAATTCCAGCTGATAAGTGAAAGAAGCATCACAAATTTTTCGAAGAGAAAAAAATTTTTCATTAATTCCAGAGGATGTATGGAAGAAGCATAACACATTTTTCGAAGCGAAGAAGGAACTGTCATTAATTCCAAACGATGTGTGAAAGAAGCATCGCAAATTTTTTCGAAGCGTTGAAGAACGAATTCTCATTAATTCCAGACGACGTGCGGAAGAAGCGTCACACATTTTTCGAAACGTTGAAAAAGAAATTCTCATTAATTCCAGACGACGTGTGGAAGAAGCATCACACATTTTTCGAAGCTAAGAAATTATCATTAATTCCAAATGACGTGTGGAAGAAACATCACACGTTTTTCGAAGCGTTGAAGAAGAAATTCTCATTAATTTCAGACGACGTGTGAAAGAAGCATCACACATTTTTCGAAGCGTTGAAGAAATTATCATGAATTACAGAAGACGTGTGTAAGAAGCATCACACATTTTTCGAAGCGAAGAAGAAATTATCATTACTTCCAGACGACGCGACTTGTAGAAGATGCATCATACATTTTTCGAAGCGTAGAAGAAGGAATTTTCATGAAGTCCATCAGACGACGTGTGGAAGAAGCATCACACATTTTTCGAAACGTTGAAGAAGAAATTCTCATTAATTTCATATGATGTGTGGTAGAAGAATCACACATTTATCGAAGCGTTGAATAAATTATCATTAATTCCAGACGATATGTGGAAGAAGCATCACACATTTTTCGAAGCGTTGAAGAAGAAATTATCATGAATTGCACACGACGTGTGGAAGAAGCATCACACATTTTTCGAAGCGAAGAAGAAATTATCATTACTTCCAGACGACGTGACTTGTAGAAGATGCATCATACATTTTTCGAAGCGTAGAAGAAGGAATTATCATTAATTCCAGACGACATGTGGAAGAAACATCACGCATTTTTTGAAGCGTTGAAGAAAAAATTATCATTAATTTCAGATGTGTGGAAGAAGCATCACACACTTTTTGAAGCGAAGAAGGAATTCTCATTAATGCAGACGATTTGTAAAGAAGCATTACACATTGTTCGAAGCGCTGAAGGAATTTTTTTTTTTTTTGAAGGCTTAACACGACCGCCGTGAGCAACTCAATGGGCTATAAGCAGTCGCCCGTCCCTAATTTAGGGTCACTGGTTCCAGGGAAGGGAGAGAGCCAGTGCCGTAAGACAAACACAACATCCATGCCTCACCGGGAGTCGAACCCGGACCCCGTTCGGACGAATGATCAGAGGCCATCGCTTAGACCACTGCGCCATTGAAGGAATTCTCATTAATTGCAGATAAGAACCTCTCATATTTTTTCGAAGAACCTAACGGTCAGTGGATCCATTTTTATGTTCCGGAGTACATGTCAGGCGTCAATGTGAAACCCAAATTTGCCTGTGCCGCGACGCGAGTCCACATCTATCTGCAGTGGAGCCGAATGCTTTCTCAATTAAGCTACTCCCGCAAAAGCTTATATTACTATACTTGACATGTGCCTCACAGGCGATTTACTGGAGATCCCATGTCTATGATTTGTGGAAGATAATACCATCGTTCTGGCCGTTCATGATGAAGACGTTACGCATTTAACACGTGAATTATTAACAAGCATTACACAGGCTTGGACAAACGATAAATAAACCGCGCAAATCATCTTGACGGGTAGTCCACATTTCCGTAATTTCAGTTCGGATTTATTGATTAAAACGACTACGTTAAGCAGCCTTTGAAATTTCTACACGCACGAACACCTCTGGAATTCCACGAAAATATCTTAGGCTTCACAAATTCAGTCTGGACAGCTTTTGATCAAACCCTCATTCATAGATATCAAAACAAGGATGTGTTTCCATTTAACAGTGGAAGGAATAAGTATCTTTAATTAGTGCTGAGTGAGAAAGCCTATCTTGTAGATTAACTACCCATCCCTGGAAGTAAAATACCTTAGTTTTAACGAATTCAGTTTAGATACTTTTTCGATCAGCTCTTTTATATAGTTATTAAAATTGAGTTTGAGAGTTGCCTCCAGAGAGTAATGAAAGGACTGGTGGAGTGTTGGTACTGCTTAAGAAGCGATTCACTTCTCATCCCTGTAACATACACTATATTATCAAAAGTATTCGGACACTACCGAATATTTGCATAAGTGCAAGTAACTGTTGCGCAGGAGGGTGCGCAGTGAGTGGGGAGGTACGTATATAAAGCTGAGATGTTCTGTCGTGTTATCAATAACTTTGAAGCGGATATGCCGCATGGATGTAAACTTTCCGAATTCCAGCGAGGGCTGGTCATAGGATGTCATTTGAGTAACGTCGCCATACGGAACATTGTCACAAGGACAGCGCAAAACTTTGGAAAATGTCTTCCCCTACGAAACTTCTGCATTACGTAACGGCGGCGCTGGGGAAATTTTCTCAACAGGTCCTAAGAAACGCCCGTTTGGATATGGCTAGAAACGAACCAACGACTGCCTGCGTGTGAAGCGGGCTCTTTAGCAACTACTCTGGTTTGCCACGCACGAGCCTTTGCTTGAATCTGAGCCTCTTTCCTGCGCGATGTGAAACGAATGGTTCTCTTTTTAATTTTACAATATTGCGAGGTATCCTAATATATAATTAGCTAGAGTCCTCCATGCCACTTTTTAAGTCGTCATAGCAACAACCGAGAAACAAGTGTTTGTGATGTCACGATTAACTTTTCGTGTAGGTGACGTCATCCCCTACACGCGCACAGATCAAGAGGAAAATCACTTTGTTTTGTTGCCATAGCAACAAAGAACACAGCTCCTGGTGTGACGTCATCTAATCCAAATCATTCTCACATGACGTTAGAGACGGGTTACGTCACACGGTCAACTCTTTAGAGATACGGAAACTTTACATCAGAAATTTTGGTTCACTACCTGAACCGGTGTTTAGCCATCTGTATGTGGCAACATTAAGAGTACGACGATTTGACGACGTCAAGATAAAAATAGTTCACGGAAAAGAACAGGGGAAATTGATACAGGGTTCACAGTCAGTGTATACGAAAAAAGTTGTGTATCAGGAAGTGTTGACGAAATAGGGACTAAAGGTTTTATACAAAACACATAACAAACAGACAGCAGCCCGTCGTATCAAATTCCATAATCGACTGCTCAGGAAATTTTCAGAAAGTTGTGAGCCAACGTCGCCATCTATTGACGTGGAACTCAAAAACACAATAAATAAATATAAATAATTATCATAAATTTTATTTTCCCCCGTCATTACTGACGGGCATTCCCCTAGTTTTTCATAAGTGTCCAATTCCTAAATTCATTTTTTCAATGTAACGATTGTTTCATTTACCTTAAGGGAACTTCACTCATTTTCAACGAGTGTACCAACTTAAAAGCGCTTTCCAAAGTTTTGTGCTGCCCTTATGGTCTTCAAAGGCGATTGTTTAATTAATATAATTACCCGTTCATTTCACATTCTGTTACATTTTTAACGCTGTATCTTTCCCTTCCGCTGTCCGAAGCAACATTTGTTCTAAAAAGGAAAGATATTTTATTTGACTTGAAGTTTTTAGCAGCGAATTTCTCCAGTCATGTGCATTCAACCCATGGATGAGTACATTATATCCACATAGCGTTGCTTTTTTTTTCTTTTTCAAATAAGTGATCAATTTTGTAAGCGTATAATTCCTATTTTTTTCCAACATAACAATTTTTTTAATGTTTTTCCATGATTTTTATTTCAAGCGCTTCAGTGTATGTTAAAACGAAAGATTACACAGAAATTATTTCTTGTTCATGGGAATGGAGTGGGTGTGTTTCATGGCTGTCTGTATTCTAGATTCTTTATGTGTCAATGAAGGAATTTCGCTACGAAATGAGTTTCTATAAATACACGAGAGTAACTGACTATTTCTTACAGTTCATTAATAATTATTTGTATAATTGTCTTCCGACGGTAATCTTCGTCGAAGTGGCATTTCATTAGGAAATTAATTCGCCTTTTTTCATATGGCTTTTTTTCTTAACATCCACTAAAATAACACATGGCGATAACGTCGTCCACAACTAACTAGTACCACGAGAGACGCAGTATAAGTTGCCCCTGCGCATGCGCAGTACCGTTACTTCCACCTCGTGCTGTGGTTGCTTCAGTTGCCAGCTACGGGCCACTAGTGGCACTTGCTTGAATGCGCGTAATTCACGGCGATGCTGCAGGGCCATCAATGACTGCCAACTGATGGCGTTGCCACCAACGGACCGCTACCGTGTCGTGACCGGCATATTTCAGCCAGCAGTGACCCATCACTGCCAGCTGGTGGTCAGCAGTTTCTTAACACTTGTAATTTTGCTGGGTAACTTAGGTTTAATTAAATTTAAAAATTTTTGTTAACATTATTATTGGATAGTTGATGTTGTAGGATCAATGTCTGAGCTTATTGTAGAGTGATTTTTAAGAGGCGCTTTATTCGTTATGTGACGTACCTGCCAGCAGGACGCACACGACATAAAGGCAGATAGTAATCAGAATAATCGTCTGCGTAGCTCAGTTGGTAGAGCGACTTGTTCCGGAATAAGCGGCCTCGGGTTCGAATCCCGGCGTAGACCAAAAATGACGGAGAAATTTACTTCGTTATAATGGCGCCCGAACTATCCGGATGACCCGGCCGTTCAAAATCTCGCATTGGTGTGATGTTATTTCCACACCGCGAGATAGGAAAAATCAGAGAATTCCTTCTCCAGCGCTTCGAAAAATAAAAATGTGTGATGTTGCATTCCACACAGCAGATTGACTGGGAGTTCTCAAGTGCACGTTCTACAGTGGATGGCTGCCTGCAACGATTCATGGTCACGGCTGACCCGTGGGCCATACCCCCGGCCCTCTTTCGGGGGGGGGGGGGGAGATGTGACGTACCTGCCAGCAGGAAGCACACGACATAAAGGCAGATAGTAATCAGAATAATCGTCTGCGTAGCTCAGTTGGTAGAGCGACTTGTTCCGGAATAAGCGGCCTCGGGTTCGAATCCCGGCGTAGACCAAAAATGACGGAGAAATTTACTTCGTTATAGTTAATAACGTGGTGTGAATATTGACTATTGGTTAGCTAATTCAAATAAAGAGTTGAAAACACTCTTAGTGGAACCACTGACGTTTTCTTGGAGTGCAATTTTAATGCTTAATTAAATAAACAGGCAAATACATTATTGTGACCATCTCCTACTTTTGACGTCAACAGCGCGCAGCTAATGAATGAAGGCACGTGTCATGAGCTGGCTTGAAGGGTATATAAGGTGTGGTGTAATCATTCTGAAAACATATCATTCGTTGCTGTCATGGATAAAAGGAGCGATTCATCAGATTTGCAAAAAGGGATGATTGTCTCCTTTCAAGATAAGGATGGCAGTATATCTGAAACAGCGCAGTTTGTAAACTGTTCTCGTGATGCTGTGGTTAAAGTGTATCGTGATTGCAGAAATGGCACCATTGCGAATAAGCAACGTGCAAACTGCAGATAACAACGTGCCATTGATGTCAGGGGTGAGCGTCGGCTTCTAAGGTGCGTGAGGGCCGATCCACGCGCTATAGGGGAGCAGCTCACTGGCCGAATGAACCAAGGTGCTACAGGAAGTATGTCTAAAACGACTTTTCAGGGAACCCTGCTGTGTATGGGGCTCCGATGCAGACGGATGGTCACTGCACCTATGCTAACGAAAATGCATCGGCAGAAAAGGCTTACATTTGCACGGCAGTATCGGAATTGGACCTCCGCTGATTGGAAAAGGATTGCCATTCCGATGAGTCACGTTTTCTGCTTCATCGAACGGATGGACATTGGCGTATATAAGGCGAGAAGCATCGAAAAACAAACACTTTTCAACCATTTCTGGAAAAACACATGTTGGTGGGGGCAGCGTTATGGTCTGGGGAATGTTTTCGTGGCATTCTCTGGGTCCACTTATACCTGTGGAAGACACTATGGACCGAATTAGTATGAAACCATCCTTGCAGACAACGTACAGCCATACATGATGATTGCTTTCCCTGGGGTGGATGGGATCTTCCAGGAGGACAATGCGACGTGTCACACAGCTAAAACTGTTGGAGAGTATTTGTAAGAGCACGATGAAGCCTTCAAAGTACTTTCCTGGCCCCCTAATTCCCCAGACTTAGACCCAATCGTACTCTCCAGCAGCAGTCAGATGCACTGCAGTCAGCATGGCTCCACATACCAGCGAATACCTTCCAACACCTTATTGAGTCATTCCCAGCCCGCCTAGGTGCTGTCCGCGCTGCACACAGCGGTTACTCTGGATATTAGCTGGTAGCCACAGTATGACTCTACCGTGTATATTAAGGTTAAGCTATTCCGGGTTCCTACTAATTTGAACCAGCTACGATACATAAAGAACAAGCTTCACGTAAAATAGTTTTCTAGGTAAACTGATTTTTCACATATAGTTACAGCCCTAAAACCTAAGAACCCTATAGGGTTATAAAGAAATGCTTAGGTTTCATCTCCAATAACCACACTGAAACGAAATTTGTCTAGGTACGTCTCAAACATCCCCAACATATCTCTGGTTTTGTTTATGGGTCATAAAGTAATGCCCAGAATGCCCTCATTTGCCGGTGATAGGAATTGAATTCATATCTGCCTTCTCCAGAGACGACTATTCTACCGATTAAACTACACCGACGCAGCTTATCGCTGCAACTTTACCGTCTTGACTCGTGCGTCCCCTCGGAGGTAGTTACGTCACTGGAACACCGAAATCAACGGAAAGGACTGTACCTTAACATCATACAGACGAATGCATGAACATAAAAAGTGCAGCCATGAAATATAATTTACTACAGGAGTAGCAAGCATACTGCTAAAATCAGTAGTCTGGTGGAAACTATTCGCATTTGCTAGTAGCCCCGAACCTTTTTAAAAAGTGGTTTGTTAACTTTTTCATAAATTTCAATGCAGTTAAATCCAACGTTAACTTCGCAGTACATTAGATTTTTCATTGTTTATTCGGGAATTCTATACAGGAGGTGAACAACGAAACCGAAACACATGGCCGGTCATTATTCCGTTAATGGAGCTCGCCAGGCGGCCGTGAACGTGATGGCATCCGGAATGCGCGTCACCGACATTGCGAGGGCCCTGAATATCCGACACTAGTCCATTTCAGCTATCCTGCAACGTTATAAAGAAGACTGGGACCGTCGAGAACAGTCCGAGATGCTGTGGTAGACCTCGTTCCACTACGTTGCGTCAGGATAGACGCATCCTCCGTCGATCTCGTGCTGATCCCACCTTGACTGCTGTGGACATCGCCACCGAATTCCGCGACAGCGACGACCTGAACGTCAGCCGAATGACCATCTCCCGTCGTCTCATTGCTGGTGGATTGAATGGAAGACGCCCTGCCAAGAAACCACTCATCGGAGTCAAGAATCGACGAGCCAGAGTCGCGTTCGCGCGCCGTCATCGACACTGGACCGCGGCGGACTGGAGTCAGGTGCTTTTCGCCGGCGAGAGCAAGTTCAACTTGTTCGGAAGTGATGGCATCCGATACGTACGACATCCGTGTGGCCAGAGATTCAACCCCAGTTCATTCAGCCGACTGTCAAGCAGCACGGAGGAGGATCGCTCATGGTTTACGGCGCCTTCTCTCGCAATGGAATGGGCCCCATCATCAAGATTAACGGAATAGTGACCGGCCAGAGCTACACGAACATGCTCATCAACGATGTCTTCCCATTGGCAAACCAGAAGATGCCACCCGGATGGATCATGCAGCAAGACAACGACCCGAAGCACAGACAACGACCCGAAGCACAGACAACGACCCGAAGCACAAATCACAGCCTCTCCTTGACAAATGTCAACCCCGCCTTTTCGTGGTGCATCCTGTTCCCACTAAAGGGGCTCTGACAACCGCCAATAGCGGTATATAACTATATCATCGGGATTAGAGGAAATTCTATCCCACACTCACCAACCCGCTTGGCCAGCGTGGTGAGTTATGGCCAAACCCCTCCAAAATGACTTCACAACTTAAATCTTGGCCCTCAGTCTCCGGCAGCTGGAATGTACCTGGCCAAGGCAGCGGCCAGTGCGACATGAAGGCAGAGGGTGCTAAGAATCCCCGGAGGACCGGACTAGGCTGCCATCTGATGCTGACCTTGGCTACGTATAATGGACGCTCCCTATCTTCTGATTCAAGGCTTCTTGAATTGGAAGAGGAACTACAAAGGATCAAGTGGTACATCGGGCTAAGTGAGGTAAGGAGAAAAGGAGAAGATCTCATTGGACTGAAAAGTGAACATCTCTTCTTCTATCGTGGGACAGATACTGGCAGAAATAGTGGTGTTTAATTTATAATAAACGAGAAACTGAAGGATAAAGTTGAAGAAGTTGAAAGTTCCTCTGACAGAGCTGCACGACTCGTTATCCAACTCTCGAGAAGATACAAGGCTCGGATTATTCAAACTTATGCACCCACCACAATTCATCCTGAAGAAGAAATTGAAGAATTTTATGAGGAAATTCGTCATCTAAATAATAAAGGTAAGCAGCACTTGAAGATAATTATGGGAGATTTCAATGCAAAAATAGGGCAACAGCAACAGAATGAAACTTCAGTAGGTAAATTCGGTCACGGCAACAGAAACCAGCGTGGAAATACTCTCGTTCAGTTTGCAGAGGCAGAAGGGTTTTTCATCTTGAACTCCTTTTTCAAGAAAAAGCCACACAGGAAATGGACATGGAGACATCCAAATGGGACGATAAGTGAAATTGATTTTATTATGTGTAACAAAACATTCGTCATAGAAGACTGCAGTGTGCTAAACAAGTTCAACACAGGTAGTGACTATAGATTGGTGAGATGCAAGATGCACCTCAACACTGAACTCGAACGTGGCAAGCTCATACGACAAACAAAATGTATTGACATAACCAACCTTAAAAAACACCATAAAACCTTCAAGTTGGAACTGAATAACAGATTCTCTGCTTTAGAAAGCCTAACATCGGAAGAAGTGGATATTTCTGAAGTTAACAGAAAAGTAACCAAAGTTCTTATGGAAACAGCAACAAAATTAGCTGGGTCTAAGAACAAGTTGAATGCGAGCAAATTATCAGGAAAAACCAAACTGTTGATGCGAAAAGAAGAGAGATGAGGACAACTAAAGAAGATGTGACTTCCAAAGTGGAATATATATAGAGCTATGCAAAACAGTACGAAAAAGTATCACTGAAGACTTACAAGGAAATTCAACTGTGAACTAGTGAGGAAAGTAATTGAAAACAACCAAAGCCTAAAGATAGCAAAGGGACATCTCAGTAAGAGAAGAAAACAGATTATGGCACTGAGAAAAGAAGATGGTTCTGTAACAAGAAATAGAGGCGAAATTTTGACAAGAGTGAAAGATTTCTACTCCAAATTATATGAAAGTGATGATGCATGTACTTCAGACATCATGAAAGGTACCAGTACCAGAGTTCTTCCAGTCCTCCCAGTAGAAGTTGCACATGCAATCAAGAACATGAAGCGGGGAAAAGCTCCAGGAGAAGATGGAATTACTGTAGACACCATACAAGAAGCAAGTGGAGAAATCGAAGCAGTACTCGCCCAGATTTTCACTCGATTCCTTAATGAAGGGAAGATTCTTGAGTATTGGAACAACGCTATAATGATCCTGCTACATAAAAAAGGTGACATTGAGGATCTCAGGAACTACAGACCTATCAGCCTCCTATCAGTGGTTTATAAAATCTTCACTAAAGTTCTTTCACACCGTTTGAAGGTAACACTGGACATGGCTCAACCGAGAAAACAAGCTGGATTCAGGAGTGCCTACAGCACAAAAGATCATATCCACGTACTGAGAGAACTAATTGAAAGACCGAAGGAATATGAACTTCCATTTTGCATGGCTTTTATCGATTATGAAAATGCCTTTGCTTAGGTGAAACCATCAGCAGTTACAATGGCTATGAAATCCTGCGGTATTGAAGATGCATACATTAATATTATTAATAACATCTATGAAAATGAAAAGATTCGGCTGTTTGAAAATACAACACACATAAAAAATTGGAAAGGGAGTGAGACAAGTGGACACCATATCTCCGAAGCTCTTTAATGTCACATTGGAAAATGTCTTTCAATCACTGAACTGGGAAAACAAAGGGATAAAGATTAATGGTGATTATCTAACCGACCTTCGTTTTGCTAATGACGTAGTCATTTTTGCGACTACCCCATCAGAGCTGCAGAGTATGATCCAAGAACTTGCTGACAAGAGTAAAGAAGTGGAATTAAAAATGAACTTTCGGAAGACAAAAGTGATGTTCAATGCTTTTACAAGAAATGAAGATTTATCGATTGATGGAGAAAAGCTGGAGATAACAGATGCGTACGTTTATCTTGGACAGCAAATATCAAGTGAGGGTCACATTGATGAAGAAATTAATCGGCGTACAAAACTTGCCTGAAGAGCTTTTGGAAGAAACAGCATAATTTTCAAGAGCAATATGCCATTATGTCTTAAAAGAAAAGTGTTTGATCAATGCATCCTTCCAGTGCTTACGTATGGTGCAGAGACGTGGACCTTAACTAAAAGAGACATACAAAGGCTGCAGACAACTCAAAAAAGCATTGAGAGGTGCATGCTTGGTGTAACCAGGAGAGATAAGAAGAGGAACTCTTGGATCCGAGAAATGACAAGAGTGGAAGACATCATGATCAGAGTTAAATCCCTGAAATGGCAATGGGCTGGACATACTGCCAGAAGGACAGACCATCGATGGACAGCCGAGATTTTAGATTGGATTTCAAGGGACAGGAAAAGACCCAGAAGAAGACCACATGGGAGATGGGTGGATGAAATTCGAAAGTATGCGGGAGTAACATGGTGGAGACTGGCACAAGACAGACCGTTGTGGAGGAAACTTGGGGAGACCTTCGTCCAGCAGTGGATTGATAATGGTTGACAATGATGATATATATATATGATTATGTATAATTTTTAATTGAGTTCCGAGTTTACAGGTCAGGTCCAATAATGTGACGTCTGGGTCCAAAATCTTTGACTCGTTTACAACTCTGCCACACGCTTTTTTTCAGAAAAAGATTCTTTTAACGAACCAGTAGAAACACATTTTTTTGCGATATGTTTAAGTCGTAAATTTGAATGGTTTACAGATATCCTCCGCTTTTCGAAAGTTCGGGTTACGCCACTTCGCTTTTACTGAACATATATATTAGTACCTGTTTTCGCTAAAGAAAAGAAATTCGAAGCGGATTTCCACTTTTACGAAAAGCAAAAATAGCGTTCAGCGTTTGTTTTGCAGCAAACCGTAATAGAAACAGCGCGCACCCCGAGAAGCGAGAGTGGCGCTGCCTAGCTTCTTCCCCGGGAACTACACTCAGCATCAAGCAGCTACGGATTTGAACTGTGTATGTGAGCATCTGTGCTTCATCTCGATTTATTTTGTACATCCGTTAGCAACATTGTCCTAAGACATCAAAACAGTCTAAGAGAACTCGCAAGGGTGTTACGCTAAGCGTAAAACTGGACGAAATTAAGCGTTCCGATTGCGGTGAACGAAATAAAGACATTTTGCGTGAGTTGAACTTGCCGGTTAACCATTCCTACTATTCACACTGAAAGAGAAACAATCTTGAAAGCTGGCAAAGTTACTACTGGTTCTGTAGCAAAGTGGTCTCTTTTAGTCGGCATCCAGAAAGGGATAAAATGTGATTCTCCGTATGCTGTGCGTTTATCATATCATTCCAGCTTTAACTATATGATAGTACTATCCTAGATTTTATGTGATATTTGGTACGATTTATAATGCTTGTTTTTTGGCGGAAGGGGCAGTCTGGGAACGCTCAAATATTTTTCCCATGTAAATTAATGGTAATTGCTTCTTCGTTTCACACCATTTCGGCTTGCGAAAGGTTTCATAGGAATGCTCTGCTTTCGGATAGCGGGGAAAGCATGTATTTTAAAAAATATTCTCCAAAGTGTACAAGCAAAATACGAGGGAAAATTCAGTAAATAAGACACAGACAGTCATTTAAAAAAATACTAAGTGAGATACGAACTTTAAAAGCATTATTATTACCTTCACATTTCTCCTTATTTCTCAACGTAATTTCTACCAATATTGATACACTTATCCCATCGCTTTAACAGTGCGTCGAAACCTGCAGTACAGACGTCTTGGGTCTGCTGCCTCAGCCACATTTATTATTGCCTTGACATTTCCCCTTATTTCTTAACATAATTTCCACCAATATTGGTACACATATCCTATCGTTTTATCCGTGCGTAGGAACCTGCAGTACAGAAGTATTGGGTCTGCTGCCTCAGCCACATTTATTATTACCTCTTTCCCCTTATTTCTCAACATAATTTCCACCATATTGATACACTTATCCCATCACTTTATCAGTGCATAGAAACCTTCAGCGCAAAAGGCTTCAGTGTGCTGTTTCAGCCATATTCGCAATTCGCACGTTCAATCTCTTCGTCATCAGCGAAACGTTTGCCGCTAAGGTGTGTGCTTAGCTGACCAAGCAGGTGAAGATCGCTCGGGGCTAAATCAGAGTTGTAAGGAGGATGTTCAAGAAGTTCACAGTCTAGTTGTTCAATTTTCTGCTAATTTAATCAAGCGTATGAGGTCCGGCATTGTGATGGAGCAGTACTCCTCTAATCAGTAGGCCTGAACCTCTTATTCGAATTGCATCACGAAACATCAACAGAATTTCACACTACGATGCAGCATACACATTCTCACCTCACTTCTGGAAATGGGATAAAAGCACACCTTGAGAATCCCAAAACGCTGTAAGCAATAACCATCCCTGCCGATGGCGAAATCCGGAATTTCTTGGTTGAAGGTGATGATGGATATTTCCATTGTACTGAATATTGCTTTGATTTGGGTTGACCCCTGATTCGTTCCCAGTAACAATCCTGTTAAACATGTCTTCTACTTTACATACATATCAAAAGAGATGTTGCAAGGACACGTCAATTAGGTTAATTTTGTGTTCCTGAGGCAGTTCTCCTTCATACGCGTATCGAGAGAGATGTTGCAAGGAGAGGCCTATTCGGTTAACTTTGTGTTTATGCATAAGTTCTCCTTCAAATGCGTAGCGAGAGAGATGTTGCAAGGACAGGCCTATTCAGTATATTTTGTGTTCATGCATCAGTTCTACTTCACATGCGTAGCGAGAGAGATGTTGCAAGGACAGGCCTATTCAGTTCATTTTGTGTTCATGCATCAGTTCTCCTTCGCATGCGAATCGAGAGAGATGTTGCAAGGAAAAGGCCTATTCCGTTCATTTTGTGTTCCTGAGTCAGTTCTCCTTCACATGCGTAGCGAGAGAGATGTTGCAAAGACAGGCCCATTCGGTTCATTTTGTGTTCCTGAGTCAGTTCTCCTTCACATGCGTAGCGAGAGAGATGTTTCAAGGACAGGCCTATTCAGTTCATTTTGTGTCCATGCATCAGTTCTCCTTCACATGCGTAGCGAGAGAGATGTTGGAAGGACAGGCCCATTCGGTTCATTTTGTGTTCCTGAGTTGGTTCTCCTTCACGTGAGTGTAGCGAGAGAGATGTTGCAAAGACAGGCCCATTCGGTTCATTTTGTGTTCTTGAGTCAATTCTCCTTCACATGCGTAGCGAGAGAGATGTTGCAAGGACCGGCCCATTCGGTTCATTTTGTGTTCCTGAGTCAGTTCTCCTTCACATGCGTAGCGAGAGAGATGTTGCAAAGACAGGCCCATTCGGTTCATTTTGTGTTCCTGAGTTAGTTCTCCTTCACATGCGTTGCGAGAGAGATGTTACAAAGACAGGCCCATTCGGTTAATTTTGTGTTCCTGAGTCAGTTGTCCTTCACATGCGTAGCGAGAGAGATGTTGCAAAGACAGGCCCATTCGGTTCATTTTGTGTTCTTGAGTCAATTCTCCTTCACATGCGTAGCGAGAGAGATGTTGCAAAGACTGGCCCATTCGGTTCATTTTGTGTTCCTGTGTGAGTTCTCCTTCACATGTGTACGGAGAAAGATGCTGCAAGGACAGGCCCATTCGGTTCATTTTGTGTTCCTGAGTCAGTTCTCCTTCACAATAGTACCGACAGAGATGTTGCAACGACAAGCCCATTCGTTTCATTTTGTGTTCCTGTGTCAGATCTCTGAACACCTACCATACGCACACTATCGGGAATTCAAATGATCATGCAGTATGCTGTAGGCTGAACCATGAGGAACATCTTATCGCAGTTGTTGCATTATCTATCGTTACTCACCTTTATGCTCGAATAGTCTCCTCCACCAGCCTAACAGTTGCTTCTGTCGCAATTCAGACAGTACCACTAGGTCGGTTTTCATCAGCAACTTTTTAGCGTCCTTGGGAAAAAATATTACACTCCAACAGAATCATTCGCATTATTGATAAAAACAAAACAAAATCATCGTCGTTCAGTTTTTGTTTTACCATGAACGTTAATGAGATTTCCGAGTTCTGAGAGTTAAAACGCGCGTTTTCTCTTGAGACAAACCAAACGACCTCGGTTCCATCGCCACCACCGCCGCGGGTTTTTCTGGTGCGAGTTAACCCTTTTGCGGCTGTGGAGAATCATGATGGGGTGTGTGTACTGCTTTACGCGACATTTCCTAATGAATATCCGTTGCAGGAAGTCCTCCCCCCCCCCAAACAAGAAAAAACACACAATAGCACGCTGCTATTCGGTCGTACACTCCTCGAGCATGGTCACGATTTGCAGTCTTGAGTTGGGCATGCGCATGCGATACCTAGCGTATGCTAAGTTTAAATGCGGGTATACTAGATTATGCTGCAACATAATGACACCTTTGGAAACTAATAACTACCATTATCAGCTATTCCATAACTGTTTGTGATTTATTTACTGACCTCTCGTATCTTTCACAGATGTGTGAAAATAATCTCCCTCGGCTTTCCTATTAACTCGTCCGGTAGATTCAACGGAACGATATTTACTTAAAATCTTCATTAATTTTTCGATCCTGCGGTAACTCTCTCGGCCTGTCAATGAAAAATCCGCACTCAGTAACCTATACGGATTAGATGGGGTTCTTGAATTAACGAGGGTTTCTTGTATAATATACTTTTTTTTTCTCTGTCCGGCGAGAAATCACAGAAATTTGCCGGTGGCGGTCATTGAACCGGCATCCTTCTGCTCCGGAGCCGAATTCTTTCCCAATTAAGCTACATCGACGGAATTTATCACTGCAACTATGCCGTCGTAACATGTGCTTCACCTCTGTTGTATGTGAGAAAGGCTGGGGCACGAAATCGCAGGTTTCGGGTACGCCGCAGACCATACTTGAAGTAACTCTCTCAATAGAAGAAGGAATTCTCACTAATTCCAGACGATGTGTGGAAAGAACATCCCACATTTTTCGAAGAACCCCACTGCCGGTAGATCCATTTCCACAATGGGATGCCAATGCGAAAACACAGATTTGTCGGTGGCCGAGATCGAGCCCGCATCCTTCTGATCAGGAGACGAATTCTTTCCCAATTAAGCTACACCGACGGAATTTGTCGCTGCAACTTTCCCTTCATTACATGCGCTTCACCTCTGTAAATACGTCACAGTGGGACAAAACAGTTTACCGAGTCGTATGATATTGGGTTGATGCATACGTGCATGCCGTTTTTTTTCCACCACACTACAGTAATGTATTACATCACAAGGATAAATGGAATCAATGAACTATGTATTCCTCCCCATTGTTTACGATGGTGTCCCAACGTCTGGATAGATTTGCAATGCCATTCTTGAAAAGACGTGCAGGTTTTGCTGCGAAGAAATCATCAAGGAAATTCTGGAGATCAACATCATTGTCGAACGTTCTGCCACGGAGTGCATTCGACAGAGATCAGAAAAGGTGATAGTCTGAAGGGGGAGACATCTGGGGAAAAAGCTGGGTGTGGAAGGATCTCCCATTTCACGCCATGAATGGCCATTTCGGTCATGTTTGCACTGTGAGAGCGTGCGTTATCATGCTGGAGAAGGACACCATGGCGCCGATGTGGCCGTTTCTGCTGAATCGCTCCCTCCACGCGGCGGAGTTGCTCACAATAGAGTGCAGCGTTGATGGTCCGATTCCTCGGCAGCATTTCCCAGTGAATAATGCCTTCCATATTCCACCAGACACAGAACATGACCTTCGCACGATGATGGTCATGTTTTGGACGTTGTGTGGGCGTCTTGTTTGGGCTTAACCATTCGCTCCGATGACTGAAATTCACGTACAGGCACCACTTTTCATCTCCAGTAACAATACGTGACAGAAAGGGTTTGTGTTGCTGAGAATATTCATGATAACGGGCGAGCAAGGAACCACATATGGCAACACGCTGATTCTTGTTGTCCTAGGTGAGAGTTACCCAAGACCCCAATTTCTGGACCTTTCCCCATACGCTCCAGGTGTTGCACCACTAAGGCCTGATTCACAGTCCATCTCAGTGGCCAATTCGCGTGTACTTTGACGCGGATCCAAATGTACGAGATGATTCAAACGATCTTCATCGAAGTGAGATGGACGAACTGAGCGTGGAGAGTCGTTGAGGTCAAAATTGCCATCTCGGAACCGCTCAAACAATTTGCGGGCTATCCTCGGAGCAATAGCATTCTCCCCATATACACAGCACAAATTTGTCGAGTAGCCTCGGCGGCTGCGGATCCTTTGTTAAACTCGTAGAGCAGATGTCGGAAATGTCCATTCCTCTCTACTTGACACTCCATACTTCCGGACCTGAAAACCAAAAATCCATTAGCCACGATCATACAACGCAATAAAATTTAGATCCACGATATTATTGGCTACATTTTGATATACAACTGACCATCTGCACCGTCACTACTAACCTGGGAAACACTCGCGAAATAAAACGGCATGAACTTATGCATCAACTCAATGTGTACATGAGCCTAATACAGAGATATCTACTTATACCTTTTTAATGAACTGAGGATATTTATCGACAATAATTCATTAAGTGTTCTTTCTAAATTAGATGTGACCAAAATCTACTGAAAAAGAAATACGGAATATTTTTTCTTCTCACATGTGCTGACTTCACTAGACAGTGTGCAGATCTAACTATTCGAGCGAGTTAATTTTTCTTAAATTAATCACTGCATCGTAAAAACTAGATGGGTGAAAGATACATAGTTCACTTACTACAGCAAACGAAAAAGGCTAAATTTTTCTTATTATAATACTTCAGACGTGAGCAAAAACCATTAACTTTCTCTTCCCGATCTCAATTTTTCCTTTTCCTTCCATTAATTTTTTCGCTCCGTTACTTGACAAATCACGGTCACATTTTTCTCCGTCGACTAGTTTCATTTCTTATAGCGTGGTCGATATTTTTTGCTCCTTGTCAATCCCCTCTCCTTATTTTTTTCTAAAATCTAAAAGAAGAAAGACTTATCACACCACATACCACGCAACGCCCTTTTTTTCCCCACCATTGTTCTCCTTAGCTTCTCTTAAATACCATTCTGCTTGCTTTAGTTTCGAGTAAAAGAGCACAAAATGGCATGGTAAATCACTTAGACCTTCCCTGCAAAGGTGGAAAACCGCATCGATCGTTTAAACGCTACGAGAGAGATTTTTGAACGAAAGGTTTGAGGGCGAAAACACTTTCCTATATGTATTTAAAGTTTCGTTTTCCCTACTCACATATATTTTGAAATATTTTCCGAAGAAATCTCACTTACCACCATAACACAAGTATTCAAACGCTTTTACAATTACTGAAGGTTATTAGAACACTTGCTGACTAAAGAATACCTGCTGTTTTTTTTAAGCACATCCCTACACACATTAGATCTACAATGCAACAAATACACGGTCGAGTCACATTATTGTGCACCAGCTAATATCCAGAGTAACCGCCGTGTGCAGCGCGGACAGCAGCTAGACGGGCTGGAAGTTACTCAATAAGATGCCGGAAGGTGCTCACAGGTATGTGGAGCCACGCTGACTGCAGTGCAGCTGACAGCTGATCGAGGGTGCATGGTGAAGGATCCGTACAGCGAACAACACGATAGAGGTGGTCCCACAGATGCTCAATTGGGGTTTAAGTCTGGGGAATTAGAGGGCCAGGGAAATACTTTGAAGTCGTCATCTTGCTCTTCCAACAACTCTCCGACATTTCTAGCACGCGTCACATCGTCGTACTGGAAGATCCTATCCGCCCCAGGGAAGACAAGTAGCATGTATGGATGTACGTTGTCTGCAAGGATGGATTCATGAGGAATTCGGTCCATAGTGCCTTCCACAGGTATGAGTGAACCCAGAGAATGCCACATAAACATTCCCCAGACCATAACACATGCTTCATCAGCTTGTGTTCTGCCAGCAATAGTTGAAGAGTGTTTGTTCTCCGATGTTTTTCGCCTTATAAGCCAACGTACATCCGTTCGATGAAGCAGAAAACGTGACTCATCGGAGAAGGTAATCCTATGCCAATCAGCGAAGGTCCGATTTCTATACAGCCGTGCAAATATAAGCGTTTTCTGCAGATGCACCTTCGTTAGCATAGGTGTAGTTGACCATCTGTCAGCATCGGAGCTCCATACGCAGCAGAGTTCGCTGAACTGTGATTTTAGACAGACTTCCGGTAGCCCTCTGGTTCATGCGGCCAGTGAGTTGCTCCACTGTAGAGTGTCGATCGGCCCTCACTCACCTTCGAAGCTGACGTTCACCTCTCACATCAACGGCACGTGGTGCTCCGCAGTTTCCACGTCGCTTATTCGCAATGGTGTCATTTCTCCAATCACAATTCACTTTAACCACAGAAGCACATTCCGTTTATTTCAGAAAAGTCCGTTTCAGGATTTTCCATGTTTAAACTGAAATTCCGCAAAACCAACGAACCTGCATTTTTCAGTCCTTTTCCCCAGATAATCCTTCTGCTCCAGTCAGAATTGAACCAGGGCCGTTTGAACAAGTAATGCACGCCTTTAGCAACTGAGCCAGACACTCGGAGACTCGAGTTACGTATACCGTAAAACAAATTGCGCGACAATATTTTTTGTTGTCATTCATATGAGTGATGTAGTCATTTTATTTTATTTTAGAGCTTTTTTTGTCTGAATAGGTTTGTAATAATAAATTTTTCTGTAGGAGAACTTTTCACAAATTAAGCATCGTTATTTTTCGAAGCAACAAAATGCTTTGCAACCTGATTTTTTTAAACTGATAATGACTTTCAGTTATTATATAGTATTATTTCACCCCCAAAAAAAGTTCCTAAATATAAATTTTATTCTTGATATCTATAATAGCTTTTGTCTTAAGTTGTCCAAAGACTGATACATAAACATCGTATAATCATCTATACAATAAGTTAAGTACCCGGTTTCTTACAGTAATGCAATAAATATATATATATATATATATATATATATATTAATAGCTGGTGCACAAATTAGGGAACATTTAAAAAGTTAATCAAACCTCAAGTATTCTCACCAATCGCTCCTATTACCGGTAATTTCTTGTCATACGGATACGGAAAAAGTGAAAACGGAGTCTTTCCGTTAATATACGAAAGGAATTGCGCAAAGGTTTCTGAAAATTCAGAATTTTCCGTTAACACATCTCTGAAACGGTAATTTACCGTCAATATAAAAAAGAAACTGCGCAAAGGTTTCTGAAAATTCAGAATTTTCCGTTAACACATCTCTAAAACGGTAATTTACCGTCAATATAAAAAAAACTGCGCAAAGGTTTCTGAAAATTCAGAATTTTCTGTTAATAAATCTCTGAAACGGTAATTTACCGTCAATATAAGAAAGAAACTGCGCAAAGGTTTCTGAAAATTCAGAATTTTCCGTTAATACATCTCTAAAACGGTAATTTACCGTCAATATAAGAAAGAAACTGCGCAAAGGTTTCTGAAAATTCAGAATTTTCCGTTAACACATCTCTAAAACGGTAATTTACCGTCAATATAAGAAAGAAACTGCGGAAAGTTCCCTGAAAATTCAGAATTTTCCCGTGGTACGAAAATTCCGTGAAATTCAGATTTGTTTCCGTCATTTCACGGAAAGAGTTGTATCAGAAATTTGCTTCGTTAAATCACGAAAGAAAAGACGGAAAGTCGCTCGTGAATTTCAGAAATTTGTTTACAGTGTATTTAGACAGAAATTTCGCAAATTCCAACACGCTGAATATTTCAGCCCTTACGCGAGAAAATCCTTTTTTGCCGATGATCGAGCCCAGGCCGTTTGGGTTGAAGCCGCACGTCTTAACCACTGAGCCAGAATATCACAGGAACAGCCAAAGTGACTAAATTTTTATCTCGTATATTCCTGGATGAATAATATGAGATAAAATTAGTCATATATTAATCATTTTATGTATTCACAAGGGAGAAAATTTGTACATATTATTATAAAATTAATGTAACTTTCAGACGAATTAAATAGTATGTAAAAAATAAAAGTTCTACATATTATTTTAAAATTAAAAAAAAACCAGAAAATTTGAAAGAAAATTATTATTATAAAAAATAAAAAATAATAAAATTTGGAAGAAAATTATATTATAAAATTTAAAAAAAAGAAAGAACAAGAAAATCATATTGTTATAAAATTAAAAAACAGAAAATCATATTATTAAATTTTAAAAAGAAAATCATATATTATAACGAAAAAAAAATTATATTATAAAAAAAGAAAATCATATAAATTTTTAAATAAAAAAGAAAATTTGTACATATTATTATAAAATTATGTAATTTCCACTTGACAACACTTATGTTATTCCTGTACTTTTACAGTAAATTTATTTTCTGTTTATCATATTATAAAATTAATATTTGTACATATTATTATAAAATTAAATTATTTTTATAAAACGTGCACAATTATTATAAAATTAATCATTTTTGCTGGCATTCTATATATTTATATTCATCTAGGAGGTAATTGACTAATTTTTTTATCTCATATATTCCTGGATGAATATATGAGATAATTAAGAGGCAAAACTTCAGAATTTCACGACCACTGTGAGCGACTAATTTTTTCTTTTTTAATAGACACATTTTTTAAAGTTACTGGTCGATGGTTAATTTTTCTTTCTTTTTCTTTCATTAATGCGAGTGATTTAGCCATTTTATTTTCTATTAGAGACTTATTTTTTGAATAAGTTTGTAATAATGTTATTTTTTCTGTAGCAGGTTTTATTACAAATTACGTATTTTTTCATCATCATTTTCTGAAGCAAAAGAGTGATTTGTAGTTTCAGATCTACTTTCAACTGACAATAAGGTTCTCTTTTATATTATTTTACAAAACTTCTAAATATGAAATTTACTTTTGATACCTATGTAACTTTTGTCTTAAGGACTCCACCGAGTGATACATACACATCGTGCAATCACCTGTACAATAATTTAAATACCCGGTTACTTACGGTAACATAGTATGTAATAGCTGGTGCACAAAATGGGGAAGAAGAGAAGGAATATCCTGTGTCACTGTAACCAAAATGCATGCGATATACTATCCGCAATATCCGATCCCGCAAAAGAAATTCAAAATTAAACACTTCGACAGACAATTGAAATTGAACAGTTAATCACACTCCCAAGTCTTCCAGTAAATCTCTCCTAATGCCGTAAATTTTTCGTCATATGGATACAGAAAAAGTGAGAACGGAGTTTTCCCGTTAACATATGAAGCGAATTGCGGAAAGGTTTCTGAAAATTCATAATTTTCCGTTAACACATCTTGAAAACGGTAATTTACCGCCAATATAAGAAGAATTGCGGAAAGTTTTCTGAAAATTCAGAATTTTCCGTTAACACATCTTGAAAACGGTAATTTACCGTCAATATAAGAGGAATTGCGGAAAGGTTTCTGAAAATTCAGAATTTTCCTTTACCACATCTTGAAAACGGTAATTTACCGTCAATATAAGAGAACTGCGGAAAGGTTTCTGAAAATTCAGAATTTTCCGTTAACACATCTTGAAAATGGTAATTTACCGTCAATATAAGAGAAAAATTTGCGGAAAGGTTTCTGAAAATTCAGAATTTTCCGTTAACACATCTTGAAATCGCTAATTTACCGTCAATATAAGAGAATTGCGGAAAGGTTTCTGAAAATTCAGAATTTCTGTGACGTACGAAAAAACCGTGAAATTCAGTTTTTTCGCCGTCATTTCCCGGAAAAAGTAGAATCAGAAACATGCTTCGTTAATTAAAGAAAGCAACAGGAAAAGCGGGTGGTGAATTTCAGAAAATATTTTACAGTGTGTTACAGAGATTGCAATGTCACCATTGAACAGCATCATATATAGCGAAGAAGTAAATTTGCGGATGGTTCACTGCGAAAAAATAAGTGGCGTGAGTTCACGAAAAATTTCTGAAAATAACTTGCAGCAAAATTGCCGCAAGTTGTCCGTCCTTTAACGAAATTTCCGTTTTTAAAAATTTCCCCACTTTTCTTTTTCTTAACTTCCCTATTTTCACAGATTTTCCGTAGTCTGAAATTCCGTTTAATTTAAGTTAATTCATTTATTTCATGTTACACACAGTTAGCAACGGAAAGCCCTTGCTGCCGTAGCTTAAGATGGTTCCACCTAAATTCTCTGCCTTATGTTTCCAATGACAAAACTTCTTTGCATATTTTCTTCGCAATTAATGTATTCCCAAGGATGAAAATTTGCACATCGAAAAAACTAACTTTATGTTATAGCATGGGATACTTGCTAAAACATAACCATAATTATATTAAAATTAATCATTTTACTTTGAGTAATCTTCAGCCCTGTTCATAGATGGCGCGACCTGTACATTGATGACGTCAGTAGATAAACAAATGTTGGATTGCTTAGTTATGATTATGTTTCAGTATTAAATATCCCATGGTATAACTTAAAGTCAGTTTTATCGGCTACTTTTTTCCGCACTACAATCTACATTTATTCCACTTTTCCTCCCAGTGCTCTACGGCAGCTAGCTCCTCTTAAACTCACATTTACTACCTGCATATGAAGGACGACAAAACAGAAAACCGTATCGAAAATCAATCACGAAAAATTAAGCTATTTTAGCACAAAGTTAAATCACATATTAAGCTATTTTAAGATTAAGTTATACAGTATATTAACATAAGTCACCGGACACCTAGAAGAGAAACACAACAGCGCATTTATTGACATGCATTAACACGGTGTGGGTCCACCTTTGGCCTTAATGCATGCACTGACCCTTCGAGACATGCTTTCGACAAGGTTTTGGAACACAGTGATAGGTATGCGCTTCCATTCGATACATTATGCTGACGCTAAGTGTTGCTTAGTAGTAGGTCTTGGTTCCAAATTTCATATGCGACGCTTTAATTCACCCCATAGGTGTTCTATGGGATTAATATCAGGGCTCTGTGTTGGCCAGTTCACACACGATACGGAATTATCGTCAAACAACGCCGTTATAGTCCTAGCTTTATGGCTCGGTGCATTATCCTGCTGGTACCAACAAGGCTCGGTTCTGTAATATTCCCACAGAGTTAGTAGGGCATAATTGCCCAGAATGTCGAGGTAGACGTGCTGGTTAACTGGTGTGTCCACGATAACCAATGGGCTGGGACCATACCACGAAAAACACCCCAACACGAGTACACTGCCAGCTACAAACTTGACCGTAGGAACAGTCCACTGTGGTAAATAGCGTTCCCCCTGCTGCCGCCATAATCACACACGGCCATCAGGCTGATGGATCGTGTATCTGGGTTCATCAATCCCTAGGACCCGTTTCCATTGATCTACGGTCCACGAAAAATGTTCTTTACACCATGCTAAACGACGAGTAGCATTCCGAGTGGAGATGAAAGGCTTATGAGCAGCCGCACGATCACGGTAACCCATGGAATGAAGTTTTTTGCGAATGGTACATGTACATATCGAGGTTCCAGCATTTTTATTCACCTGTACACTGAGGGCTTGGGCACTAGCACTTCGTTGATTAGCTGTAACGGCTCTCCTGAGTCTTCGACGTCCTCTATCACTGATGATTTTCTTTAGTCTGCCAGTATGTTTGCCTGCTTCAGGCACGCCATGTATCCTTCCACTTATTCAGTACATCCAAAACACTGGACTTGGGTATGTTCAAACGCCTCTCGGTGTCTCTTATGGGCAACCCACTAATATAATACCTAACAATCTTTCCTTTTTCAAAGCCAGTTCTCTCCCACCGGGCCATTTTCACTCAACCTCACGGTGCACGATCGCGGTCAGCCGCAGGCTTGTTTTTATACCGTTTGCAGCTGTACCACGCATCTTAACAACGCAGCGGATCCGTTCATTTGCTTTTGAAGTGTTGTCCGGTGACTTTTGTCAATATAGTGTATTTCCGTGTGGTCGAATTTGTTACTCATGCTCTGTTACGCTCTTGAGCGGTGGTACTCTGATTCCTGGGGTGGCCATATTATTCTGATACGACCGTGTATGTATCTTATCAGATCTGAATCTCCTAAAACTGAAATACCAGGAGAACTATGTAAAGACTATCATTCATTCGCCGAAATGACCATTATTTCACACGTGATTTAGCTATGAAGACGGTTTGAATTTCATTTTCGTATCTCTCTAAATCCTATAATGCCGGTATGAGATCAACCCATATAAAAGACACTGCATCGCCGTTGGAATATTGTTGGCCAGATTCCCAGGAATTCTTTTTTTTAGGTAAGCAGCTTGTCTCTTGCCCACCTTTAAACACCCGAAAGATTACTGTGCCGATTGAAAAAAATGGTGAGGAGCCCCACCCTTTCTTAAGGTGACCCACGATCACCTGCCACTAGTAAGATAGCAATTTTTCGGAGTTGTGATCAATTACTGCTCTTCCTGAACACCATATCAATATATATGTTTTATCTCGAAGTACGCAAAGGCAGGGACGTCGCTAGACTTAAATCAGGATGGGCGACTGGTGGGAGAGCATTATTTTTGGTGGGGCAAGCTTGATAGCAACTTTTTTTTTTTTTATTGAAGCTTTAACGACCACCGTTAGCAACTCACTACGCTATAAGTAGTCGCAAGTCCCTGATTTAAGGTGACCTTAAATCAGGAAAGGGCGACGTTTAGCATGGTGTAAACGGAAGGGAGACTTCCCGTGAGGCAAGACAAACACAACATCCATACCTCACCGGGAATCGAACCCGGACCCATCTCGGACGAATGGTCACAAGCCAGCGCTTATACCACTCCGCCACCGGGGCGGTTTTAATGCTTTTCACTACCAGCAAAACCGGAATTCGTGCAATCCTCATCCCCTCCACCTGGACACACACACATACACTATGTTGACAAAAGTCACCGGACACCCCTTCAAAAGCAAATGAACGGATCCGCTGCGTTGTTAAGATGCGCGGTACAGCTGCAAACGGTATAAAAACAAGCCTGCAGCTGACCGCGATCATATCGCACTGTGAGGTTGAGTGAAAATGTAGCCGACTTTGAGAAAGGAAAGATTGTTGAGTATTATATTAGCGGGTTGTCCATAAGAGAAACCGAGAGGCGTTTAAACATATCCAAGTCCAGCGTTTTGGATGTACTGAATAAGTGAAAGGACACATGGCGTGCCCGAAGCAGCAAACCTTACCGGCAGACTCAGGAAAGTCATTACAGCTAATCGACGGAGTACTGCACAAGACCTTAGTGTACAGGTGAATAACAATGCTGGAACCTCGGTATGTACATGTACCATTCGCACAGAACTTCATTCCATGGGTTACCGCGGTCATACGGCTGCTCATAAGTCTTTCATCTCCACTCGGAATGCTACTCGTCGTTTAGCATGGTGTAAAAAGAACATTTATTTTTTACCGTAGATCAATGGAAACGAGTCCTATGGACTGATGAATCCAGATACACGATCCATCAGTCTGATGGCCGTGTGTGGGTATGGCGGCAGCCGGGGAAACGCTATTTACCACAGTGTACTATTCCTACGGTCAAATTTGGAGATGGCAGTGTACTCGTGTGGGGGTGTTTTTCGTGGTATGGTCCCAGCCCATTGGTTATCGTGGACAAACCTGTTAACCAGCACGTCTACCTCGATATTCTGGACAATTATGCTCTACCAACTCTGTGGCAATACTATGGAACCGAGCCTTGTTGGTACCAATGCACCGAGCCATAAAGCAAGGACTGTTACGGCGTGGTTTGACGATAATTCCGTATCGTGTGCAGACTGGCCAGCACAGAACTCTTATTTTAATCTCATAGAGCACATGGGATGAATTAGAGCGCCGTATAAGAAGTTTGGAACCAAGACCTACTACTAAGCAACAGTTAGCGGCATCATTATGTACTGAATGGAAGCGCATACCTATCGCTGTGTTCCAAAAGCTTGTCGAAAGCATGTCTCGAAGGGTCAGTGCATGCATTAAGGCCAAAGGTGGACAGACACCTACTAATGCATGTCAATAAATGCTATGTTGTGTTGTGTTTCTCTTCTAGGTGTCCGGCAACTTTTGTCAATATAGTGTACATACACGGATATGACTACTTATGCCACTGGTGTAAGTTATAAGTGTTGGTAGAATGTCGCCTTCAACTTTACGCTTGCCCTGAACGCTTTGTCTTAAATTTCTTTTCAAAATGTTGCATTTTTGCTTACGAAAATAGTACTGTACTTAAACAATTTATTTAAAAGTAAATGTTTCTGTTTGCCTAAATGAAATTTTACCATCGTGCCACGAGGACACAATACCTTCCCTCCTTAATTTTTTCCTACCAGCCAGCGACTTTGCCTTGCACTCCTCTCCTGCAAAGCACTTAGTTGTCAACCGCTTTCTGCACTTTCGCTGTCCTGGAGCAGTGTTAAGAGTGTTAGTGTATTTTTAGATTCTACTTTCCGAGTTGGAATCCCCGATTTTGTTAAGAAAACAAACAGAGCAACTATAAGTGACCCCCTCAGTGAATTCATATTCACCGTCCTCAGTAGCGCTCTGGCCATACGAACTTAAAAAAGAAGCTTAAACTAAGGAATCAGAAGAGTGGAGAACAATTGAATTTCCATGGCTCTGCGTATGCTTTTTTTTTTTTTTTTTTTTTTTTTTTTGATTGGAGGTTTAACGACCACCGTGAGCAACTCAATGGGCTATAAGCAGTCGCCCGTCCCTAATTTAGGGTCACTGGTTCCAGGAAAGGGAGAGAGCCAGTGCCGTAAGACAAACACAACATCCATGCCTCATCGGGATTCGAACTCGGACCCCTTTCGGACGAATGATCAGAAGCCATCGCTTAGACCACTGCGCCACCGGGGCGGCTATGCTATTTTGATAACCTTTTTTGGAGACATAAAGAACGCGCATCCTAGAGGAAAATACGTATGGCTACATGAAATAAAACACAAGATTTATAACTTGGCAAAATGCCGATTATGTTTTAAATTTAAATATACTGGGAAAAAGGCACATTTTGAGTGAAAATCCTTCAAATACGTGTCAGTGAATAAACAAAGACATCACTCTTTCCACGTTTTAGCAACACATAGCCATCAACAAATTGTTATTCGGTCACCGCTGGGGATCCGGATCCCAGATCTCTCGATATCTAGCCGAGCGCGTCAGACTTACACCACGGTGGCCAATAATCCACCGCGCTATATGTGGTGTTTTTTTTTCAGCTTCTGACAACATAAATCCGTAAAATGGTCTCAGCTACTGAGAAGTTTCCATCTCATGGGCATTAACGGCACTGGCTGTATATTGATTATGGCAGTTAAATCCAAAGGGCGAGATCCAAAGTGAAAACAGTCTAAATACGTGGCGTCAGTGAATAAAGAAAGGCATCGCTCTTTCGACATTTTAGTAATACACAGCAACCGAAAAATTAGAGATCTCGAGAGATCCGAGATTCGGATCTCCAGCGGTGACCGAATAACAATTTTTCGGTTGCTATGTGTTGGTAAAACGTGGAAAGAGCGATGTCCTTATTTAGACACATTTTGAATTGGGTGGGCAAGACAGATTTGACCTCACCCTCGCACCCCCTTGGCGACGTCCCTGCGTATAGGACGTGGGTGGATCAATGCTAAATTAAAGGGGCACGCCATCGCACAAGTGGCTGTGGAATGGAAAAAAATACGTTCAGGGAAAAAGAGAAAAAATTCCCAAAGAAAGGCATGTCTCTATCTTATTTTAAGTTTAGAGCAGATCCTTATTTTTTGATTGGATGTTTAACGACCACGGGGAGCAATTCAGTGGACTATATATAAGCAGTCGCCCGTCACTAATGTAGGATTAATGGCTCTAGAAAGAGAGCCAGCACTGTAAGCCAAACAGAATCTCCATGCCGCACCGGGATTCGAACACGGACCCCCCCCCTGGACGAATGATTAGAAGCCCGCCCTTTATACCACACTGTCACAGGCGCGGATGTTTGGTAACATGAGATATCCGGAATACAGAGTAAAGTGAAAGTACAGGGGTTGGACAGAATAATGTGAACATGTAGGGAAAGAAGGTTTTGCGTATCTAATAGAGTGTAGGACCACCATTGGCGTACCTAATAAGGTGTGAGACCACCATTGGGGTACCTAATAAGCTGTGAGACCACCATTGCCGTACGTAATTAGGTGTGAGACCCCATTGGCGTACCTAATAGGGTGTGAGACCACCATTGACGTATCTAATAAGGTGTGAGACCACCATTGACGTACCTAATGAGGTGTGAGACCACCACTGACGTACCTAATGAGGTGTGAGACCCCCATTGACGTACCTAATGAGGTGTGAGACCACCATTGACGTACCTAATAAGGTGTGAGACCATTGACGTACCTAATAAGGTGTGAGACCACCATTGGCGTACCTAATAAAGTGAGACCACCATTGGCGTACCTAATAAGGTGTGAGACAATCATTGGCGCACCTAATAAGATGTGAGACCACCACTGGCGTACCTAATAAGGTGTGAGACCACCATTGGCGCACCTAATGAGATGTGAGACCACCATTGACGTACCTAATAAGGTGTGAGACCACCATTGGACGTACCTAATAAGGTGTGAGACCACCATTGGCGTACCTAATAAGGTGTGAGACCACCATTGGTGTACCTAATAAGGTGTGAGACCACCACTGGCGTACCTAATAAGGTGTGAGACCACCATTGGAGTACCTAAGAAGGAGTGAGACCACCATTGGCGTACCTAATAAGGTGTGAGACCACCTTTAGCATTCAAAACGGCCTGAATCATCCTTGGAATGGACACATACCAATCCTGGGTAGTGGTTAGTGGGATGTTACACCATTCTTCATGCAAAAATTGCTCCAGTTCCTTGAGAGATGTAGGAGGAAGATAATAGGACCTTACTGTGTTCTTCAACACAGACCATATTGGTTCCGTGATGTTTACGTCTGGTGACTGGGGAGGCTAAGGAAGGTATTAAAGTCCGTCCTCATTTTCCTTAAAGCATTATTGGACAATCCAAGCTCTGTGAAATAGGACGTAATCGTCTTGACGGATGGCAGCCCCCACAGGGAACAATTCCTGAGCCTGGAAACAATGCCTGAGAGAGAGTGGAACGACATTGTTTGTTTCTTCTGTTCCTTATCTGTAGGGATTGACTTTCGAAGTACTGCAGCTAGCTAGTTCAGAGAAAGCGAGATTTTGAACGTGCTTAATCTTGTTTTCCTCTCTCTTTAAAGGTTATATTCTTCGATAAAGTTTCATTAATATATTCTAGGCTTACATTCAACTAAATATTTTCAATAATGTCTCATTTCATTGTTTAATTTTCACAATTTAATAAAATATACTCATCGTGAAAAAAAAAAATTGCACCCAGAATGAAGCAACCGACAAGAATGAAACTTGGTGGGAAGGTTTAACATCGTGAGACATGCAAATGATTCTAGTATCACGCTCGGCCGCGCCTATGACGTAAGCAAGGAGGGGTCGTAGCGCTGTGTCTGACCGGCTATACAAGGTTCGTCCCGTTGCGCGTGCTTGCCATTGTGACTCGTGCTGTTGCGTTGGTTTTATCCTTTGCAAGTAAAGTATGCCGAGCAGTTAGAGGAGTTCGAGAGGGGCCCCATCGTCGGGCTTCGGGAACCGAGATGGTCTTATCGCCATATTGAGCACCATACCGGTCGTGCGGTTATCACCACAGCACACTGTTAGCGGCAGTGGATAGAACAAGGCACGCAGCAGTGACAGGAAGGTTCTGGGCGACCTACACGAAACACGGAGAAGAAGGACCGACGAGTTGTCCGACATGAGCGGAATCAGCCAAGAGCCATGAATGCGAATATTCAAAGAGCCGTGGTGCTCTCCATGAATCGTCGGATTAGTGTCAGCACCATTGACAGACGGCTGCACGACGTAGGACTGCGCGTACGCAGACCATTACGACGACTGCCCTTAACACCATTGTATCGTCGCCAAAGACTGCAATAGGTCGTGCCAGACTGTCGTGGAGCCACTCAGAATGGCGGCGGGTAGCCTTCAGTGACGAGTCCAACTTTTGTCTTGGAGGAGACGACCAACGAATCAGTGTGTGGAAAAACCGTGGTCAGCGCCAAGATGGACGGTTTGTTGTCGTGCGTCACACGTCCAGAAGGCCTGGTGTCATGGTGTGGGGTGCAATTGCCTACGATGCCAGATCACCTTTGGTGTTCCTTAGAGACAATTTGACAGCCCAACGTTACGGTAATGAGGACCTGCAACCACTGGCTCTAGCTTTTTTGAACGCTGAGTCCGGTGCGGTTTTCCAACAAGTCAACGCTCGTCCGCATACTCCTGCTGTCTCGAGAGCTTGCCTTCAAGGCACTGAAACTCTGCCATGGACAGCCGCATCGCCAGACATATCGCCGACTGAAAATGTGTGGGATGCAATTGGACGCGCTGTCCACACTCCACCCCTACCGCACAATCTGCAGGAATTACGTGAGAAGTTTCAAGCTGCATAGGATGGCTTATCGCAGGACACCATTAGGAACCTGTACAACTCCATGCCAAGACGTCTGGCATGCTGTGTGAGCAAACATGGCGGCCCGACGTCCTACTGAGAGACACTACTTATTGGCGTGTAGCTCAATAAATTTTGCCCATATCAGTCTCAATGTTTAATCATTTATTGTTCCTGGTAACCTTTACCTTCCTCCCGAATAGCATTGCAATCCGATACGTCCTTCTGGGTGCACCTATTTTTTGACGATGAGTGTATAATAGAAATGCAAAATAATACAAAGTGGCACATCACAGACCGGGCCTTAAACGCACGGGCTTCAGCCGGGCCGGGATCATCAAATAAGACCCGTGGAGACCCCTAACCCACATTGTGGCTGATACTTATTAGTTCTCGGCAATACTTCTTTAATACGAACATTTAGCGTGGACCAGGAACATCAAACAGAAGTCATCGTTCTTTCCACGTTATTAAGTGAGTCACGGAAAAATTCTCATTGGCCGCCACCGGGAATCAAACCCAGGGTCTTTCAGTTACTCGCCGGACATGCTTCCACTGCACGTTTCCAAACTCATGGGGGCGAAAGACAATTATACGTCCTGCTACTTCACTGAGTGTCATGGTAATGGCAGATTGAATGATCGGTCAAAGCTGAACTTTTGGCAAAGTACGCCAAAGAGCAAGAGCTTAAGAGGCCTTTTCAAACCCTTGACGAACGAATCTCCTCTTGTCGCGAACAGTTTGCTCATACCATTTAAATGAATGACATTCATGTATCATGGACAATTTTTATGTTTCACTATTATTTCCTAGCTATTTAACTGATTGCTCACTCATATAATGGTTAACACTGATTAATTCTCGACGTTACTTTTCTCATTGGGAATATATTCCCGAACTTATGCGGGTGGAAGAAAGTTAAACGTGCTGATACTTCAGTTCTGACGTATTACATAGGTAACGCACATGTCAACACAGCCAGTAGCAATGATACCCCCTTGACGGTGTAGCTTAATTGGGAAAGCATTCGGCTCCGGAGCAGAAGGATGTGATTTCGAGTTCCGCCACCGGCAAATTTGAGTTTTCACATTGTCCCCCGAATCGTTAAAAATGGGTCGACTGGCCTGTGGGTTCTTCCAAAAATATGTGATATTTCTTCAACATGTACTGTGGAATTAATGAGAATTCCTTCTTCGCTTCGAAAAATGAGTAATGCTTCTTCCACATATCGTGTGGAATTAATGAGAATTCCTTCTTCGCTTCGAAAAATGAGTAATGCTTCTTCCACATATCGTGTGGAATTAATGAGAATTCCTTCTTCGCTTCGAAAAATGAGTAATGCTTCTTCCACATATCGTGTGGAATTAATGAGAATTCCTTCTTCGCTTCGAAAAATGAGTAATGCTTCTTCCACATATCGTGTGGAATTAATGAGAATTCCTTCTTCGCTTCGAAAAATGAGTAATGCTTCTTCCACATATCGTGTGGAATTAATGAGAATTCCTTCTTCGCTTCGAAAAATGAGTAATGCTTCTTCCACATATCGTGTGGAATTAATGAGAATTCCTTCTTCGCTTCGAAAAATGAGTGATGCTTCTTCCACACATCGTCTGGAATTAGTGAGAACTACTCCTTCTACAGAGAGTGACTTTAAGCATGGTTTGCGGCTGGCCCGGAAACCTAGTATTCCGTCCCATCTCGTTCCTCCAAGGCCTGTGGGATGTAACTGTCGAGTCACATTATTGTGACCACCTCTACTTTTGATGTCAACAGCGCGTAGCCAAGGAAAGAAAGCACATGTCGTGAGCTGGCTTAAAGGGTATATAATGTGTGCTGTAGGCATTCTGAAATCATATCACTCGTTGCTGTCATGGATAAAAGGAATGATTTATCAGATTTGCAAAAAGGGATGATTATCGGCTTTAGGACCAAGTGTGGACGTTTTTCTGAAACAGCACACTTTGTGAACAGTTCGCGGGCTGCTGTGATTAAAGTGTATTGTGATTGGAGAAATGGCACCATTGCGAATAAGCGATGTGGAAACTGCGGAAAACCACGTGCCATTGATGTGAGAGGTGAACGTCGGCTTCGAAGTTGCGTGAGGGCCGATTGACACGCTACAGTGGCAGCAGCTCACTGGCCGATTGAACAAGGGGGCTATCGGAAGTGTGTCTGAAACGGCAGTTCAGCGAACCCTGCTGCGTATGGGGCTCCGATGCAGACGGATGGTCACTGCACTTATGCTAACGAAAGTGCATCGGCAGAAAAGACTAACATTTGCACGGCAGTATGAGAATTGGACTCCGCTGCTTGGCAATGGATTCCCTTCTCCAATGAGTCACGTTTTCTGTTTTATCGAACGGATGGACTTTGGCGTATAAAAGCGAGAAACATCGGAGAAAAAACACTCTTCAACCATTGCTGTAAAAACACAACCTGCGGAGGGGCGGGGCAGCGTTATGATCTGGGGAATGTTTTCGTGGCATTCTCTGTGTCCACTCATACATGTGTGAAGGCACTATAAACCGAATTTGTTATGAATCCATCCTTGCAGACCACTTACATCGATACATGCCGATTGTCTTTCCTGGAGCGGACGGGATCTTCCAGAACTACAATGCGACGTGTCACACTGCTAGAAATGAGAGTGGTTAGAAGAGCAAGATGAAGACTTCAAAGTATTTCCATGATGCCCTAATTCTCAGACTTAAACCCAATTGAGCATCTGTGGGACCACCTCGAACGTGTTGGTCGTTCTATGGATCCTTGGATCCTCCAGCAGCTGTCAGATACAATGCAGTCAGCATGGCTCCACATACTTGTGAACACCTTCCAGCACCTTATTGAGTCACTCCCAACCCGTTCAGCTGCTGTCCGCGTTGCACACTGTGTTTACTTAAGATATTAGCTGGTGGTCACAATAAATTGACTCGACCGTGTATATGACGTACTACAGAGGTGACGTGCATGTCAAGACGGCAAGCAGCAGTGATGAGCCCTCCCTCCCTCCCCTTTTTTTATAAGAGGTTTAACGACCACCATGAGAAACTCAGTGATCTATAAACAATCGCCCATCCCTAACTTAGGGCTAATGGCTCCAGGGAAGGGAGAGAGCCAGCGCCGTAAGGCAAACGCAACATCCATGCCTCACAGGGATTCGAACCCGGCCTCATCTCGGACGAATGATCAGAAGCCATCGCTTAGACCACTGCGACACCGGTGCGGCTGATAAGCCCTTGCCGGCGTAGTTTAATTAGGAAAGCATTCGGCTCCGAAGCAGCAGGATGTGGGGTTCCAGGTACGCCATCGGCAAGTTCGGATTTTCACGTCGGCTCTGAAACGTGAAAAACCGATCCACTGGCCATTAGCTTCTTCGAACAATGTATGATACTTCTTTCTCACATCGTCTGAAATTAATGAGAACTCCTTCACTTCGAAAAATGCGTGGTGCTGCTTCACACATCGTCTGGAATTAATGAGAATTCCTTCTTCACTTCGAAAAATAGGTGATGCTTCTTCCACACATCTTCTGGCATTAATGAAAATTCCTTCTTCCCTGCGAAAAATGTGTGATGCTTCTACGCATCGTCAGGAATTAATGAGAATTCCTTCTTCGCTTCGAAAAATGTGCGATGCTTCTTCCACGCATCGTCTGGAATTAATGAAAATTCTTTCTTCCCTTCAAAAAATGGGTGATACTTCTTCTATAAATCACTTGAAATTAATAAGAATTCCTTCTTCGCTTCAAAAAATGTGTGGTGCTTCTTCCACACATAGTCTGGATATAATGATAATTCCTTCTTTGCTTCGAAAAATGTGTAATGGTTCTTCCATTCATGGTTTGGAATTAATGAGAATTATTTCTTCTACGCTTTTAAAGATGTGTGATACTTATTCGACACATCGGCTGGAATTAGTCATAATTCCTTCTTCTACAGAGCATGGTTTACGGCGAACCCGAAACCTGCGATTTCGTGCCCCAGGCGTTTTCAAAGGCAGGAAGTGATATATGTGTACCACAGAGGTGACGCACATGTCAAGAAGGGAAGTAGCAATGGTAAGCTCTTATCGGTGTAGCTTAATTGAGAAAGCATTCAGCTCCGGAGCAGAAGTATGTGGGGGAGTACGAGTCGCATTACCAGCAGAAAGAGGGTTTCGCTTCACAAAGTGTGCCGTGGTCATGGCGGATTGAAGGATCATTTACAGCGGTGAGAGCAAACCATTCACGGTGAAGAGAATAATACAAAATACATTTTGAAAAATACTTCACGAGTGGCTCATCACCACTGGAGACTGCCACAAGGGAGTCCATGTTTGTCATGGCGTAACAGCATGTGAAATGCAGAAAAACTATAAACACACAAAAGGTCGTCTTATTGCATCCTGAAATGTTCGTAATGAGATTTTCGCATTGAAAAAAAAAAAGTGTTGGCAGTTATATATATATATTTTTTTACCTTTCTATCAATGATTCTGTGTAATTGCCGCAGAAGTTACGCTTAGTTTTTCAGTTCCTCGTCCCACGACCTCTACTGCAACTTTTATTCCCTTATTACTAAACCCGCAGTTTCCTTCCGTTCTGTGTCTCAAGAGAATCCTTTGTTGCCACTAAAACTCCGAATTTTCTGTTTCTTGGGTTCTTGGGCCATGCATTGCGGAGCAAACATTATCCCACCCTGCTCCCCAGAGAGTTAATTTGTGTCGAATGTTCGCACGAAAATAAAGAAGGAAACTATTCTAACCGTAAGTTTTCGTGTGGTTCCGAAAAATATAAAAATAGGGCAATGCCAGATGCAGCTCTTCCAAACAGCCTCTACCACCCACCCACCCTCCCAAAGCTATAACTTTTTTTCCCTTTCATGCCCCCCCCTCTTCCATAACAGCATCGAAACACGAACGTCAACTCCGTGCACGTTACAAATGGACGCGAGTAAAGAGGAAAAGGGGGGGAATGAGGGACCAGATGGAACGCTACTTCACCTTGTAAAACCCATTACGCTGCAGAGCACTCTATCTTGTTAGGGAGCAGACATCGATGTGGTTAGGAATTCACCGCGCCCGAAGCCCTTCACCCGCTTTTGGTATTCATGAGCGCGCGTTGCCATGGCAACGAGAGCAGATTAAAGGATGCCGTGTCTTCACTAACAGAGCATCGGTTACCAGGACAACAGATAACGTCACCCGCTCTCTTGCAGCTCTCAGACGGGGAAGGATGGGTTTTATGAAATCACGTTGTCGCTCCAATGTTGCTCCTGCTAGGGAATAAGAAATATCATCATAATTCGCTGGCGTAACACGCATACGAACTGGCTGACATTTCACGACGGCACGTCGCACGTAAAAAAGGCGTTTAAGTAATCTATTTGCTTTTGCAAAAATTTATTAGCGGGATTTAAGTTTCGCTCAATTAATGTTGAATCTTTAATCGATCAGATAAGTGGATGACGCACATTTAAATCTGAGCATAGAAACTGCGCAAAGAAATGTGACGTGTTTGTCACTATTTGTCTGTGCCTAGATTTTTTGAATTCCTACCCAAATTTGATGGTGTTTTTGTCTGTCGGAATAGAACGCTTGTACACTGGAGGGATATTGCATGAAATGAAAGATGTATATATAGTCAACTCTCGTTATAAGAAAGTTCAAGGGGATTGAAAATCAGTTTCTTATAACCGAAGTTTGTTATCGCCCAATTTGGATTAAAATGGTTAAAACTTCGCAATTAAAGCAGATACATAACGTATATTACATGTATTTTATGAATAAACAAGTTTACATCAATACATACCTTTTATAAAAAAATCTGTTATTGAAGTCTGATTTTTGGATTTACCATTACAATCGTCTCACATTTGGAGTCCAATCAAACATTGCTGTTTCTCTGCTTCTTGAGCACTTGGAATATTACTCACATAGTCCTATATATTATAACCATATGAATATGATCAATTGTAATGTGCTGAAACTGCTAATCAATTGAGATGCATATCATACATTACTCAAAATAGTACAAAACTCTATGCACATTTTCTTCATGTAAGAAGCAAAGTCTATTTCTTTAATGGCTATAAGCAAAGCGCGAGAATTTACACAAAATTATGGAAGTGAATGTTGCAAAACTAAAGCACTTTACACAAAATAATGTAATGTAAAAAAGGTACCTTAAGTCCGACAAGCAACATAGTTCTGCATAGATGTATTAGTAATCAACTCTGCTCAATTGTCCAATACTTGGGAGTAATACTTCAAAAAGGCTACGACTCGGTTGCAGGTCGAATTATGTAGTATAATACTAGTCCAATGCAGCCCCATTGTCCAATATATCGTAGTAACACTTCAAAAAGGCTAGGACTCAGTTGTAGATCGAAGTATGTAGTATAATACCAGTCCAAATGCAGCCCCATTGTCCAATATATCTGAGTAACACTTCAAAAAGGCTAGGACTCGGTTGTAGATCGAAGTATGTAGTATAATACCAGTCCAAATGCAGCTCCATTGTCCAATATATCTTCAAAAAGGCTAGGACTCGGCTGTAGATCGAAGTATGTAGTATAATACTAGTCCAATGCAGCTCCATTGTCCAATATATATCGGAATATCACTTTGTAAAGGTTAGCACTCAGTTGCAAGTTGAAGTATGTGGACAGTTCAAAAGGCACATCCACACTCACATTTAGTGTAAATGTATGTAACAAATGAAAGGTGAACAAAATTTTAATTCCCCACTTGGCTACAGAAAAAGAGACGGAAACTTCGCTTCTTCACAAAAAATATAAGCAAACATCGTGCGATATTAGTGCACATGCTATGATTTCGGTACTTGTTCGTACCATTATCAAGTTGTGTTCTGGTGGCTCTGCTAGGGGTCGGGTAATTGAATCAGAAGGCTGCCAATCAGTGGCTGTCATGCCACTGTCCACGTCATCCTCGAGGTCACATGTTGAATTCGTCTGACAGAGCATCTCGCCGACAGGTTGCTGCAGGTCGATTTGTAGATTCAGACCATCAAACCGAGGATGGATTTTATCAAAAGGAAAACCATGTTCCTTTTGATAAAAAAAAATATAATATGAAATTGATAGTAAACATAAAAAAAGATGTAAATCAGGCCAACATGGTAAGACCTGTATTTTGATACCTCAACTATATGTTTACGTTCAGCCGTTCTCTCACAACTGGTCTTACAGTAAAAAAACCTTATAGAACTAATATATAGATACCAGCATGTTTGTTTTTACTTGAAGCTGAGAAATTTTGTATTAGTAGGTACTCAAAGAAATGACGAATTTGATTTTCTTTCTTTTTTTTTCGCTGAAATATAGTCTATTCTACATGTATAATAGAAATTCGACACCCTTATTTGGACCGATTTTTTTTTCTTTGGTTATCAATATACACTATCTACCAACAAGTAATTGGACTCCTGTGATATCAAAGGAAAACGAAGTTTATTCACCTTCAATAGTTGGTAGAGCCTCCACGAGCGGCGATTACAGCTGCGACCCTCCGGGGCATACTCTCAACCAGGCGTTGTACGACGGCTAGCGGTATTTTCTTCCACTCGGCTTGGAGAATACAGGTCAGTTCCTTCACCGATTTCGGATGGGGGGGGGCACCCCTTAAGTCGACGCTCCAACTCGTCCCAGAGGTGCTCGATAGGGTTAAGGTCCATTCGATTAACCCAATTGCCACCATACCAAGCCATGGTGGACCTCGCAACATGACAGGTGGCATTGTCATCCTAAAAGTAACATGGGTCCACCCCGTAAAACTGCCACAACGTAGAAAGCGCATGGCCATCCAAAATGGTGCAGTAGGTCTCGGCGTTGAGTCTACCAATAATTGCGACCAAGGGTCCCGTGCCGTACCAGGATAAACACCCCCATAGCATAATTCCACCGCCGCCGAACTTCACAGTTGGCACAATACATTCCGTCGGGAGGCGTTCTCCAGGCAGACGCCAAACCCAGACCCTGCCATCCGAACGGTAGAGGGTGAACCTTGATTCGTCGCACCAGAGAACCTGTTTCCACTGTTCAACGGTCCACTGTCGACGTTCTTTGCACCACGTTAGCCGAGCAGCGCTATTGGACTTGGTGATCAAAGGCTTGTGGGCGGCAGCACGTCCATGATAACCGAGCAGATGGGCTTCCTTACGGATAGTATTCATCGAAAGAACACTCCCGGATGCCTGTTGAAACTCCTCGCGGATGTGGCCCATCGATTTGGTGCGGTTCTTCCGAATTTCTCTGGCCAGCACCCATCGGTCTCTAACTCCCAGTTTTGTGGGTCTGACGGGTCGGAGCACATTCCGGACAGTCACCTCTCATCTTCCACTTGCCAATCACTTAGACCACTGTCGATTTTGGGTACTTCAACTCGCTGGATATGTCACGTATGGATCGGTCATTTCTGTGATACCCGACGATTACACCTTTCTCGAAATCAGAGAGCTCCGAACTGCGTGGCATCTTGCATGCGACTGGTTGCGTTGTTGCTTCCCACACGATATTTAACGGCGGCGGCCGTGACGTGTATCAGGACCGCAGATATCGTCGATTGCAGGGGTGTCCAATTACTTGTTGGTAGATAGTGTGTAAACGACGCCACTGTTCCCAATTGACAGTGGACTGCGTTGAACCTGTGTAAAGGTAAACAACTCGTAATACGACTGTTGCTGCTTTTGAAACAGCTGTCGAGTGTAATATTTGTTATTGTAATTTTACAAAGTTTATTAAAACTATAATGTTCAACGTAGTAAATACGTAACAGTAATATGATGACGTCACAAATATATTTCAAATACGTAACAGTAATGTAACGAAGTTACAAATATCTTTCAAATACGTAACAGTAACACGAAGTTGGTATGTTGAAGTTACAAAGACCTTTCACTCTAACGTATCGCTTATGTTTCAAAGTTATGTAACGTTTAAGGACATTTTGACGTAACCGTAAGTTTGCTGAAACATTACTGATTACATTGCGAAACGTTTCTGAAAAGTCTCAATGTTTCAGTGATACGTACTTGTATCATATACGAAATCTTCTGTGCTGTGTAGGTAGTAGCGTGAAACAGTGTCACAATGGGTACAATGATCACGTTTTGGTACGCTGAGGCATTCATGTTAGCTTTTTTTTTTTTTTTTTTTTTGATTGGAGGTTTAACGACCACCGTGAGCAACTCAATGGGCTATAAGCAGTCGCCCGTCCCTAATTTAGGGTCACTGGTTCCAGGGAAGGGAGAGAGCCAGTGCCGTAAGACAAACACAACATCCATGCCTGACCGGGATTCGAACCCGGACCCCTTACGGTCGAATGATCAGGGGCCAACGCCTTAGACCACTGCGCCACCGGGGCGGCCATGTTAGCTTGACAAACATGAAAGGAAGAACCGTTATTAAAACACACTCCTGCCCAGACCAGAACTTATTGCCGCAAGCAGGGCTGACAGCCTATCACAATCAAGAAAACAGTTGTTTTAGTAGCCACTCAATGGTAAAAATAGTAGTAGTCTGAATAGTAGCCTTAACAACTTATATTAATGACTAAAATAGTTTCCCAAAAAAGTGTACGAGTTTCAGAATGTGAGTGGTCCACATAAAAAAAAAAAAAAAATTTGTACATTTTTTTTTCATTTGTTTCAAACCATGGTGACAAAATTACCACATATTCACGTTTTGGTGAGAAAAAAATTATATATATCCACACACTACAAAAAGGACATCTAAGTTTCAATATAATAATTCAAGACACTTAGAACTATAAAGGTTATGGAAATTATACCCAAAAAATACTCTATTCAATTATACACTGAAGAGCAATTGAATTAGAGATACCTGTCTAGTAACGTGTAGCACCACCTTTTGCCCTGGTGACGGCGGCGATTCGTCTCGGCATGGACTCGACAAGACACCGGAAGCGTTGGAAAGCCATACGGATCCACGACAACTGAACAAGCTCCCACAGTTCACGAAGATTTGATGGAGGGGGAATCAGAGCCTAGAACATCTCTCTCGATGGCATCCCAGATGTGCTCGATGGGATTGAGACCAGGTGACCTAGCTGGCCAAGGAAGCGAGGTCACGTCGGCGGACTGTTCATCCAACCATCCGGATGCAATTCGGGAGCTGCATTGTCTTGTTGCAGGATGAGGTCCCCAGTGGGATGTTGAAGACGCACAAACGGGAGCAAATGGTCGTCCAGGATATCCGGTAACGTTGACCTGTGAGGGACGATGTCACACGTACCAGGGGTCCCATTTCAGTCCACGTAAGCAGTCCCGAGACGAGAATGCCACCCCCATCAGCTTGAAGAGTACCCTGCTGACAAGAAGGATCCATCGCTTCATGTGGTTTGCGCCGTACTCGTATCCTGCCATCCGCATGTACCAACGTGAATCTCAACTCATCAGTCCAGGCAACATTTTCCCACATGTCTAGGGTTCAGTGGCAATGTTCCTGCGACCATGCTAATCTTTGCACCCTGTGATGTGCGGTCAGCAGCGGTACCCTCGTAGGACGATGGCTTCTTCACCCCATAGCGTAGAGATGGTTCTGGATGGTGTGGCTGCTTACACGTATTTGTGCACCAGCGTTAAATTGCAGAGTGATTCCTTGCACTATGGCCCGTCTATCCGCTGTTACAATACGAGCTAGCCGACGATGACCCCTCTCATCCACACGCTGTTTTCCACGGCAGTTGGCCCTTGCAGGGATGGTTTTACCGGATTCGATGTACTCACGGTGCACCCTTAACACAGTGGCTCGTGAAAATCCCTGCACCTGCACGACTTCAGAGATGGATTGACCCATTCGTCGGGCCCCGACAATTTGCCAACGATCAAATGCGCTTAGATCCTTCGTTTTACCTATACTGCGTCCGACTCTGGCTGATTCCCGTCGCATCACTCCTTACATTGTCGGATCGCTGCATATGTCATGTCGTTTCCGTTTACAGGGCCGCCCACAGCGCCGCATTTGCATAACGTCTCAAATTCAGTTGCTCTGTTCAGTGTATGTATCAAAACTACATACTTACATAATCTAACCTGATAAAAAAAACTTTGGAATTAGAAAACACTTCCTTTGCCATTGTTCTGGAGGTCAGATGTTCCTATCTGTATCAAGCCAGTAGGGAGAGCTTTCTTCTACTTTCGTGGTTGGTAAAAAAATATAAGATTTATCAAGTGGGCTTCACAGACTGTGTTGAAAAAAATGTGTATTTCTTCTTTCAAAGGCCATAGCTGTGGTCATTCAGTGTTATGATGATCATTTGTTTTGTTCTGTAGACATAGTCGTAGTTATCTGATACGAGGTATATCAAGTATCGCATTCGAATAGATAATCAATCTGTATCATACTCCAAACAGAAAAACAGAACACTTTTTCGGCGGAATATCTTAATTTGTGTAGGTCATTCCTCTAATCAAACGTGGTGTGACGTACCTGCCAGCAGGACGCACACGACATAAAGGCAGATAGGAATCAGAATAAATCGTCTGCGTAGCTCAGTTGGTAGAGCGACTTGTTCCGGAATAAGCGGCCTCGGGTTCGAATCCCGGCGTAGACCAAAAATGACGGAGAAATCTACTTCGTTATAATGGCGCCCGAACTATCCGGAATACCCGGCCGTTCAAAATCTCGCATTGGTGTGATGTTATTTCCACACCGCGAGACAGGAAAAATCAGAGAATTCCTTCTCCAGCGCTTCGAAAAATAAAAACGTGTGATGTTGCATTCCACACAGCAGATTGACTGGGAGATCTCAAGTGCACGTTCTACAGTGGATGGCTGCCTGCAACGATTCATGGTCACGGCTGACCCGTGGGCCATGCCCCCTGCCCTCTTTCGGGGGGGAGATGTGACGTACCTGCCAGCAAGACGCACACGACATAAAGGCAGATAGGAATCAGAATAAATCGTCTGCGTAGCTCAGTTGGTAGAGCGACTTGTTCCGGAATAAGCGGCCTCGGGTTCGAATCCCGGCGTAGACCAAAAATGACGGAGAAATTTACTTCGTTATAGTGGGTCTAGTTTACACTTGCCATTGACTTTCCTCCATGATACCTGCAATAGAGCAATAAACTGAACGAGATATATCGATACCAAAGTTGATATTCACGTGTATCGATATTAAAACGGATGTTATACAAGCACGTCGATATACGCAACACAAATTGCGTTTTTTTTTTTTTAAGTAGTAGCCTTACAATTACAATAGTTCAGGGTTTTTCTGAAAATAGTTGCTTTTGGCTATTTTTGTAGGTAATAGTAGCCATAGCCGTCTGTCATCAAAAATAGTAGCAATAGTCGCCACTGGCAGACCTGCGCTAGTAAGGGTGGAAGGACTGCAGTTAGCGTTCGGTACGTCCACCCTTACCAGCGTCGGGTATCAGGATACAGAGCAAAACGGGATTCGTCTGTGACCAGTACATGGTGCGATTATGTATTCCATGACATGTACTGTTAGGCTTAGGTAAACCTTTGACGACGGTGAGCTGATATCAATGCTATAGACCACAGCGGCCTCCTTGCTCTAAATCCGTACTCATGAAGACCATTTTGTACCGTGTGCATACATACTGTGACACCAGAAGCAGCTCGAAGTGATTCCCGGAGTTGGCTACTGGTAATACTAGACCTTCTCCGAGCACTTACTGTCAGGTAGCGAATTTGCCTCTTGGTATAGTTATCCTCGGACGAAAACTCCTGAGTCGATTTGCAACATTTCCATATCGTAGAAATCTTGTATGTAGCAGACTCCTGAAGCATCAGCAACACCGATTGCAGTGCACTTACCCAAAACATGCCAACAGCCGTATTTTGTTGTCAGTGGTTAGGGTAGTTTCACCTAAAATCTCTGCCTTATGTTTCCAATGGTTAAAACTTCTTTACATACACGGTCGAGTCACATTACTGTGACCACCAGCTAATATCCAGAGTAACCGCCGTGTGCAGCGCGGACAGCAGCTAGACGGGCTGGGAGTGACTCAATAAGGTGCTGGAAGGTGTTCACAGGTATGTGGAGCCATGTTGACTGCAGTGCATCTGACAGCTGCTGGAGGTTGCGTGGTGAAGGACTCATAGAACGAACAAACACGATGGAGGTGGTCCCACAGATGCTCAGTTGGGTTTACGTCTGGGGAATTAGGGGGTTAGGGATATACTTTGAAGTCTTCATCGTGCTCTTCTAACCGCTCTCGGTCATTTCTTGCTGTGTGACACGCCGCATTGTCGTTGTGAAAGATCCCATCTGCCACAGCAAAGACAATCAGAATGTGTGGGTGTACGTGGTCTGCAAGGATGGATTCATAACGAATCCGGTCCGTAGTGCTTTCCACGGGTATGAGTGGACCCAGAGAATGCCATGAAAACATTCCCCAGACCATAACGCTGCCACCACAAGCTTGTAGTCTTCTTTCAGTGGTTGAAGAGTGTTTGTTCTCCGATGTTTCTCGCCTTATACGCCAACGTCCATCCGTTCGATGAAAATCGGAAAACGTACCTCATCGGAGAAGGCAATCCCCTGCCAATCAGCGGAAGTCCAATTCCGATACTGCCGTGCAAATGTAATGCTTTCCTGCCGATGCACTTTCGTTTTTTTTTTTTTTTTTTTTTTTTTTTTATTGAAGGTTTAACGACCACCGTGAGCAACTGAATGGGCTATAAGCAGTCGCCCGTCCCTAATTTAGGGTCACTGGTTCCAGGGAAGGGAGAGAACCAGTGCCGTAAGACAAACACAACATCCATGCCTCACCGGGATTCGAACCCGGACCCCTTTTGGACGAATGATCAGAGGCCATTGCCTTAGACCACTGCGCCACCGGGGCGGCGCACCTTCGTTAAAATAGGTGCAGTGACCATCCGTCTGCATCGGAGCAACATACGCAGCAGAGTTAAATGAATTGTCGTTTTAGACACACTTCCGGTAGCCCCCTGGTTCATTCGGCCAGTGAGTTGCTCCACTGTACCGTGTCGATCGGCCCTCACGCACCTTCGAAGCCGAAGTTCGCCTCTCACATCAATAGCACGTGGTGCTCCGCAGTTTCCAAGTCGCTTATTCTCAGTGGTGCCATTTCTTCAATCACGATACACTTTAAACACAGCACCACGCGAACAGTTCACAAACTACGCTGTTTCAGAAATGCTTCCATCCTTGGCCTGAAAGCCGATAAGCATCCCTTATCGCAAATGTGATAAATCACTCCTTTTATCCATGACAGCAAAGAATTATATGTTTTCAAAATGCCTACAGCACTCCTTATATACCACCGCCCCGGTGGCGTAGTGGTCTAAGGCGCTGGCCTCTGATCATTCGTCCGAACGGGGTCCGGGTTCGAATCCCGGTGAGGCATGGATGTTGTGCTTGTCTTACGGCACTGGCTCTTTCCTTTCCCTGGAACTAGTGACCCTAAATTAGGGACGGGCGACTGCTTATAGCCCATTGAGTTGCTCACGGCGGTCGTTAAACCTTCAATCAAAAAAAAAAACAAAAATAAAAAAAAACAAAAAAAACTTATATACCCTCCAAGCCAGATCACGACACGTGCCTTCTTTTATTGGATACGCGCTGTTGACGTCAAAAGTAGGGTGTGTTTACAATAATGTGACTCGACTGTGTATTTTCTTCGCAATTTCTGTGTTCCCAAGGGTGAAAATTTGCACATCGATAAAACTAACTTTAAGTCATAGCTTACCTAATACTTGCTAAAACATAACCATAATTAAGCAATCCAACATTTGTTTGTCTACAATGTACACGTCGCGCCAACTATTTATTTTTTTTTAGTGAAGGTTTAACGACCACCGTGAGCAACTCAATGGGCTATAAGCAGTCACCCGTCCCTAATTTAGGGTCACTGGTTCCAGGAAAGGGAGAGAACCAGTGCCGTAAGACAAAGACAACATCCATGCCTCACCGGGATTCGAACCCGGACCCCTTTCGGACGAATGATCAGAGGCCATCGCTTAGACCACTGCGCCACCGGGGCGGGGCCATCTATTAACAGGTCTCAACATTACTCAGAAAAAAAAATGATTGATTTCAAGTTATGTTTTAGAAAGTGCGTATTAAGTATCCGATGCTATAACTTAAACGTTAGTTGTATCGATGAGCAAATTTTCATCCTTAGGAATTCCCATTGCGAAAAAAAATATGTAAAGAAGTTTTACCATTGGAAACATAACGCAGAGATTTTGGGTGGAACCACCTTAAACGCTGACATCACTCAATAAACGCATTACATTCAGTAAATTCCTAGACCAAGAGGTGAAACAAGCCGTTTTCCATTTTTCGCAGAGTACTTTTATCGGAGCTCGCACGTCACATGCTGTGTTGTCATGATGCTAAATTACATATGACGTAGCTAACCACGCTGATAACCGATCTCCAGCAGTCGTTAAATTTGCATATCACCACATTTTCCGTTCAAAATCTCAATACATTTCTTAACTTTTTGTGACTAGTGTGTAAAGGGAAAAGCCTTCCTCGCTGACTTAAGAGTCAAATTTTTATCCTTGGCTTATGACCAATTATCAAAGATGCAACTAGGTTCGAGTCCCGAGTGGTTTGTCTATCCTACGAAGTTAGCTCCAATAGCATAGCAAAGGTGACTACAGCCTGAAGAGATGCAGGGGTTGGAAAGAAGGTTTTGAGTACCTAATAAGGTGCGAGACCACCATCGGCGTACCTAATAAAGTGTGAGACCACCATTGACGTACCTAATAAGGTGTGAGACCACCATTGGCCTACCTAATAAGGTGTGAGACCACCATTAGCGTACCTGATAAGATAAGACAATCATTGGCGTACCTAATAAGGTGTGAGACAATCATTGGAGTACCTAATAAGGTGTGAGACAATCATTGGCGTACCTAATAAGGTGTGAGACCACCATTGGCGTTCCTAATAAGGTGTGAGACCACCATTGACGTTCCTAATAAGGTGTGAGACCACCATTGACGTACCTAATAACGTGAGACCACCATTGACGTACCTAATAACGTGAGACCACCATTGACGTACCTAATAACGTGAGACCACCATTGGCGTACCAAATAAGGTGTGAGACCTTCTTTAGCATTCAAAACCGCCTGAGTCCTCCTTGGAATGGACGCATACAAATCCTGAATGGTGGTTAGTGGGATGTTACACCAGTCTTCATGCAGAAACTGCTCCATGTTACATTCATATTTACATTATTCTCACAATTAGATCTATCTTTTCGAATTTTTTCGTATAGTTGCTTTGATTTATATTATTTTCGCAGTTTGATATTGCTGACTCAATTTTTGAAGTTTCCTCTTCAACGTTGGAATTTCTGATTCACTTTTTAATGTACTTAAAATATTTTAGTGGTTGATTCAATTAATATGGGTACACTTATTCATGCCGTTCCGGCCTTTTTGATTTTGGGTTTAATTTCGAAAAGCTTGTGTTATGATATTTTTGATTTAATTTTCTCACTTGTTTTAGCAGAGTCAACATTTACGTAAATTGTCCTGGGGACATATTCCTCAAACTTAATTATATCGGAACACTGATTCACTTGACTTCTACACGAAAAACTATATATCAAAGTGATTGCGCACTTCGCAAGCAATCATTTTTCTTTTATCACGTGTTTCTGCAAACGCTTTCGGGCTAATGAATTCCTTTACGCTAATTAATTTCACCCTGACTAATTAAGCAGATGAATTACGTAGATCTGCGTTGTGTTGACGTTTTAATGTTGGATAAAATATTTAGCGGGACCAGGTAAAAATACTCAAATGTGATCTGTTTGAATGTTTTCCTATATTCCAGTTAAAGCCATAGCAAGACATTTTTTTTTACTACACTGATGTCCAAAATTAATGTTAAAAACACATTTTTTACAATAATTCAAAATAGCCACCAGTAAAATGTTTAAAATTGCTGTCATATATACTTTGAGGAACGGGTGGCCTAATGGGCGAGCCGCAGGTAGCCTAGTGGGCAACGTTCGTGACTGCCACGGGAAGGACCACAGGCACGATCCACAAAATATCCGCCGTGCGTCGGATGTGCATGTTAAGCCGTCGGACTCCGGGTACTGGCCCCCGGTAATAAATAAGGGCGTCTTCCTCTCCCTTTCTACTTCGCTTCCATGTCACTTTCCTATCGGGCACTCTAGCCCAAATCTCCTAGCTTTCTATTTCTAAGGATTGTTTAAGACCTGGGGTTAGACACTCCCTTCCTAAAATCCTCTACATATGATCATAAAAAAATGAATAAAATCCTCTACAAATGATCTAGTGGGCAACGTTCGTGACTGCCGTGGAAAGGACCTCAGGTTCGATCCTGGGCAGGTACGAACGCTCAATCCACTATATACCCGCCGTGCGTCGGATGTGCACGTTAAGCCATCGGACCAGGGGTACTGCCCCCCCCCCCGGTAATAAATAAGGGCGTCTTCCTTACCCTTTCTACTTCGCTTCCGTATCACTTTCCTATCGGGCACTCTAGCCCAAATCTCCTAGCTTCCTATTTCTGAGGGTTGTTTAAGACCTGGGGTCAGATACTTACTTCCTAAAATCCTCTACATTTGATTAAAAAAAATAATCTAGTGTAAGGACCGCAGGTGGCCTAGTGGTCAGCGTTCGTGACTGCCATGGAGGTAACCTCAGGTCCGATCCGGGGCAGGTACGAACGTTCGAATCACTAAATACCCGCTGTGCGTCGGATGGGCACGTTAAGCCGTCGGACCCCGGGTACTGTCCCACTGGTAATAAATAAGGACGTGTACATCTGCGAATTTCGTCTTCAGAGTTGTGTTTCTTGCCAGAAAAATCACAAGATTGACTAATTTCAGTTGGAATGAGTGCTCGGAATCGGTTAGACGATGGACTGAGATGGAGAGACATCGGCAAGCTTGAAGCTGGCCAGTCTCAAGCGGAGGTCGCTCGATGGTTACAGGTGTCACGAAAGGTGGTATCCAGGTTACGGCACCAATTCGGAACAACGGGTACGATCACCAGGAAACGCGGCCAAGGCCGTCCAAGAGCCACGACAACTCCGGAGGATCGTTACGTGGCATTAACTGCCAAACGCCATAGAGGGATGACGGCTAGAGACCTCTCTCAGGACCTCACTGCTGCGACTGGAAAAACAGTTTCGAGGCAAACTCTATACACACGCCTAGCAAAGAAGGCCCTTTACGCTCGGCGACCATCAGTGGTGTGTGTCCCCCTCACGAGATCGCAGAAGAGAGCCCCGTCTATCGTGGATCCAAACACATCTTTCATGCACACAGCAAGATTGGGGTCGTGTTCTTTTCTGTGATGAGTCCAGATTCAGTAAACGAAGTGATTCTCGACGAGTCTTCATCTGGAGAAAGCGTGTGATCCGTTATCATCCCTTCAACATAAGGGAAATCGACCACTTTGGTGGAAGTGGAATCCTTGTGTGGGCAGGCATCATCTTGGACGGCCATACACCACTGCAAGTCTTCGATGGGGACACGTGACCACACAGCGCTATAGGGATGAGGTCCTTGAACCTTAGTGAGGCTTTTCCGAGGAGCTGTCGCACCGAACTTCATTTTTATGGATGATAACGCGAGTCCACCCAGAGCTCAGCTTGTCGACGATTTTCTGGACGGAGAAGATATTCGCTGTATGGTGTGGCCAGCGAAGTCGCCGGACCTAAATCCTATAGAACATGTTTGAGATACTCTAGGAAGAGCCAAAGCACGACGTCAACCCCTTCCCATGACCCTCCAGGCGTTAAAATCCATACTTTTAGAAGAATGGGATTTGTTGCCGCAAGCTGTTATCAACAACCTCATTTTCAGTGTGAGGCTCGTTGTGCGACTTGTAAAGCTGTGCGGGGTGGCCACAAATACTATTAACCGGACCGTTCTTGAGATATGATGCATCATGTTTGGACCGTTTTTGGTCTAACTTTCATATCGCACGCAAATTTAATAAACCATTTGGTTTTCAAGTTATCACAGAATATGTGTTTGTGTCCTTAAGTTTGGACGTCAGTGTAGATTCCAGAACATTGCTAACTTTGTAAACGAATAGCAGTCAGGGGCTTGGACAAGACATTCAGTAGTTTGTAAAATTTAGGAATCAACTGTAAATTGATTTTCCTTTACGTAGGTGGGAGGAAAACGTTTTACTTCCACTTTAGTAATTGGCTAAAAATCTTTTCCATGAAACAAAAACATACCTTTACCTTTTACGAAGCGTGTTCAACAAGCAATGCCTCTGCTCACGTGTCTCGCACACGACTTGTTGCTTAGCAACCAGTCGGACGGCAAACCATTCTTCGTGCCATTAGCTTCATTTTACTGATTAACATAACTCCGTACATCTATTTGTTCGTATTTAATTGGGTTTAAAATGGATGATTCTTTTTCAACTGTGTCAACCTGAATCAATTTAAAACAAAAATGACCTTTCTAGGTGCATTAGAAGGCAAGATAGTTAAATTTACACTATTTTGGGCTGCCATCTCGGATTTATGGATATTGCCGTAGTTGCCCAATGATGTGGACTCTACAACGTTTTCGAAATTGTTCAAGAGCCCCTTGGGAGTACAAATCAATCATAAAAGTTTATAGGATAAAGCATTTCTAGGTTCAGTGGACAACACATAGGAATGACAAATCGACTAAGCAGTTATATAGAGTTTTTAACTCATAAAAATAGAATGAGGGTGTATCGAAAAGTAACGCACACTATTTTTTTTTTTTTTTTTGCAACAGTTTAGTAGAGAGGCAAAACAAAACATTCACGCAGTGAAACTACATTTCTTAGCAATTTTTCAACATAAGAACCGAGACTCTCGAAACATTTTCCCCAGCGTAGTACCAGTTTTAGTATACCTTGTTCATAAAAGTCCGTTTTCTGGTCTTACAGCCACCTGAGGACAACCGATTTGACTTCGTCAGCCGAATCGAAGCGTTGGCCGCCCAGGAATCTTTTCAAGGGACCAAAGAGATGAAAGTCCGAAGGAGATAGGTCCGGACTGTACGATGGGTGCTGGAGCACCTCCCGGGCAAATTGCGCACGCTGCTCTGTCTCTTCTGGTCGTCTGTCAAGTTCTTGGACACCCATCGCGCACTGACCTTCCGAAATTGCAATTTGTCATGCACAATATCGTGCGCTATACCGTACGAAATGTTGAGCTTCTGTGCCCGTGTGCGCACATGGATCCGCCGGTCTCCCAAAATTGCTTGTTCAATGCCTTTCACAGTGACAGGTGAGGTCGCGGTTACAGGTCGACCGGAACGTGACAGGTGAGGACACGGTTACAGGTCGACCGGAACGTGACAGGTGAGGACACGGTTACAGGTCGACCGGAACGTGACAGGTGAGGTCGCGGTTACAGGTCGACCGGAACGTGACAGGTGAGGACACGGTTACAGGTCGACCGGAACGTGACAGGTGAGGATACGGTTACAGGTCGACCGGAACGCGGCGAATCGGTAAGGTTACCATGGCCCTCTGAAAATGAAACTGCGCCATCTGGAGATGTTGCTGCTGTCCAGGCAATGACCACCATTTTCTTTGTGAATTTCAGTCTTGGGTTTCTGTTTAGAGCTCAAAAATCGGACTACACCGCGTTGCTCTTTATTAGTAGACGACGCTAACAAACGTAACATCTTTGTGTCGTCATTCACACTGTCTTCCACCACGGCGACACCTGATCCAGCCAAACCCGGTCTGCAGCGTGATATTCAATCTCGTTGTCTGCCAAACTGCAACCTGCAAGGGGGAAAAAATTGCTGTGCGTTACTTTTCGATCGTCCTTCGTATCTCCCGAAGAAATTTACGTTAGATTTGTGGTAGTTTATGGTTCTGAAAATTTGTGCATAAACACTGTTCGTTGTCGGGTAAGAAAGTCAAAGGACAGTAGAGGAATGTTGGCCGTGGAGTGGGAGGCCAGTAATAGTGGCAGTTCATGATTCTGGAACTTTGGACATAAGCACTGTTCGTTGTTGGGTAAGAAAGTCAAAGGACAGTGGAGGAATGTTGGCCGTAAAGAATGAGCCGTGGAGTGGGAGGCCCGTAATCGCAATTTGCGATTTGAACAAGAAAAAAGTCCATGAGCTCATCGGGGAAGAACGAAGAATAACTCAGGGAACCATAGCAGGTAAGCTGAACATTAGTTCAGGTAGAGTCAATGACACTGTTAATGTTTCAGGATATAACAGAATTGCTCGTAGAACCATAGCAGGTAATTTGAACATTAGTTTAGGTAGTGTCAATGACAATGTTAACGTTTTAGGATACAACAAAATAGCTCAGAAAACCATAGCAGGTAATTTGAACATTAGTTTAGGTAGTGTCAATGACATTGTTAATGTTTTAGGATACAACAAACTAGCTCAGAAAAACATAGCAGGTAATTTGAACATTAGTTTAGGTAGTGTCAATGACAATGTTAACGTTTTAGGATACAACAAAATAGCTCAGAGAACCCATAGCAGGTAATCTGAACATTAGTTTAGGTAGTGTCAATGACAATGTTAACGTTTTAGGATACAACAAAATAGCTCAGAGAACCATAGCAGGTAATTTGAACATTAGTTTAGGTAGTGTCAATGACATTGTTAACGTTTTAGGATACAACAAAATAGCTCAGAGAACCATAGCATTTAAGCTAAACATTAGTTTAGGTAGTGTCAATGACATTGTTAATGTTTTAGGATACAACAAAATAGCTCAGAGAACCATAGCAGGTAATTTGAACATTAGTTTAGGTAGTGTCAATGACATTGTTAACGTTTTAGGATACAACAAAATAGCTCAGAGAACCATAGCATTTAAGCTAAACATTAGTTTAGGTAGTGTCAATGACATTGTTAACGTTTTAGGATACAACAAAATAGCTCAGAGAACCATAGCATTTAAGCTGAACATTAGTTTAGGTAGTGTCAATGACAATATTAACGTTTTAGGATACAACAAAATAGCTCAGAGAACCATAGCAGGTAATCTGAACATTAGTTTAGGTAGTGTCAATGACATTGTTAGCGTTTTAGGATAAAACAAAGTATGTGCTCGTTGCGTATCACGTCACCTAACGACTGAAATGAAGGAATCAAGACTCGAAACATGCCAAAGGTTGCTTGATCTCTATGAAAAATATGGAAGTGATTATCTCCAAAGTATCGTGACTGGTGATGAGAGTTGGGTTCGCCATCATATCCCAGAAATGAAAAATCAATCGCTGGAATACCGACACCCGCCTTCTTCTGGAGCGAAAAAAATCATAACTCAAATTTCTGCAGGTAAGTGAATGCTCGCTGTGTTCTGGGACTACAGAGGGACTATTCGTCAGGAGTACATGGTCAAAGGTACAACTATCAACTCTGACCAATACTTTAAAAGAGTTAAAGCAAAGAATAAACGGCGTGCGTAGAGGAAAAAAGCCAATGATTCTGCAACACGACAACACCAAACCCCATGCTAGTGCTTTCACTTCAGAGGATATAGAAAAAATCGGATTTGAAAATCTTAAACACCTTACCTACAACCGAGATTTGGCACTGTTCGATTTCTGTTTGTTTTCTACTCTCAAGAAACATCTGAATAGAATTCAGTTCACTTCTGACAACGATGTTTTTTTTTTTTTGGATTGGAGGTTTAACGACCACCGTGAGCAACTCAATGGGCTATAGGCAGTCGCCAGTTCCTAATTTAGTTCCACTGGTTCCAGGGAAGGGAGAGAGCCAGTGCAGTTAAAAAAACACAACATTCATGCCTCATCGGGATTCGAAACTGTACGGGGCATCCGGGACTCACCCCTTCTCTCCTTACGGGCTTGGCCATCGTTTTTGTGACGTCACGCTAAGCGACGGAGTTGTGCACCCAGAAGGTTACAGTGCTATACGTTTCTGGGTATTCAATCTTACTTAATGCGTTAGGAACAGCTTAATAAAGTTCATATTCTAGTTTTCTGCAAATTATTATATGACATAGCAGTTCAACCGAAAAAAAAAATTGCGTCTGTTCTACCTTCCTCAGGAATTACGCTTTCTCGCTATTTATGTTTTGTACGAGTACAAACGGTTATACCAAAAAAAACTGTGTTAATGCACTTTTAAACAGACACAAAAAATAACTGAAATTCAACATGTTAGTACGTTGATGTACTGCTACATTGCAATGTTTTCATTTATAAAAAAAAGACTGGCGAAAAATTAATAAAACAGCATTTAAACTTGCGTTTTTAGACCCTAACTTTTTCTGATCAGATAACATTGCTTTCTTCCATAAATTTGAAGAGGCAAACTGTTCTAAAATTAATATTCTGAGAATATAAAAAGGTAATTCACAAAGAAGAAAAATTATGATAATGCTGCACCAGGTCAATGTTGCAGTACATACAGAAATTAATTAAAATTAGGGGAGGCCAACTACATATTAAATTAATACTGAGAACGTATTTGGAAACGAAAGTCACAAAAAAATGCTAATAATGCTAGTACAGTCAATATTTATGTGTGATTTTAACAACTTAGGTCCTCCCCTCTCCTAGTCTATTTTCAAATGAAAGGAATTAGAGATATAATCTTACTATTTATCTGTATAATGTTGTAGGTATACAAGTATAAATAAAAAAGTTTTGAGGCTGCCATCTAGACTAAATTGATACTGAGCATGTGAAATTCTCAGCACAATGTACACACAGAAATAAATAAATAAAAAATAAACTTACCTTGTACCGCTTTCGTCCAACATGCTAACGAACATGTGTTAGAAAATACTTGATAATTTTCCCACATATGAAATGAAGATTGAAAACATATAAAAATGAAGACTGAAACATATTTACTTGTATGGGATTTAGAGCAGTTATAGACTGGGGTTTTAGTTCCCCTGTAATGATGATTATCAAATGTATTTGCCAAAATTTCGAGATATTCCCATTGTTAGTGAGACACACAGGAAGACCAGATTCATTAAATAATCACTGCAAACATAGCATATTTTCTTTTCCCTGATTTGTTATTTAAGCAGTGATTTTTCAACTTTGAGTAGTTATTTAAAAATATCTTTACAAATACAGAAACGCACTTTAGTCCGAGTTCAAATTTAGTTTCATTACATTTTGAACATTTTCTGTTGACCACATTCAACTCTTCAACCTTCTTTGCCAGTAATGTTTTCAACACAAATTTTACGTTTTATACATGAAGTAACTGCTCACAATCATCAGTCAAAAAGAATTTAAATAATTTGACACTGCTTGGCAATCGGAATCAGCTTGTAATGACTGGTAAGTTTTGGAATTTGTACTTTACGTTTAAAAATTTCGTAGCAGTAGTAAGAATGGCAAACTTGTTTCGTATTGCATAATAACAGAAACCCAAATCTTTGTCTTATGTAATTTTTTTTTTGTATGCAGTTGCTTATTTTTGGTACATGTATTTGGATAATATAATGTAGAAATATTAGTGTATTTTGTACATATTTTTTTGCATGTTCGATAATCCGAACTATCAGTGGTCCCAATTAGTTCGGATTTTCGACGCTCTACTTCTGTTCGTGAATAAAAGTAGAAATTGTGAGCTTTGTTTTTCTTTTGTTTCAATTTGACACCTTGTTATTGGGCTTGTATAAAAATATGGAGGCATTACTTTCTGAATACCCTTTGTATTTAAAGGAATGCGTAATTACTTCTTTACGTAATCACCTACTTCAATACATTTCTTCCAATGCGTCATTAGTTTTTCAAGTCCGTCTTTAAAATATTCAGGATTGTGTTTCTGAAACCACTGGCGTACTGCTGACTTCATTTCGTCATCTGTTACGAAGCGATAATCAATCGAGTATAACTTTAGTTTAAAAAAACAAATGGAAATTACTAGGAGTAAGATCTGACCTTATACCGTGGATGTGGCAAAAACTTTTATCTCAAACATTATACGCTGAATCCATATGGCAGAAACTTTTCGAAATCAAAGAACACTGATAATTTGTTATATTGTTTCTTTACGAATGCCTACTTTAGAAACAGTTTCCACGGATCATTTCTTCAACACAACGCTGATGAGACTGGTTTGTTGCAGTCACAGGTCTCGATCACGGTTTGTTACTCAAATTCGCTTTCTCCACTTCATCTTTACATTGCCTTATGCATGGTGGAATGACTGAAAAAACAACTAATTCCTTGGTGACGGATCCAAGGAAATGAAACCTAGTGGAATGACCCAGGAAATAAAAATTGGCAAACGAAATCGAATTTGCTGAAGGGACTAAGGAAGTGGAATCTGGTAAGAAGTGTTACCAAAGGAGTAGAACCTTGCGGAATAACAACCACGGAAAAAATTTTGTATAGTGATGGGTCCTAGGAAGTGGAACATGGTGGAATGGCTAAGGAAATAAAATATGGTGAGGTGAAAGACGAAGCTGGATTTGCTGAAAATAGTAAAGAAATGGAACCTCACGTAGAGTGACCACAGAAGTAAAACCTGATGCGTAGTGGCCATAGACGTAAAACCTAGGGGAATGACCAAATGGAACCTGGTGTAATGCCAAGGAAATAATACTTGGTGACCAAATGGAACCTGGTGTAATGCCAAGGAAATAATACTTGGTGAGTTGACAAACGAAATCGAACTTGCGGAAGGGACCGAGCAGGTGGAACCTGATGTGAAGTGACCAAAGAAGTAGAGTCTCGTGTAATGATCATAGGAAGTATTTTGCTTCTTGGCCGGTCCAAGGAAGTGGAACCTGGTAGAATGGCCAACGAAATAAAACCTGCCGGTAGTAAGATGGAAAGCACTTTATAACGAAGTAAATTTCTCCGTCATTTCTGTCCACGCCAGGATTCGAACCCGGATCCCCTCATTCTGGAATAAGTCACTACCAATTGAGCTACGCGGACGTTTTATTCTGATTCCTATCTGCCTTTATGTTGTGCGCGTCCTTCTGGCAGGAACGTCACATCTCCTGGTACGTTACAACTTAATTGGTGAAGGGTCCAAGGAAGTGGAATGTGGTGGAATGGCCAACGAAATAAAACCTGCCGGTATGACGATGGAAAGCACTAATTGGTGAAGGGTCCAAAGAAGTAGAACCTGGTGGAATGGCCAACGAAATAAAACCTGCCGGTATGGTATGACGATGGAAAGCACTAATTGGTGAAGGGTCCAAGGAAGTGGAACCTGATGGAATTGCCAACGAAATAAAACCTGCCGGTATGGTATGACGATGGAAAGCACTAATTGGTGAAGGTTCCAAGGAAGTAGAACCTGGGGGAATGGCCAACGAAATAAAACCTGCTGGTATGACGATGGAAAGCACCTAATTGGTGAAGGGTCCAAGGAAGTGGAACCAGGTGGAATAGCCAACAAAATAAAACCTGCCGGTATGACGATGGAAAGCAGTAATTGGTGAAGGGTCCAAGGAAGTAGAACCTGGGGGAATGGCCAACGAAATAAAACCTGCTGGTATGACGATGGAAAGCACCTAATTGGTGAAGGGTCCAAGGAGTGAAAACTGGTAGAATGGCCAACGAAATAAAACCTGCCGGTATGACGATAGAAAGCACTAATTGGTGAAGTTTCCAAGAGTGTAGAATCTGGTGGAATGGCCAACGAAATAAAACCTGCTGGTATGACGATGGAAAGCACCTAATTGGTGAAGGGTCCAAGGAGTGAAAACTGGTAGAATGGCCAACGAAATGAAACCTGCTGGTATGACGATGGAAAGCACTAATTGGTGAAGGGTCCAAGGAAGTGGAATCTGGTGGAATGGCCAACGAAATGAAACTTCCCGGTATGACGATGGAAAGCACTTAATTGGTGAATATGACCCAGAAAATAAAACTTGGTGAGGTGACAAACCAAATCGAACTTACTGAAGGAACCAAGGAAAGAGAACCTGATGCAAGTGAACAAAGAAGTAGAACTTGATGACGTGACAAACTAAGTCTAACTTATTGAACGGACCAAGGAAGGGGAACCTGATGTGAAATGACCAAAAAAGGTAGAACCTTTTAGAATGACCAAGGAAAGCATTTTGTTAGCGACGGGTGCAAGGAAGGAAAGTCTGGTGGACTGGCCCTAAAAAAGATCTTGATGCGTTAACCAAAGCAAGAAAAGAAAAGAAAGAAAGAAAGAAATTCCCGGTGGTACGGCAAAGGAAGTAGAGCTAGTGAGATGACAAACCTGTTAAGCTTAATCAGTAGTGGTCGCTATTAACATGCGGTCCATTTACTAGTGCATTTATATTTTCAAGTTCCTATGTGCATGAAACATTCTCGACGTATTCAGATGTGTCGATATAAAAAGAATCTTTTCAATTCTACTCGCAGGAATATGTCTCGTAAAATTCATGTATATCATTAGTACTCTTCGTCATGAAATCAGGAAAGTATGTAGAAACATTTTGTCCCAGTTGTATTTATCCGATAAATATATCCTCTCCAACTCACTAAAAGCGCAGATATACAGACGCCCGAAATAAAAAATATACGGACAAACAAACAAACAAACAAACAAAGCAATGTGTCAGTTTTTGACATGTGAAAAAATGTTTTAAAAAGCAGAGGAAATATCTTCGATAGACTCGTATAAATCTACATCGGAAAGAAATTCCTCGTGAATTATGTCCTAAAACTTTAGAATTCCTTCTAGACTGAAATCACTATAAACTTTATAATTCGCTTGAAATAAATGTTCTTCTAGACAAAGTAGCGCGCCTGGTTTTCTTTGCTTTTTATTTTTATTTATTTTTTTCACATCTACATTTCAAAAGGGCAAACAACGTTCTCTCTCTTTTGCTCCATTACTTGAGAATTGAGAACACGAACGAAAAAAATAGTGGCGTATGCAAATGATACAGCGTGAGTTCCATTTTGCGTTCGAGTGGTGCCATTTCGATCCGTGATAAATATTTTAGCGAATGCTTTCCACGCATTCAGATTCCCCGTTACCACCTAAATTCGAATGAGGTGTGGCATGCGGAAGACAGCCTTTATCCGTCATAGTCAAGTAATAGAAACGAAATAGATATGAATTATTCATTTTTGTCTGTACGCGAATTTTATTTTCTCCTTGGAAAGAAAAGTGAAGTTCCAGAATGGAAGAAAAGTACCACACACACACACACACACACACAAGCCTCATCTTTAAACAAACAGATAAATACTAGATCGCAAGAAAAGCCTTGTCCTTAATTGAAGCAAACGCGAACTTGTAAATAATGAAGGAAGAAATTTACAAATATATTATACTTTCTCGCAGAATTGCACTCTGACTTCAAAATGCTCCAACCATTTATTAAACGCTGAAATACTTTTACGAATATTAGCAACTACATACAACAAAACCTCGAAAGAAAATGTATCGTAAATGCAAGTGCTCCAGATTAACTTATGTTTTGAAAGTCTCGCCTAATTTCCTGCATAAAATGCCAGTGAAATATATTTCAAAGCACAGTACTGAACGAAACGCATATATTACGACTGCGTATAACAGAAAAACCATTTGCTACGAACGTTCAAAAAACCTTTTTTAGCACTCCCGAATCTATGTCATGCATAATTATATGAGCTAATAATAAACAGCCGCCAGTTGCCGCAGTGGTCTAAACACTGGCTCCGGACCATTCGTTCTCAGTGTTCCCTTCCCTAGAACCAGTGGCCTTAAATTAGGGACGGAAGATTGCTTATAATAGCCTTTCGAGTAGCTCACGCTGGTCGTTAAACCTCCAAACCGCCTTCCCGGTGGCGCAGTGGTCTAAGCGCTGGCTTATGATCATTCGTCCGATATGGGTGCGGGTTCGAATCCAGTGAGGCATAATGTTGTGCTTGTCTTACGGCGTTGGCTTTCTCCCTTCTCTGGAACCAGAGGCCCTAAATTAGGGACGGCCGACTGCTTACAGTCCATTGAATTGTTCACGGTGGTCTTTAAACCTAACAAAAAAAAAAAACCTCCAAACTAATAATAAACCGTTGTGACGTACAAGGTGTGCCAATAAAGCTAGGTGAAAACATGTAAAAATAAATTACAGGAAATATTAAAAAAAACTTACTTCCCTGGCCTTCAAATTAATTCCGTCTCTCACTATGTACTTTTGGCATGGTTCGTATAACTGAAGGAAGCTATGGAGAAATTCCTCTTCTGCAGCTGGGTAGTCACACTTGTTTTAATATCAACAAATACCTTCCCTTTCACGACCAATTTCAGTCCGGGAAATAAGATTTGTCTCCTGGTGCCAGCCCGGGCGAATACGGTGATTGATTCAGCGCACAAACGACTCGTGGATGGAAGGCGTGACAAATCGTGAATAGACCTTACGCTTACTCAAATTCCTCTTTTACAATTATGCGGACTGTTTCATTATTAACCCTTTAAGCGGCCAATACATTTGAAACAAATTGTACCCAAAATATCATCTGACAGTTCTTTTACCCCATCTCATCTCAGCAGTAACGATCATAAACTTGTCTCTGTTGATAAACTATCCCTGTTCGTCTTTTATCCTCTGCTCCATGACCCAAGGTATGATGAGGAAGGGCTAATCCAAGGTATGATGAGGAAGGGCTAATCCACGGACATCGTGCAGCTGCTGACCCACACGTCTTCTCCCACCTTTTTTAGGTTCGTTACCATTGCTATAAACTTTTAGCCAAGTAATCCATCAGAAAAGATTAGTTTCAGTCATTCCCCTAAATCACCACTTTGAATAAAAAAGCTAAGGAGAAACACCCAAGGTATGACAGAGAATGTCTAGTCCCTCTGACACGGACATCATGCCAGTGGGTAGAAACAAGTGACTCAAAGATCTCTCCTTTCTTAGGTTCGTCGCCATTGTTATAGCTCTTTTAGCAGGTAATCAGTCTGAAAGGATTAGTATCAATCATCCCACTAAATGACCACTTTGGATCTCAAAGCTAAGGGGAAAGACCCAAGGCATGATAGGGAAGGGCTAGTCCCTCTGACAGGGACATCATGCCACAGGGTAGAAACAAGTGACTCAATGATCTCTCTTCTTTCTTAGGTTCGTCGCCATCGTTATAGCCCTTTTAGCAGATAATCCGACAGAAAGGATTTGTTGTAGTCATTCAGCCTGAATGACCACTGTGAATAACAAAGTTAAGGGGGAAAGCAACGTTTTCTGATGCGCAGTTTTACTAGTTCCCGCCGCATTCGGGCTACTTTTATAGACAGCTTACACACTGGCGTGCAAAAATTAAGGACGATACGGTTTTTCGAATGTAACGCCGTGCAGAAGTGCTCCACATCGACTCAAATCATACCATAAGATCCCCAAGATGTAAGAATATGGGACAAGTCGGCAAAACCGTCCAAACAAGGAATCCAAAGAATACAAAGGCACTTTATTGAAAAGGTAGCTTCGAGCACAACTGGACAGAAGACAGAAACGTCCATGTGACAGGCGGCTGCCAATAAAAATACAGTCTTTTGTACGGGATACGATTACCCCTGACTGCGTTGCAGGATTTACAACGTCTGTCCATGCTGACGACGAGGATGTCAAGGAGCTATTGAGGCATCCTCTTGTAGCGCCAATCGCAGCTGCGGAAACTTTGCTGGCGGTTGGTAACGTGCTGCCAAGCGTCTCCCGAGAAGGTCCCACACGTGTTCGATTGGATTTAGGTTCGGGGACCTTGCGGGCCAATCCATGCGTTGAATTGAATATCTTCACTCTCCAACAGCTCTGCGACAGCCACTGCACGATGAGGTGTAGCGTTGTCGTCCATGAAGAGGAACTCAGGACTCACAGCACCTCTAAACAAACGCACGTGAAGTAAGAGAACCTCGGCACAATAGCGGACACCAGTGACTGAACCTCCTTGGAAGATGTGGAGGCCAGTACGACTACCAAGCATGATACCGCCCCACACGAGAATTCCGCTACCTACAAACCGGTCCCTTTCGATGATGTTGGAGGTGTGATTGCGTGTTCCCTGCTCTCTCCAGATGTGTATACGTCCAGAATCGCTCGTCAGACTAAATCGGCTCTCAGCCGTAAACAGAACTCGATCCCATTACTGATGTGTCCAGTTCTTGTGTTCCTTTTATTTTCTTTTATTTTTTTTTGGACACGTGACTAAATCATTTCAAAGCCTGTTTTTTCCAGTGGGCTATGATGCGACAGCGCTCAAAAATAAGATTTCCGCGATGGTTGTACCTACTCCCGTTACTCATCCGTTACGTCGAATTTTTTTGCATGGGATTTTAACACACCGGACAAAAAAATAACAGAATGTAAGCTTTATTCCTTCATATGGAATTACATCACCACTTGCTTTAATTACAGCTTTAATTTTGCTAATTATGCTTATCAATATGACTCAAAATGGTATGCGTATTATATTTATTCCATTCCACGCACAAAAGATCCCTTCATTAGCCAAATTTTCTGTTTTTTTCTTCTTCACGGCCTTTTTTTTTTTTTTTTGATTGGAGGTTTAACGACCACCGTGAGCAACTCAATGGTCTATAAGCAGGTGCCCGTCCCTAATTTAGGGTCACTGGTTCCAGGGAAGGGAGAGAGCCAGTGCCGTAAGACAAACACAACATCCATGCCTCACCGGGATTCGAACCCGGACCTCGTTCGGACGAATGATCAGAGGCCATCTCTTAGACCACTGCGCCACCGAGGCGGCACATCCAGGTTCCATATCCTCCTTTGGTAATCGGCGTATCAGCCGTCTGCGTGATGCACCATAATCATTCGACAGGCAAGGCCACTTTCTTCCAATCATCCACGGTCCAATCTCGATGATTTTGGGCCCATTTCATGCGTTGTTGGTGTTGGCGTGCAGTGAGCATGGGGACCCAGCTGTGTCTTCGGCCACGCAGGTCCATGCGCAGAAAGCTGCGATGAACTGTGTGCTGTGACACATTGCCCCGATCACCAGTGTTGTAGCTGCGGATGATTTGTCGCACTGTGGCCCCGCGGTCGCTGTGAACAATACGCGACAGTCTCCGCTCCACTCTGGCATCAATGAGCTGCGGACGACACACGGCTGGCTGGACGACGGTTCGTTGTTTGGCCATCTGTGCACCACTTTTGATACGCACTCACTACAGCGCCACGAGAACAACCCACAAGTCGCGCCGTTTCCGAGATCGTAGTTTCGAGGTGCTGTGACATCACAATTTGTCCTTTATCAAACTCCGATAAATAGACAGCTTTTCCCATTCTGAATCCGAACACTCTACTAACAGGAAGCCGGTCTTCGGGTTATATCTGTGAGAGCGCCGACAAACCAATTCTTTTTCAGCGTCCGATGTAACTAAGCATTTAGTCTGTACGAGCGCCGATAAGTCAATTCTTTCAGCGTCTGATGTAACTACGCGTTTAGTCTGTGGCTGTACATGCTGTCAGACAGGTCGCCGCGCATGCGACTCGCGTCTTTTTCCCTACAACCACCGCGCATGCGACTCGCGTCTTTTTCCCAATGAGCAAAAAAGTTTCGTAAACCGGTCGCCGCGTATGCGACTCGTGTCTTTTTCTCAGTGAGCAAAAAAAGTTTCGTAAACCGCTCGCCGCGCATCGTTGTTTAGGCAGTGGAAGCCACGAAAGAATGCGAACGGCGGTTTTTTCTTTGACTTGTCACTAAAATCGTTACTGCTCGACTCCCTTTTGTCATAGATTAATATTTCATGCTCCTAAACATTCCTCGGTAAATGCTTTATGGAATGGTGAAAACCGCATTAAAATCCGTCCAGCGATTCTTGAGATGAGCCTGAACAAAGAGACAGACAGACGTCTACCGGGGACTTCAGTTTATACTATGTATAGATACGTACTCCGATTAATGCGATTGTAACCCAGAAGAAGTAGCAATATGGATTTAGGTGTGTGTGTGTGTGTGTGTGTGTGTGTGTGTGTGTGTGTGTGTGCGTGCGCGTGAGAGGGGAAAAGATTCCGTGGAGAAAATAGCCGCTTCAAATTGTGTCTCAAACTTTCGCCATATCTCATCTTGTTCTTCCTGAAAAGCCGCATGATATATTGCGCGTAGCAGAGACCAGCAATCTTTTGTGCGCCAGCATGCAGCATTATTTATGTGTTTGGAGCACAGACAGTATAAAATAACAGCATGTAGCTTAGTCTTTTATTTCGAAACAAACTTAGCCGGCGATGGCAATAATTTTCTCCTACGGCTAAATCGCAGCGCAGCGAGCAGATATATAATTATTAGACGAAGCAAATGGCTGCGCGGACACCAAATTTCTCCAAGAAAGCGCCTGTCTAACGCACGATGGCAGGCAGCTCGCCAGCGGGGCACGCTGGCTCTGAAACCGAGTGAGAGAAATGCTCTCTGCCTGCGAGTGACGGTTTTACCATCAACGGGCCGAGAGTCGATCGATCGGACGTCGCCCGGAGTTACGATACGATGGATGGCTTTTTCCTTGGCAAACCATTTGCTGTAGCCGGCTATGCCCCTCTGCCCCCCTCCCCCCACCTCCTGTCACCAGAAAGATTAGAGGACGCCCGCTTACGGTGATTGCCAAAGAACAAAGTAATTAAGGGAAGAATCACTGGTGCTTTTTTTTTATCTTCTTACTGAATGTGATGAGCATGATGAGGCACTCATCACCGACGAATCAAACTTCACTCTCCTCCGATGATTTCTTCTATTTTCTGCCAGACAGATACAAAGAAAATTTGCAGTTCGCCTTCAGCAAGATAGTTTCAATTATATGGGAACAAAGGACGCCAGATGAGAAAGGAAAGAGAATACTAATCATGGTTATCGGAGGTTGGACGTATAGAAATTTGTGTAGATCCACGACTGATAAAAGTGTTTCAAACTGAAATTCTAGAAACTAAGATATTTCGCTTACGGTGATAGCGGATAAAGTCCTTTAATGCAGCGCTACAAGTGTTTATATAAACCTTCCTCTCACTGATAGCACCTCTAAATTTTAATATATTTATTACCAGGTAACCACAAAAATATTAGCTGTTTTGTGGAGATTGAGACAAAGTATAACACATACGTAGAAGAAAAGCAATTTATTCATCAAAATAATTACTGTGAGCATCAACAACGTTCTGCCAACGTGTTAACAACTTATAAATACCGATGAGCCATTGCATTATGACCACCTACCTAATAATCTTCAGGACCCACTTTAGCCCACAAAACAGCGGCCACTTGGAGAGGCATCGATTCGATGAGGTGGCGATAGATATCCTGGGCTATCTGGTACCATAACGTCAACAGCAGATCCTCCAGTTCCCGTACATTTCAGGGTGGTGGTGATTTAGCGCAAATCCGCTTTTCCAAGTCGAACCACAAATGTTCGATTGGGTTCATGCCAGGTGAATTTGGAGGCCAGGTCATTATCAGAAAGTCACCAGCATGTTCCTCGAACCACTCCTTGACGATTCTGGCTGTATGGCATGGCGCATTATTCTGTTGGTAATGGCCATCACCAACAGGGAACACAGTTACCATGAATGGGTGAACTTGGTCAGCAACGATGTTCGGATACCTGACAGCTGTCAGGGATTGTGCTACTGGGATAATGGGGCCAAAAGTGTCCCAAGAAAATAACGCCCACAGCATAACACCGCCGCCCCCGCCGGACTGTTTCCGCCCAACGGTGCAACCAAGTGCCATAGCCTCCGTTGGTAATCGGCGTACCTGTGCTCGGCCGTCTACGTGATGCACCGGAAATCTTGATTCATCAGACAAAGACACTTTCTTCCAATCATCGACGGTCCAATCTCGATGATTTTGAGCCCATTTCATGCGTTTTTGGCGATGACGTGCAGTGAGCATAGGGACCCGGTGGAGTCTTCGACTACGCAGAAGGCTGCGACGAACTGTGTGCTGTGACACATTGCCCTGATCACTACTCTCGTAGCTGCAGATGATTTGTCGCACTGTGGCCCCGCGGTCGCTGTGAACAGTGCGCGGCAATCTCCGCTCCCCTATGGCATTAATCGCCTGCGGACGACAAACGGCGTCACGACGGTTCGTCGTTTGGCCATCTGTGCACCACTTTTGATACCTACTCATTACATCTGCACGTGAACGCCTCACAAGCCGCGCCATTTCCGTGATCGTAGTTCCGTGGCACCGTACCATCACCATTTATCCTTTATCAAACTCCGATAAATTGGCAGCTTTTCCCATTCTGATTCCGAACACTCTACTAACCGAAAGCGGTCCTGGGGTTGTATATATATATTGCTCTGTAAACTTCACCTGTGCGGTCTCCAGGCACTCTCATTTCTCTAAGCTGGGGGTGGTCATAATATAATGTCTCATCGGTTTATACTCCTGAGATAAAATGCCGGCTCATTGGAAGAGAAAAAGTTTTGGAGGGCAGCGTGCAAGTCATCGAATTCGGAGGTCTTGTCCATGTAAATGCTTGTCGAGTGAAGGAAACAAGTGATAATTTGCAGGGGAAATATCAGTAAGTAAGCTGGATGACATGAAAGCTCCCACCTAAATTCTTTTATTGTGTTTCTGGTCAATGAAGCGGTGTGGGCACGAGCGTGTGACGTGCCTGCCCAGCAGGACGCACACTACGTAAAGGCAGATAGCAGTCAGAATGAACGTCTGCGTAGCTCAGTTGCTAGAGCGACTTGTTCCGGAATAAGTGGACTCTGGTTCGATCCCCGCCGTGGACAGAAAATGACGGAGAAATTTACTTCGTTATATTGGCGCCCGAACTTTCCGGATGACCCGGCTGTTCAAGATCTCGTAATGGTGTGATGTTCTTTCCACACCGCGAGATAGGAAAAATCAGGGAATCCCTTCTCCAGCGTTTCGAAAAATAAATGTGTGTGACGTTGCATTCCACACACCAGATTGACTGGGAGTTCTCAAGTGCACGTTCTACAGCGGATGGCTGCCTACGACGATTCATGGTCCCGGCTGACCCGTGGGCCATGCCCCCGGCCGTCTTCCGGGGGGATATGTGAGGTGCCTGCCCAGCAGGACGAACACTCCATAAAGGCAGATAGCAGTCAGAACGAACGTCTGCGTAGTTCAGTTGGTAGAGCGACTTGTTCCGGAATAAGCGGACTCGGGTTCGATTCCCGGCGTAGACCAAAAATGACGGAGAAATTTACTTCGTTATCAGCGTTATCTTGAAGCAGCAGAACTCCCTTTCTGCTGACCAGTGCTGCTTCCTTCTCTTTCAGGTCCTCACGCCCACGTTTCAATTATTCACAATACACTACGCTATCGTTTAGCAGCGCTGCAAACATTCATAATGAACAACACTACGTGCTGCCCACAATACACACACAGCATAACTTTACGTGGATGCAGTGCTGGCTTCGATGTGTGAGGAATTCAGTCACCGGCGGACAGTCAATGGCTGAAACGTTTTGGGGTGCTGTACCAGACACGCTTTTCATCACAAGTGAGTACTTTATCCAGAAATGGTCCCTTGTCACAGCGAGACAGCAATGCAAAACAAGCTGAGAAACATTGCTGTTTGTTCACTGCAGACAATTTGTGGGGGATCCACATAGACAATTTCTATCAATCAATTTGGGCCCACTTACACAATTTCTATATCTCTCGACAGCAGACATGCCAACCCTCAAAATCTGAAAATCGGGAGATTTTTACAGCTCATAAAATTACACAAGCGCTATTTTTTATCTACATTTTCCAGACATAGGAACAATTTTCCAGAAGTAGTATTATTGATCCCCTAAAAGTTCTGGAGAAAAAAAAGGGGTGGGGCAAAAATCAACTCCCTCCCCTTACTGAAATTCGTTTTCAGGTACGTTGTAACGTACCAGGAGATGTGACGTACCTGCCAGCAGGACGCACACGACATAAAGGCAGATAGTAGTCAGAACAAACGTCCGCGTAGCTCAATTGGTAGAGTGACTTATTCCGGAATGAGGGGATCCGGGTTCGAATCCCGGCGTAGAACAAAAATGACGGAGAAATGTACTTCGTTATAACGTCGATTCCGCAAGATAATGAAAACGTGGCGCAGTGGTCTAAGCGATGGCCTCTGATCATTCGTCCAAACGGGGTCCACGTTCGAATCCCGGTGAGGCATGAATGTTGTGTTTGTCTTACGGCGCTGGCTCTTTCCCTTCCCTGGAACCAGTGACCCTAAATTAGGGACGGACGACTGCTTATAACCCATTGAGTTGCTCACGGTGGTCGTTAAACCTCCAGCCCCCCCCCCCCCCAAACGTAAAATGGCCTGCATGTTGTTTTTGACGAATAAAATAGCAGCCAACTGTTTTTTGTTTCTTCTTTAGGTTGTGCACGAAGGCGAAGGCGACAAAAGGCATCGTACTAACATCGCCTTTCGTTACAAGACGAGCCAACTGTAACTACTCCCTTTTGTCCTTAAGTGAATTCGCGGCAACTCAACAGTTTATCATCACTTAGAATGCGCGAGGCTCTGTTGACACAATGGGTTGAAAGACTGAACTGCAAGGAGAAGGCAGAGTGGCTCCCATCTGTCAATCAATTACTGACCCTCCCGAGCATTCTAGTACGACAGAGGGTGCGCTCCTTGCTGAAGGCGTCGTATGACAATCGGACTGGGAGAAAAAAATTTAAAGCACACTTTTTTCGACCCATCTCGAACGATTGGTCAGAAGCCAGCGCTTAGATCACTGCGGATACGAGGAGAGGAAAAGTACGAAACTGATGACTGTAATGTCGCCTAGCATCGACGCAAAAATAAAACAAGAAAGATGACACCGAATTTTCTGGTGTTGTAATAAGCACGTCTTTTGAATCCGTTCTGACGCAAATGAAATTCATCAAAGCTATTCAAAGTCAATGGAACCGGTATGGAAAACAATAGTCTCTGACGGAAGAAAGAAGTTTTTCAATCGGGGTTTTAATCCTTCAGATATTGCTGTAAACGGAATCGTGAGCTTACGCCCTCTGGTTGCATACTTGTGCGTTAAGAAAAACATGAATTTATGAGAAACATTTCGCACCGGAAACGATCTTCAACACAGAAATAATTTTTCAAATCGGACTCTTAGAAACAAAGATATCATCAAAAATAAAATATGACCTTACGTCCCCTGGTGGGAAAACCATGCATTATTGTAGGAAGAAAGTACTCTCAAAAGTTTTTTTCCATATAAGCGGTATCGGTTCAAGAAAAAAATTATTCGAGTTTTCAGGAGCCCAGATTTTGCTACAAATACATCAGAAGCAGAAATTAACACTTATGCCCCCTGGTGACCAAACCGTTTTTTACCAAACAGAAATTTTGTTAAAAATATTTTCCATCAGGTTTGTATGCGATACAGGAAGACTTTTTTCAAATCGGAGGTTTAGAAGCAGAAATAAATCAGAAAACGCAATTTATCTTTGTGTTCCCTAGCGGAAAGTCTATGATTTACTTCAAAATTTTGAATCTATAGGAAAAATATTACACATCGGAAACACTATGCAACAAAGAAGGAATTTTTCAAATCGACTCCTAGAAGTAGAGATATTGACAAAAATAAGATATACATCTACGCCCCCTGGCGTAGAAACCATGCATTATTTTAAGAAGAAAATGTTTCTAAAAGGTTTGTCGACATCAGCAGTATCGGTCTACAAACGACGTTTTCTTCAATCGTAAATTTAGAAGCTCATATTTTGCTGCAAATACATTAGAAGCGGAAATTAAGGTTTACGCCCCCTGGTGGCCAAACCATTTTTAACAAAAATTAAAAAAAAATAGAAATTATGTGCAAACGATTTCCCATCAAGAGCTGTATCCGGTGCAGAAAGAATTTTCCAAATCGGAGATTTAGAAGCAGAGATATAGGGGTAAACGCAATTTACCTCTACGCCCCCTAGTGAAAAGTTATGAATTACTTGAAATTTTTGAAATTATATGAAAAACATGTCACACTGAAAACACTATTGAACAAAGAAGACATTTTTCGAATCGGACTCCAAGAAGTAGAGATATTGACGAAAATAAGATATACATCTACGCCCCTGGCGCAGAAACTGTGGAATATTTTAAGAAGAAAATATTCCGAAAAGGTTTATCGATGCGAGTGGCATCAGTCCACGAAGGAATTTTTTCAATCGATATCTTAGAAGCTCAGATTTTATGGCAAATACATCAGAAGCAAAAATTAACACTAACGCCCTCTGGTGGTCAATGTATTCTTTACCAAAAATTTGAAATTATATGCAAAAGATTCCATCAGGAGGTGTATCCGCTGAAGAAAAAAAATTTCAAATCGGAGTTTTAGAAGACGAATTATCGGGAAAAATATAATTTACTTTTACGCATCCTAGCGGAAAATCTATGCGTAATTTGAAAAGTAACTATATCTAAAATACTCTTCGACATAAATGGAATCGAAAGATAAAAGAATTTTTTCAATCGGATGTTTAGAAGCAAATATGTGGAATAAAACGTATTTTTTAATTCGACATCTGCATTTACGCCCTCTAGCGGCAAAATTGTACATAGTAAAATAAACGAAATAAAGGATCATCATTCGCATATTTCAAGCTTCCCAATGCAAAAAGAATTTTTCCAATCGGACTAATGGTTGCAGAGATATCGTGGGCACAGACGGACGGACAAACCGGTAACATAAGCACGATCTTTTTTTACAAAAGACGTGCTAATAAAAGATTTCACAGGCGGTTCGAAATCATAGTGGTTGATGGAATTTAACGGCTAATTCTTGGGTGAAAATCAGGAGAATTTGGCATTCATCCGGAGGGCGGGAGAAAGGGCTGAAAATCCGGAGTCTCCCGCCTAAATCCGGAGAGTTGGCTGCGACAGGAATGGCTCGTATTATAAGTTCTGGATTTTGTACCAGAACTTATTAATACCTTAAAAAACGTCTGTTACAAAAATAAATTGGATTTTAGAGTGCGAACTTCTAACATATTATCTACGGTTAAGAATGACCGTGATCAGGTAGAAGCAGCGAAAAATGCTGATGGGTGTACGCGATCCTCCTAAAGCCAGTGGATGCATTAACACTGATTTAGTATATGTTGGCTCTACTACACGCACATTGAATGCGAGATTAAAGGAACACCAACATAATGTAATTGCATTCGCGGACTAGTGCTTTATCACATCTTTCAAACCTAGGAACTCACTACCCTGTATGGACTGATTCCTACATACTAGCTTCACCTCGAACACTGAGAAAACGTTTTGTTAATTCAGCAAAAAAACTGTTGAATCAACAAAAAGTTTTGTCGATATGCAGTCAACCAAAAATGTTTTACAATAGCATTTTGGTGAAAATTATTGTTGATTCTGCAAAATGCATTGTTATTATGACAAAACGTTTTGTTCATTTAACAAAATGCCTGGGTCGATTTTTGGGATTTGTTTGATCCAACAATATGTATCGTTATCGTGATAAAACGTTTTGTTGCTGCAACCAAACATATTGTTATCGCGACACAGTAATTTCTTGCTCCAACAAAATTTAGAGTTATGTAGCTGAGCCAAATTGTCTCTAAGCTTTTTCCCCGATGACAACACATTGCCGGTGCAGTAATTTTTGGCAATGCCCTTCGACCCTTGGTTTCCGACATCTTTATATGAATTTGGAAGGTCCCCGGACCTAAATCCAATCGAACACGTGTGGGACCTTCTCGGGAGACGCTTGGCAGCAACGATTCCGCAGCTGCGATTGGCGCTACAAGAGGAATGGGCCGCGATGCCTCAACAGCTCCTTGACAACCTCGTCCTCAGCATGGACAGACGTTGTAAATCCTGCAACGCCGTCAGGAGTGATCATATCCGCTACTAAAGACTGGATTTTTCTTGGCAGCCGCCTGTCACATCGACGTTTCTGTCTTCTGTCCAGTTGTACTCGAAGCAACCTTTTCAATAAAGTGCCTTTGTATCCTTTGGATTCCTTGTTTGGACGGTTTTGCTCACTTGTCCCACATTCTTACATCTTGGGGATCTTATGGTATGATTTGAGTCGATGCGGAGCACTTCTGCATGACGTTACATTCGAAAAACCGTCTCGTCTTTAATGTTTGCACGCCAGTGTACAAAAATTAAAAGCAGATATGTCCAGGCTAAATCCGAATGGGGTCCAATTATATGACGTCCGGGTCCAAATTTATTGTCCCGTTTCCAACTCTGGTTATCATATACCCCTAGATATAGAATTTCATATGCCAATAAGTGTTCGTTTATTATCAAATTTCATATTATTGCACATTCTGTTGAGCCCTGTGTGTTCCCATGAGCCTCGTTTATTTTTGCTTTTACGAAAGATTTGTCTTGAACTCATTTTCCTTTTAATTTCGCGAGGAAACGAATGCAGAAGTCCTCTTATTTCCTCTTTGTACGTATTATACGACTGGCTGGAAATGAACTCGTTGTTAGGCAACTTGTGAAATCGTTTCAGAAATTCCGACGAGCTGAAGCAATGTAATTACGCAGTGCCCTCTTGAAAATAAGCAACGTAATTATGTTTCCGATTTCTCCTGGCGCTGAAGAGGGATGAATTTTAATTCTTCCCGGCCCTTATCAAGTCAGAAGTGAGAATGCGAATGCGTGGGGATACTCCGTTCACTTGATAACAGGAGTTAGAAGGCGAAAATGTTGTTTTCCCTGCAAAGTAATTGACGTAATTGACTTGCTAAGATGAGGTAGACGTTTCTCCATGGAATGTGTGAAAACTGGAAAAGCGTGCATTGTGCAACAAGCTCCGATGCCTACTGAGATGCTAAAGCGCATCATGCATTTAATATGTGATCGCTTTATCTGTTCAGTTGCACAGCCCTACCAAGAGTCGCAGAACACAGACACAAAATTACGTTTTCAGTGAAGAAATCAGAACGGGTCTAATTCGGCATTAATTAAGAGTTGTGAAAGGTTGCGGTGGAAATATGCACAAAAGGCGAAAAAACCTACCCTAGGGGTGGCATTAAACCAGTATCAACATCACCAAGCATTCTTAGTAAAAAGCTTGACCATTGACCATTCGTCCGAGATGGGTCCGGTTCGAATCCCTGTGAGGAGGCATGGATGCTGTGTTTGTCTTACATTACTGGCTCTCTCCCTTCCCTGGGACCAGTGGCCGTAAATTAGGGACGGGCGACTGCTTATAGCCCACTGAGTTGCTCACGAAGGTCGTTCAACCTTTAATAAAAAAAATCTGCTAAATGAAGATCTCTCTCTTCTATGTCACTCCCGCTTGCTTTCGAATTTCGCCCACCCATCTTCCATGTGTGTGTTGTTAGGATTACTGCTGTTAACTATTACCTTGAATTTTTAACAGATACTTTATTTAAATTTAATCACAGTATATACACTTCATCATTACCATTCATCAATATCTTACGATTACGATACAAACGATATAACAATGATATTTTTATGTGCAATACGTCACAACGTGGTCTTCTTCTTGGCATATATCTGACCCTGGGTACTGTAATGTACCACGTGACATAACGTAGAAGACGTACTACTGAGATTACGCATGAGTCAAATCGACAATAAAGCAGCGAAAACCTTTGTTGACGTAGTTCAGTTGGGAAAATAGCCTCCTCCGGAGCAGGAAGGTATGAGTTCGAATGTCACCACACCGGCAGGAAGGTTATAAGCTATAATACCTAGTCTAGTACAATCTGTCCTCTTTAAAATTCGGATATGTCACCCATTATGTTGTGTGGATAGCACCTTTTGACGTCCAGCTGTGTTACTGCTCTGCTAATTCAACCTTCACACTCCGCTCTCGTTGATCAACTGCGAAATAGATACAGGCTGGACACCATGTGGCGCTTACAGTGGCGTGACACGTGGGCTGCTATTTGCGTAGGTGTTCCAATTTCGTTCTCCACCCCCTGTAGGAAAGGAAATGCGAAAGGTTTCTGAAAATTCACCTTGAAAATGGCAATTTACTGTTGATATAGGAAAAGAATTGCGGAAAGATCTCTGAAAATTTAGAATTTTCCCTTAACACCTTAAATATGGCAATTTACTGTTGATATAGGAAAAGAATTGCGGAAAGGTCTCAGAAAATTCAGAATTTTCCGTTAACACCTTAAATATGGCAATTTACTGTTGATATAGGAAAAGAATTGCGGAAAGGTCTCTGAAAATTCAGAATTTTCCGTTAACACCTCTTAAAAGTGGCAATTTACTGTTAATATAAAGAAATTGCGGAAAGGTTTCAGAAAATTCAGAATTTTCCGTTAACACCTCTTAAAAGTGGCAATTTACTGTTAATATAAAGAAATTGCGGAAAGGTTTCAGAAAATTCAGAATTTTCCGTTAACACCTCTTAAAAGTGGCAATTTACTGTTAATATAAAGATATTGCGGAAAGGTTTCAGAAAATTCAGAATTTTCCGTTAACACCTCTTAAAAGTGGCAATTTACTATTAATATAAAGATATGGGATGTAAGGTCAGGTGATGCGTAACATCACAGCCTCTCCTTGACAAATGTCAACCCCGCCTTCTCGTGGTACATCCTGTTCCCACTAAAGGGGCTCTGACGACCGCCAATAGCGGTATAACTATACCATCGGGATTAGAGGAAATTCTATCCCACACTCACCAACCCGCTTGGCCAGCGTGGTGAGTTATGGCCAAACCCCTCCAAAATGATTCCACAACTTAAATCTTGGCCCTCAGTCTCCGGCAGCTGGAATGTACCTGGCCAAGGCAGCGGCCAGTGCGACATGAAGGCAGAGGGTTCTAAGAATCCCCGGAGGACCGGACTAGGCTGCCATCTGATGCTGACCTTGGCTACGTACAACGGACGCTCCCTATCTTCTGATTCAAGGCTTCTTGAATTGGAAGAGGAACTACAAAGGATCAAGTGGGACATCGTGGGGCTAAGTGAGGTAAGGAGAAAAGGAGAAGATCTCATCGAACTGAAAAGTGGACATCTCTTCTACTATCGTGGGACAGATACTGGCAGAACTAGTGGTGTTGGATTTATAATAAACAAGAAACTGAAGGATAAAGTTGTAGAAGTTGAAAGTTCCTCTGACAGAGCTGCACGACTTGTTATCCAACTCTCGAAAAGATACCAGGCTCAGATTATTCAAACTTATGCACCCACCACAAGTCATCCTGAAGAAGAAATTGAAGAATTTTATGAGGAAATTTGTCATCTAAATAATAAAGGTAAGCAGCACTTGAAAATAATTATGGGAGATTTCAATGCAAAAATAGGGCAACGGCAACAGAATGAAACTTCAGTAGGTAAATTCGGTCACGGCAACAGAAACCAGCGTGGAAATACTCTCGTTGAGTTTGCAGAGGCAGAAGGGTTTTTCATCTTGAACTCCTTCTTCAAGAAAAAGCCACACAGGAAATGGACATGGAGACATCCAAATGGGACGACAAGTGAAATTGATTTTATTATGTGTAACAAAAAATTCGTCATAGAAGACTGCAGTGTGCTAAACAAGTTCAACACAGGTAGTGACCATAGATTGGTGAGATGTAAGATGCACCTCAACACCAAACTTGAACGTGGCAAGCTCATAAGACAAACAAAATCTATTGACATAACCAACCTTAAAAAACACCATAATACCTTCAAGTTGGAACTGAAGAACAGGTTCTCTGCTTTAGAAGGCCTAACATCGGAAGAAGTGGACATCTCTGAAGTTAACAGAAAAGTAACCAAAACTCTTATGGAAACAGCAACAAAATTAGCTGGGTCTAAGAACAAGTTGCATGTAAACAAATTATCAGGAAAAACGAAAATGTTGATGCAAAAAAGAAGAGAGATGAGGACAACTAAAGAAGATGTGACTTCCAAAGTGGAATATATAGAGCTATGCAAGACAGTAAGAAAAAGTATCACTGAAGACGTAAGAAAATTCAACTGTGAACTAGTGAGGAAAGCAATTGAAAACAACCAAAGCCTAAAGATAGCAAAGGGACATCTCAGTAAGGGAAGAAAACAGATTATGGCACTGAGAAAAGAAGATGGTTCTGTAACAAGAAATAGAGGCGAAATTTTGACAAGAGTGAAAGATTTCTACTCCAAATTATATGAAAGGGATGATACATGCACTCCAGACATCATGAAAGATACCAGTACCAGAGTTCCTCCAGTCCTTCCAGCAGAAGTTGCACATGCAATCAAGAACATGAAGCGGGGAAAAGCTCCAGGAGAAGATGGAATTACTGTAGACATCATACAAGAAGTAAGTGGAGAAATTGAAACAGTACTCGCCCAAATTTTCACTCGATGCCTTACTGAAGGAAAGATTCCTGAGGATTGGAACACCGCTACAATGATCCTGCTACATAAGAAAGGTGACATTGAGGATCTCGGAAACTACAGACCTATCAGCCTCCTATCAGTAGTTTATAAAATCTTCACTAAAGTTCTTTCACACCGCTTGAAGGTAACACTGGACATGGCTCAACCGAGAGAACAAGCTGGATTCAGGAGTGGCTACAGCACAATAGATCATATCCACGTACTGAGAGAACTAATTGAAAGAGCCAGGGAATATGAACTTCCATTGTGCATGGCTTTTATCGATTATGAAAAAGCCTTTGATTCGGTGAAACCATCAGCAGTTACAATGGCTCTGAAAACCTGCGGTATTGAAGATGCATACATTAATATTATTAATAACATCTATGAAAATGCAAGTGCAAAGATTAGGCTGTTTGAAAATACAACACACATAAAAATTGGAAAGGGAGTGAGACAAGGTGACACCATATCTCCGAAGCTCTTTAATGCCACATTGGAAAATGTCTTTCAGTCGCTGAGCTGGGAAAACAAAGGGATAAAGATTAATGGAGATTATCTAACCCACCTTCGTTTTGCTGATGACGTAGTCATTTTTGCAACTACCCCATCAGAGCTGCAGAGTATGATCCAGGAACTTGCTGACAAGAGTAAAGAAGTGGGATTAAAAATGAACTTTCAGAAGACAAAAGTGATGTTCAATGCTTTTACAAGAAATGAAGATTTATCGATTGATGGAGAAAAGCTGGAGATAACAGACACGTACGTTTATCTTGGACAGCAGATATCAAGTGAGGGTCACATTGGTGAAGAAATTAATCGGCGTACAAAACTTGCCTGGAGAGCTTTTGGAAGAAACAGCATAATTTTCAAGAGCAATATGCCATTATGTCTTAAAAGAAAAGTGTTTGATCAATGCATCCTTCCAGTGCTTACGTATGGTGCAGAGACGTGGACCTTAACTAAAAGAGATATACAAAGACTGCAGACAACTCAAAGCAGCATGGAGAGGTGCATGCTTCGTGTAACCAGGAGAGATAAGAAGAGGAACTCGTGGATCCGAAAAATGACAAGAGTGGAAGACATCATGATCAGAGTTAAATCCCTGAAATGGCAATGGGCTGGACATACTGCCAGAAGGACAGATCATCGATGGACAGCCGAAATTTTAGATTGGATTCCAAGGGACAGGAAAAGACCCAGAAGAAGACCACATGGGAGATGGGTGGATGAAATTCGAAAGTATGCAGGGGTGACATGGAGGAGACTGGCACAAGACAGACCGTTGTGGAGGAAACTTGGGGAGACCTTCGTCCAGCAGTGGATTGATAATGGTTGACAATGATGATGATGATGATAAAGATATTGCGGAAAGGTTTCAGAAAATTCAGAATTTTCCGTTAGCACCTTAAAAATAGCAATTTGCTGTAATATACGAAAGGAATTGCGATAAGGTTTCTGAAAATTCAGAATTTTCCGTTAACACCTTAAAAATGACAATTTACTGTTGATATAGGAAAAGAATTGCGGAAAGGTCTCCGAAAATTAGGAATTTTCCGTTAACACCTTAAAAATGGCAATTTACTGTTGATATAGTAAAAGAATTGCGGAAAAGTATCTGAAAATGCAGAATTTTCCGTTAACACCTTAAAAATGGCGATTTACTGTTGATATAGGAAAAGAATTGCGGAAAGGTTTTTGAAAATTCAGAATTTTCCGTTAACACCTTAAAAATGGTAATTTACTGTTATAGGAAAAGAATTTCGGAAAAGTCTCTGAAAATTTAGAATTTTCCGTTAACACCTCTTAAAAGTGGCAATTTGCTGTTAATATAAAGAAATTGCGGAAAGGTTTCTGAAAATTCAGAATTTTCCGTTAACACCTCTTAAAAGTGGCAATTTACTGTTAATATAGGAAAGGAATTGCGGAAAGATTTCAGAAAATTCAGAATTTTCCGTTAGCACCTTAAAAATGGCAATTTGCTGTAATATACGAAAGGAATTGCGGAAAGGTTTCTGAAAATTCAGAATTTTCTGTTAACACCTCTTAAAAGTATAAATCTACTGTTAATATAAGAAAGGAACTGCGGAAAGGTTTCTGAAAATTCGGAATTTTCCGTTCACTTCTTAAAAATGGCAATTTACTGTTAATATGTGAAAGGAATTGCGAAAAGGTTTCAGAATATTTTCCTGGAGTACGAAAAACCTGTGAAATTCATGGATTTTCCCGTCATTTCACGGAAAAAGTTGTAGCAGAAATGTGCTTCATTAATTCACGAAAAGAATCACGGAAAATTGCTCGTGAATTTCAGAAATTGTTTTACAATGTATGAGAGCTCCTTACGGTTTTTGAGACATTTCGAAATTACACACACACACACATTTTGTTTCTTTGTTTATATAAACTAGCTAGTTCCGTTTCCCAAACTCCACAACAGTCATACAACATTCCTTTATACCTGACATCTTTCAACTATGAAAAGCTGTTTCCCCACTTATCCGAATATATCTCAGTATTTCATTCAGGAGAGCACTCGTCACATACACACACAAAAAAAGACCAAATCACGTGGTATGTTCGTGTACTTTTTAACATATTGATTTATTTTTCTTCCCCTCCCAGACCCATTACGTGCTATAAAAAATTTCTCTCCTTTCGCTTTCATCGGTCACAATCTCTTAAATGATGCCCCTGGTTCTATATTCGACTCAGCTACAGCGATTCCAACTGCCAACAGAATCACGAATCGGGCAGAATCGACCACCTCATCCCATTTACCAGATTTCCCCCAACCATTTATCAAATAGGGACATTAATGGTTAAAAAAAGAGAGAAAGTGAAGAAAACGGAGAAAGTGGGGGGTGAAATATAGTTGTGATGTTCCAGGTCTGTAATTTCCGATCTATTTGCTGACTCTTCTTTAGTGTGATAGGGTAACTCCAGAAATGCGAAATAATAAGGATACGAAGGTACTTGTAGGAAATTGAACCTATTATCTGATAATTGAGACAAGGAGAGCGGAACAACACACTTTTGTTTGCTCGCGTATCTGTTTTCCATTCATAACTTGGGCCTGTGTTGATAGCAGCGACAAAATATTAAGGTAGAAACAGGAGGAAAAGGTGCTCTTGATTTTAAAAAAAAATCGAAATCGATAAATCGGATAGAATGGAATTATCGCTTCGTTAGCAAATTGGGCTGAATTCGACTCGAACGAATGGCCCGCTGTCTAGGAAGTGAGACGAACGCAGCTGGAGCGACTGAACTTACGCATCAAGAAGTGTTGCTTTTCTCCTAGCTTTGTTATTCAAAGTGGTTATTTACGACGAGGACTCACACTAATCCATTTTGACGGATTACTTCCTAAAAGGGCTATAACAATGGCGACGAACCTAAAAAAGGAGAGAGAAGACGTTTGAGTCCTTTTTTTTTTTTCTTTCTTTCTTTTTTTCTTTTTTTTTTTCTACCCAGTGGCATGATGTACGTGTCAGGGGGACTAGCTCATCCCTATCATGTCTGGGGTCTTTCCCCTTAGCTTTGTTATTCAGAGTGGTCATTTTAGGGATCATTGGCACTAATCCTTTCTGACTCTTCATCTGCTAAAATGGGTATAACAATGGCAACCAGCATAAGAAAGGATTTTTGAGTCACTTGTTTCTACCGAGTGACATGATGCCGATGTCACGGGGCACTAGCCCTTCCCTATCGTGTCTTGGGTCTTTCCCCTTAGTTTTATTCTTCCAAGTGGTCATTTATGGGAATGACTGACACTAATTCTTTGTGACGGATTACCTGCTAAAAGGATTCTATAACTATGGCGACGACCCTGAGAAAGGAGGGAGAAGACGTTTGAGTCACTTGTTTCTACCAAGTGGCATGATGTGTGTGTCATAGTGACTACGCCTTCCCTGTCATGTCTTGGGTCTTACCCCCCAGTTTTGTTGTTCGAAGTGGTCGTTTAGGAGGAGGATTTACACTAATCCTTTTGGACTGATTGCCTGCTAAAAGGGATAAAACAATGAGGTTGAAGCTAAGGAAGGGGTAAAAATGGCGCCGAGACTAAGAAAGGAGTGAGAAGATGTTGGAGTCACTTGCTGCAACCCAGTGGCATGGTGTCCGTGTCAGAGGGACTATCCCTTCCCTATCGTGCCTTGGGTTTTCCCCTATCCCTTTGTTATTCAAAGTGGTCATTTAGGGGGATGACTGACCCTAATCCTTTGACTGATTGCCAGCTAAAAGAGCTATAACAATGGTGTCGAACCCAAGAAAGGAGTGAGATGATGATTGAGTCACTGGTTTCTACCCAGCGGCATGATATCTGCGTCAGGGCAGCTAGCAGTTCCTTATGTCTTCGGTCCCCCCTCCCCCACAATTTTGTTATTCGAAGTGATCATTTTTGGATGATTGACACTAATCTATTCTGACTGATTGCCTGCCAAAAGGACTATAATAACGGTGACGAACCTAAGCAGATAAAAGATGTTTGAGTCATGTTTCTACCAAGTGGCACATGTCCATGTGAGAGGGGCTAGTAGCCCTTCGCTATCATTCCTTGAGTCTTTTATCTTTGTTCCTTATCATCCCTAGTCTTTTCCCTTTATTCGGGTGCTCCTATGCCATTATTTTAAAAAATAGTGTTGAAGGGGGCAACAGCATTGAGGGAAATTTGTGCAGGCGAAGAAACGGTGAATAGCAGCACTGCACTAAAGCACTTCCAGGGTTTCAATATTGAGGAAAGAAGGCCTAAAAAAGACAAGCCGACGGCAGGACGTTAAACGACCTCCAACACTGACACTCTGGTCAAAGCTGTAACGTTGAATCACGGTACTAGTACACTACAACTGGCAGCTAAGATGGGGTCTTCCCTATCCCCTATCGTTCCTCATCTGCACCAGCTTGGTTTCTTCTCCAGGCTGCATCGAATGGTGCCACATGAATTAAAACCTCAGAACAATGTTTCGCTTTCAAATGCTCAGGACGACGGGTTTTAGCGTTGTATCGTCACAGGTGATGAAAAGTGGATATTCCTACGTTTTACAACTACTACGAACCAATGCAGCTGAGATGGGGTCTTCCCTATGCACTATCGTTCCTCATCTGCATCAGCTTGGTTTCTTCTCCAGGCTACATCGAATGGTGCCCCATGAATTGAAACCCCAGAACAACGTGTCGCTTTCAAATGCTCAGGACGACGGGTTTTGCCGTTGTATCGTCACAGGTGATGAAAAGTGGATATTCCTACGTTTTACAACCACTACGAACCAGTGCAGCTGAGATGAGGTCTTCCCTATCCAGTATCGTTCCTCATCTGCACCAGCTTGGTTTCTTCTTCAGGTTGCACCGAATGGTGCCCTATGAATTGAAACTCCAAAACAATGTGTCGCTTTCAAATGTTTAGGACGACGGGTTTTTGCGTTGTATCGTCACAGGTGATGAAAAGTGGATATTCCTACGTTTTACAACCACTACGAACCAGTGCAGCTGAGATGAGGTCTTCCCTATCCAGTATCGTTCCTCATCTGCACCAGCTTGGTTTCTTCTTCAGGTTGCACCGAATGGTGCTCCATGAATTGAAACTCCAGAACAATGTGTCGCTTTCAAATGTTTAGGACGACGGGTTTTTGCGTTGTATCGTCACAGGTGATGAAAAGTGGATATTCCTACGTTTTACAACCACTACGAACCAGTGCAGCTGAGATGAGGTCTTCCCTATCCAGTATCGTTCCTCATCTGCACCAGCTTGGTTTCTTCTTCAGGTTGCACCGAATGGTGCTCCATGAATTGAAACTCCAGAACAATGTGTCGCTTTCAAATGTTTAGGACGACGGGTTTTTGCGTTGTATCGTCACAGGTGATGAAAAGTGGATATTCCTACGTTTTACAACCACTACGAACCAGTGCAGCTGAGATGAGGTCTTCCCTATCCAGTATCGTTCCTCATCTGCACCAGCTTGGTTTCTTCTTCAGGTTGCACCGAATGGTGCTCCATGAATTGAAACTCCAGAACAATGTGTCGCTTTCAAATGTTTAGGACGACGGGTTTTTGCGTTGTATCGTCACAGGTGATGAAAAGTGGATATTCCTACGTTTTACAACCACTACGAACCAGTGCAGCTGAGATGAGGTCTTCCCTATCCAGTATCGTTCCTCATCTGCACCAGCTTGGTTTCTTCTTCAGGTTGCACCGAATGGTGCTCCACGAATTGAAACTCCAGAACAATGTGTCGCTTTCAAATGTTTAGGACGACGGGTTTTTGCGTTGTATCGTCACAGGTGATGAAAAGTGGATATTCCTACGTTTTACAACCACTACGAACCAGTGCAGCTGAGATGAGGTCTTCCCTATCCAGTATCGTTCCTCATCTGCACCAGCTTGGTTTCTTCTTCAGGTTGCACCGAATGGTGCTCCATGAATTGAAACCCCAGAACAATGTTTCGCTTTCAAATGCTCAGGACAACGGGTTTTAGCGTTGTATCGTCACAGGTGATGAAAAATTGATATTCCTACGTTTCACAGCCACTACGAACCAGTGCAGCTGAGGACCTGCGAGGAAGCACAGCAGGTAGTGGTGCAAAGAGAGCCGTTCGAGAGTAAAGTCACGCTGTGCATTTGGTTGAACAGTGAAGATCCTGTGCACTGAGAACTCGTGACAGATTGTCAAGTAGTGAACTAGAACTTTTATGCCGCACAACTGCAACGGGTGCATGTTTGCTTTGTGCCAACGTTACCTAGCGCTGAACAATAGGAAGCAGGTGTTGCTGAAAAATGATAATGCCCCTGGTAACACCTCCAGAACAGCTCGCGAAAGCTGCAGGAATTTGAGCGGAAAGAGAAACGACTGCATCCACCTTACAACTCGGACCTGCATCCATCCGACTACCAGCTGTTTCGCTCCATGGCCTATTTCATACAAGGATGGCACTTCGCTTCAGTACAACAGAGGATGTTCACACATTTTTAGAACTTTTTTTACGCTTTCCAACCGTAGGTTGAAGAAGCGTATAGCTCCAGCTTTGTCTGTCTGTCGGCACGATAACTCACGTAAAAATGGTTCGATTTTGATGAAATTTTAGTATGTGGTAGGGGACAACATGGGGACGAACTCTATTGAAAATGGGAGAAATGGGGGTCAAAGGTCAGAGCACAGGAGCGGGATCCATTCGATCGCCCTTATGCGTAAAAAATTGACAAAAAATGCTTCTATTGCGACAAAACTTTCATATGTTGTTCCGGAGGTATACTGAACGGGTTCTGTTAAAATATATCATCGAAATGGGGTCAAAGATCAGGACACAGGAGCGAGATTTATTCCACAGCCATTATCCTCATAACTTGAGTAATGATTTCTGGTATGTTAGAAAGCGTATCACAATCAATGCATTGCATGATTTTTCAAACTTGTTGATAAGAAATTACAGAAAATAAAAGCTCGAAAAATTGAAACTGGCAAGATCATGTTAGATAAACACAAAAGGAACATCAACCGCAGTTAAATACCGCCTGCTAAGAAAATGGCGCACTTTAACAAGCTGTGGATAGAAGATTATGTTTTTGCTCTTTACGAAGGGAAATATTCGTATTCTGTAATTAGAAAACGCTGTGAAAATCATGGAATTAACATTTCTCAGTGTAAAATAAGCAATATTATTAATAATAAAGGTCGCCCGTCCCTAATTTAAGGCCACTGGTTCCGGGAAAGGAAGGGAGCCAGTGCCGTAAGTCAAACACAACAACCATGCCTCACCGGGATTCAAACCTGGACCCATCTCGGACGAATGATCAGAAGCCATCGCTTAGACCACTGCACCACCGGGCGGCCTACCAATTTTAAGAAATGCCCTGTTATCTTGGAAATCTACATGCACGTTCTGTGAAAACACAAATCTATGCGTGCGGAGATCGAAACCGGGCTCCCTCACTCCGGAGTAAGTTGCTCTCCCAACAAAGCTACACGGACGGAATGTATCGCTGCAGATTTGTCGTCTTGACACATGATTTATCTCTCTAGTACGTCACAGTTCGTAGTCCAGATCTAGGGCTATCTAACAGATAGAACATTTAGGAAAGAGATAATTTTATTCTAAACATCAATGATATTGTTGGAAAGTCGTTCTAAAAATATGTGGACATCCCCTGTAGATGTAAAACCTGCATCAGAGAGTTTCTGTCCTGGAAACCTACCGGGTGGTATGGCCGCGGAATCGTGGGTGTGGTGGAACGGTGGTAAAAGGCTATAGAAAAGAACGACCTGTACTTTGCAGAATGAAGCGAGATTGTATGGCTAAAATACCAAACGTAAGCTTGGTATATTAAAATGTCCAATCTCTTTTGGGGAAACAGCTTATCTGTAAGACCCACACTACGTACTCAAAATGAACGTGCTCGTATTCATGATGACGTTAAACTTGACTTCTACGAAATCGACAAACTAGAATACCTAAGGAGGGATTCTGGTTTGGAGAAACCTAAGTTCAAATCTCCACTGAGAGTCATATACTGACATTCTTATGTAAACTATAAGCACATTGATGTACCAAAGCTACTCGGAAGAACACTACTATTTCCACACTTGCCACTACAGCCACGTGGTAAATCGTATCGTCCGCAAATGACGTACAAATAAATGGTCGAGTCACATTATTGTGACCACCAGCTAATATCCAGAGTAACTGCCGTGGGCAGCGCGGACAGCAGCTAGACGAGCTGGCAGTGACTCAATAAGGTGTTGGAAGGTGTTCACAGGTATGTGAAGCCATGCTGATTGCAGTGCATCTGACAGCTGCTGGAGGGTGCGTGGTGAAGGATCCATAGAGCGAACAACACGATCAAGGTGGTCCCACAGATGCTCAATTGGGCTAAAGTCTGGAGAATTAGTGGGCAAGGGAAGTACTTTGAAGTCTTCATCGTGTTCTTCCAACCACTCTCGGACATTTCTAGTTGTGTGACACGTCGCATTATCGTTCTGGAAGATCCTCTCAGCCCCAGGAAAGACAATCAGCATGTATGGGTGTACGTGGTCTGCAAGGATGGATTCATAACGAATTTAGTCCATAGTGCCTTACACAGGTATGAGTGGACCCAGGGAATGCCACGAAAATATTCCCCCATAACGCTGCTACAACTAGCTTGTGTTTTTCCAGCAATGGTTGAAGAGTGTTTATTCTCCGATCCATCCGTTCGATGAAGCAGAAAACGTGACTCACTGGAGAAGGCAATCCTTTGCCAATCAGCAAAGATCCAATTCTGATACTGCCGTGCAAATGTTAGCCTTTTCTGCCGATGCACCTTTGTTAGCATAGGCACAGAGACCACCCGTCTGCATCGGAGCCCCATACGCAGCAGAGTTCGCTGAACTGTCATTTTAGACACACTTTCCGTAGCCCCCTGCTGGTTCATTCGGCCAGTGAGTTGCTCCAATGTAGCGTGTCTATCGACCCTCACGTACTTTTGAAGACGACGTTCACCTCTCACATCAATGGCACGTGATGCTTCGCAGTTTCCACTTCGCTTATTCGCAATGGTGCCGTTTCTCCAATCACGATACACTTTAACGACAGCAGCACCCGAACAGTTCACAAACTGCGCTGTTTCAGAAATACTGCCCCGCTTGGCCCCGCAAGCCGATAATCATCCCTTTTGACAAATCTGATAAATCGCTCTTTTTATCCGTGAGAGCAACGAGTGATATGCTTTCAGATTGCCTACAGCACACATTCTATACACTCCCAGCCAGCTCACTACACGTGCGTTCTTTTATTGGCTACGCTTTGATGACGTCAAAAGTAGGAGATGGTCACAATAACGAACGGTTGCAAGCCGGCGATACCTATGCAACCGTTCGTGGGGATCATTTGCACCCATTCATGTCATGCAACCATTCCGACGGGTGCGACTACTTTCAGCACGACAATGAGACATCGCAGACGACAACAGTCGCCTGATTATGGCTGGAGGAACATTCCTCGGAATTTTGTATACTAACTCCCCCCCCCCCCTCGTTCGCCGGTTTTAAACGCCATCGAACACATTTGGGATACTGTTCAACGTTCCCTCAATGCCAGGAATCCTCCACTGGCGCGAATATTATAGAATTGTGGGACACTCTTCAGAAAGCACGATGTTCACTGTCTCTACTGTACTACAGAGAGCTCGTTCAAGTCCGTGCCTCGTCGTGATGCTGCCATTTCCCGATTGCGAAGAGGATCAACGCGCTATTACAAGGGGGGGGTATACCAGTTTGTTTGTTTGTTTTTCACTTCAGTGTATAGCAGTGCGTCTTTTATTCCGAAAAATGCAGTATTTATTATCTTAGATTAGATGCCGTTATTCAATCAACAGTCATTTTCCTCAAGCAATTTTTCTTTTATTGGATGTTTAACGACCACCGTGAGCAACTCAATGAGCTATAAGCAGTCGCCCGTCCCTAGTTGAGGGCCACTGGTTCCAGGGAAGGGAGAGAGCCATTGCCGTAAAACAAACAACATCCATGCCTCACCGGGATTCGAACCCGGACCCCTTCCGGACGAATGATCAGAAGCCATCGCTTAGACCACTTTGCCACCCTCAAACACATTCAGAATTAATTTTAAACGACCGTTTTGTCTGTGTGCTGTTATGTAATTATCACCTACATGCAATGTACTTGTAATTGCTTTCTTCAAAATTCTCGGCAGTTTGCTCTTTTAAGTTGCTTTTCCCATCCCTTTAGCTCTTGTCTAATCACTAACCATTATTACTCCACTAGCCTTTATTTTGGTACTAAATACACTCACACAACACGACGTTCCTTAATTGCCAATTAGTTTCATCCCACATACCTTATTTAGTTCTTAACCAGTTCGCTCCACACATGCCATTTTGTTATTACTAACAAGTTTTACATCTCAAGCCCTTATCAAACTACTAACCAATATATCTTGCTCTCATTTAATTACTAAACAATTTCAATCCACTTTCTCCTGCTTGCTTGCAGTCTGTTTTGACTCGCATGTCCTTAGTTAATTAATACTGAACAATATATCTTTCACCTGCCTTTATTAAATTATCAACCAGCTCTCGCGGGACAAGATAAATTAATTAGTAGTCACTTTCGACTCATCTTCAGTGACAACCTATCTCACCGAACAAACCCGTATACGATTACAGTTAAAATATAGGTAATCGCCAAGCAATATCGCCATCGATTTCGTATTACGTCATGCAACTGTTTTGGTTTTATTGTGTGAACTAGCTCATGACCCGTGTCATGCACGTCTGAAAAAGCTGTGATTGAAATTTTTATAACACGAATCGTGAAATATTAGGTGGACAAATACGTTTTGAAGCGTTTTAAGACAACGCAACATGTAATTTGAGAGAAAACAATAATACCTGTACCAATCAAAATATGCGCCGTCATTATCTGTCACCTTCCGCCATCGGTCGGGCAGCTGACGGATTCCAGCCATGAAGAATTACTTCGTCGTGTGACGCAATGAAGTCGTCAACCCATTTTTTCCACTTCGTCACATGTCCAGAACCGTACAGCAGACAAACCATATTGCATCAATCGGAACAAATGAGTCTGAAGGGGCTATGTCGCGACTATACGCCGTGTGCTCCAAACCTTTCCAGCCAAGCGTCAATAACGTTTCCTTGACCAATTTCGCGACAAGCGTTGTCATGCGGTAATTTGACGGGACACAATCCTTTGCCTGTGAATGGACGTTTCAGACAGATTTCTTGGTTCAATCGCAGCAATTGTTGCTTGTAGCGATTAGCAGTAACAGTCTGACCCTGTTCCAATAGTTAATAATAGATCACACCTTCATATCCCACCAGATGCACAGCGGAACTTTCTTGGAGTGAATATTATGTTTCGGTGTCGATGTAACCAGATTTCATGAGTATAACGGCCACATTGTACATAACCTTTTACGGAAACTCAGTCAGTCGGTGTCAACTACTTCGTCGGGAAATTCATCGGCCAAAGTTTGTCGGTTCTATTGATTTCCACCAAAAAAAAAAAAAAACATCTATAAACGCTACAATACCGACTTTGGAATCAGAACATCGAATATTTTATCTATTATTAAAAATGATTAGAGACCATATTAAAATGGATGAAAAACATGGGGTATATAGCATCCCATTGAGAGCCGTGGACGATAACGAACACTCTAAAATTTATATAGGTTCCACCGGCCGTAATTTAAAAACCCGCCAGATTGAACACAATGTTCGAATTGGGGCTATTTAGCACGTGTAACGCACAGTGGGACATACTATCCTGTGCGGACTGAAGCTAAATTTATCGCCACTCCTTCCAACGCGTCATCACTCCTATTTACAGAAAGCTTGTGTATCTTTGCCCAAGAACATTTTTGTTGTAATGACTCTATGGAACATGTTATCCCGCAAGTCTGAAAAATGCTCCTTCAGAGAGACCGGAGCTCTAATTTACAAGACCACGCCCTCACATAACCTAGTATTCCTTTTCCTGCATGCTTTGATTTCCCAACAGATTACTGAGCATGCGTATATATGATTTAACACGTCATTATGGTGGTATGGTCTACTGTGATATTTATAGCTCGTGCACAGACACTCCTAGACACTGGGCCTCGGGTGGCCTAGTGAGCAACATTCGTGACTGCCACGGAAAGGACCTCAGGTTCGATCCCAGGCAGGTACAAACGATATGATCCACTAAATATCCGCCGTGCATCGGATGGGCATGTTAAGCCGTCGGACCCCGGGTACTGGCCCCCGGTAATAAATAAGGGCGTCTTCCTCCCCCTTTCTACTTCGCTTCCGTGTCACTTTCCTATCGGGCACTCTAGCCCAAATCTTCTAGCTTCCTATTCTTAAGGTTTGTTTAAGACTTGGGGTCAGACACTCTCTTCCTAAAATCCTCTACAAATGATCTGATTCCTAGATATTTGGCCGTGGGTGACCTAGTGGTCAGCGTTCGTGACTGCCATAGTGATGACCTCAGATTCGATCCTAGGCAGGTTGGAACCACTAAATACCCGCCGTGCGTCGGATGGGCACGTTAAGTCGTCGGACTCCGGGTACTGGCCTCCCGGTAATAAGTAAGGGCGTCTTTCTCCCCTTTCTACCTCGCTTCCGTGTCACTTTCCTATAGGTCACTCTATAGCCCAAATCTCCTAGCTTCCTATAAGACCTGGGGTCAGACACTCCCTTCCTAAAATCCTCTAGATATGATTTAATTCCTAGACACTTAATCTGAAGAGAGCCCATTGATGAGCTCGAAAGATGTATGTCGCTTTTTAACCTGTATCTGTTTTAAGCTTTTAGTAAAGTTATTTTAACTCGTATGGATTCTATTCCTAGTGATTTTTTTAAACTGTACAGACGATGTAACTATTTGATATTGGTCTACTGTCCCTTAGGTTCTTCGAAAAATGTGTTATGTTCTTTCACACATCACAACAAAGACTATTTAGGTGCAGTTTGTTTTTAAAGTAATTAATAGATTTTCCGCTAGGGGGCGTAAAGGTATACTGCGATTTCCCTGAAACCGCTAATTCTAAGAGTCCTATTTGAAAACTTGGGCATCGGATACAGCTCCTGGTGGCATATGTTCTACATTTAAATTTTTTTATATTTAGTATACAATAATTTAGCCACCAGGGGGCGTAAGAGTTTACTTCCTTTTCTGGTGTATTTGCAGCAAAATCTGTGTTTCTGAAAACTCGATTGAAAAAATTCTTCCGTGGGCTGATACCGGTCACCTCGGAAAACCTTTTGAGAATACTCCTGCTTAAAACAGTGCATAGTTTTTCCGCCAGGGAGCGTAGATGTATATCTTATTTTTGTCGATATCTCTGCTTTTAAGATTCCAATTTAAGAAATTCTTTTTTTTTTTTTTTTTGTCGGAGACCATTTCCTATACGAAATCTTTCTCGTATAATTTCAAATTTTTCTTAACGCACAAGCGTGCCACTAGAAGGCGTAAGTTCATGTTTCCCTTTGCCGCAATATCTACGAGACTAAAAACCCGATTTGAAAAAATTCTTTTTGGTCAGATACTACTAAGGAGGAAAACATTTTGTGCGTATTTACTCCCCAAATAATGCACAATTTCGCCGCTAGAAAACAAATATTTAATCTGTCTCTCTCAATATCTCTTCTCCGATTTAAAAAATCTTTTAATACCCGATACTTGGGGAAATCTTCGGGACATTTATCTTGTGGAATATTGTAGGTTTGTACTTGCAGTTCTGTCGCTAGGTGGTGTTTGTGTACATCGGCTTGGAGCTGTATCTCCGCTTATAGAAACCCTACTGAGACACTTCCTCTTTGTTCTTTTTTTTTTTTTTTTTGGTTTTATTGTAAAAAAAAAAGATTTTTCTTTACTTTTTTTCCCCTTTTGAAAGCTGAGCATCATTATCCTTCTTAAGTGATGCATAGCTTCCCGCTAGGGGGCGTAAAGGAAATTATTTTTTCCTTAGCATACCTTTTGCCATGAATGATACTTTTCGCCTATTTTCAACTTTTCCGTTTCGCAAAATTCTTCCACCAAATGGCGCAGAGTTATATCCTGTTTCCTTCTATATTTCTCCTTTTAACTTTCCATTTTGACGTAGGACCACGTCCAACTCCGCGGACAGTATCGGGCGACTTACGGCAGACCGCTTGTGACAAAAATAGGTCCCAATTGAAATCATAATAGCGTTAAAAAAAATACGTATCGCACACTAATTGTGTTAGCATATTCGTAAACAGCATGGAGTTCAATTCGCGTACTGCGTAATACATCGTGCGAGCGACGCTCCCCTCGCTCCCGGGGGAGGTGATACAATATTTTTGGGTGTGCCGCCGCGTTTGTCTTAGTCTATCTCGGTAACCACGAGTGCAACACGACTGTGCCTGGTATCGTTTTAAAGATCTCGGCGAGATCTATTAAAACATATGAAGAACATTTCGCAGTGGTTTGAACTGAATATTTTAAAAATTGTTTTCTTGTAAGCCGCTGAACACTTTTGAAAATATCGCGGTTTATCTGGAAAACCATGAGCGCAAAACGACTGTGCGTGTTATCGTTTTAAGGCTCTCGACGAGATCTATTCAAATATATAAAGAATATATCGCAGTGGTTTAAACTAAAATTTCTAAAAATTGTTTTCGTGTGAACGGGTAAACATTTTTGATAATGCCGCGGAATTCGCGGAATGAACGCAAGCGAAAGTGAAGAAAATCAAAACGAGAGGCAAGTGATGAGGAATGTAAGAAACCCAAGAAGACAGAGCACCACGTTGGGTAATTTGTCTATCGATCTGCTTTGTGTTCGCAATGTATCCAGCATTATTAGTAAAAATTACGTTAGCTACTTTTCATATCATAGACCTGTGCTGGCTATAACAAATTAAACAAACGTTTTGAAACCATACTCGACTTGCTCATTTCAACATTCCGATCTGCAAGTCGTAGTGCTATGTTCCAAACTGATGGCTCAATCAGAACTTAACCTACCTAAATCAATGAAGGAAGAAATATTCCTCATAACACATGGGAAATCGATAGAGTATTTGGAACACAAATTCTGAATTTGCTTGTACCACTTACTGGTCATCCATGTAACACCTCTCAGAAAACTTGAAATTTCCATCGCTCTAGAGCGGGAATCGAACCCGCATCTCCCGGTTTTCGTTCGAGTATGCTAACTGTTACACAACTCAGGACAGTGAAGTCCCAAGCAACTGAGGCTAAGCAAACTTAGCTTACGAATCTGAATATCCTCAGATTGACATTCTTAGTCTCAGTTGCTTGGAACTTTACCACCCAGGACAGTGAAGTCCCAAGGAACTGAGACTAAGCAAACTTAGCTTAGCAATCTGAACATCCTCAGATTGACATCCTTAGTCTCAGTTGCTTCGAACTTCACCACCCTGGACGATGAAGTTCCAAGCAACTGAGACTAAGCAAACTTAGCTCAGGAATATGAACATCGTCAGTCTCAGTTGCTTGGAACTTCACCACCCAGGACAGTGAAGCTCCAAGCAACCGAGACTGAGCAAACTTAGCTTAGGAATCTGAACATCCTCAGATTGACATCCTTAGTCTCAGTTGCTTGGAACTTCACCTCCCAGGACAGTTAATTTCCAATCAACTGAGACTAAGCAAACTTAGCTTAGGAACCTGAACATCCTCAGATTGACATCCTTAGTGTCAGTTGCTTTGAACTACACTGTCCTGGATGGTGTAACGGTTAGCATCAATATTTCCTCTAAGCGGCCATGAACATCAATATTCCCTCTATGCGGCCATGAACATCAATATTCCCTCTAAGCGGCCATGAACATCAATATCCCCTCTAAGCGGCCATGAACAATGCGCGCCTAACCCAATGAGCTGGACAGGCATCAAAACCACTTGGGCAAAAATTTTATTTTCACAGCTTCTCTTACTAATGCAGCAGAAGTTGGAACTTGGATTGGAACATTCATTTTTTCCAATCCCCCCATTTTATCCCCGTTCTTTCCGCAATTGATTTTAAATAAAAAAATTATCAAAAGCATTTCGTTAATTAAAATTTTTATTTCATAAAAAGAAGCTCAATCATATTTCTGGAATGCTTACAATTTTACTTAACAGCAGCTTACAATTTAACTAACCGGAATGCCTTTCCCCCGTCAACTAGCATATGTGCATTAGTTAGCCCAATGAGCTTATTTACGATGGGCTGTGATTGGCTAGCGTTGATGTGGTGTTTTGAGAAAAGTCTCAACATCTGTCTCTTTCTCAACGTGGGAAAATCACTAATCAGCATTCTTGCATTCACTATCTGTTCGCACGAGGCTACTTTGCAAGAAGCCTTTGAGAATGAAGAGGACAATGAGACGAACTTAGAAGGAGGCAAACGGCATTTAAGAAAAGTATTGTTTGACTTTTGAGAGCCCGAATTTTATTTAATTATTATTATTATTATTATTGCAGGTAACTGATTTTCGATTTATGAAATTAGGGATTTGCGAATTTTAATCTAAAATGCTTACTGCGCGGATGAAGTTGAGTCACTGCGTGGTCGCGCTCGCACGCATCTTAGAGGAAACATTGGTTAGCATGCTCGAACGGAAATTGGGAGATGCGGGTTCGATTCCCACTCCAGGGAGATTAAATTTTCAAGTTTTCAGAGAGGTTTTTCAAGCTAATTCAGAATTTATATTCTGTTTACTTTGAATATTCTGAGCCTACCTGTATTTTTTACGCTTTCCAACCGTGGGTGGATGAAGCGTACATGCTCCAGCTTTGTCCGTATGTCTGTCTGTCCGCACGATAACTCGCGTAAAAATGGTTCGATTTCGATGAAATTTTAGTATGTGGTAGGGGACCACTGGGGACGAACTCTATTGAAAATGGGCGAAATGGGGTCAAAGGTCAGGACATAGGAGCAGCATCCATTCTGTTCCCCTTATGTGTCATAACTTACGTAAAAATGCTTCGATTGCGACGAAACTTTATGTTGTTCCGGAGGTATACTGAACCAAATTTGTTTAATATCATCGAAATGGGGTCAGAAGTCAGGGCACAGGAGCGAGATTTATTCCACAGCCATTACCTCATAACTTGAGTAATGCTTTCTGGTATGTTGGAAAGCGTATCATCAATGCATTACATGATTTTAATACCTTGTTTTTTCTAGCCGGTTCCATTGACTTTGAATAACTTTGTTATATTTTATTCGCGTCGGAAAGGATTCAAAAGACGTGCTCATTACAACCGAAAATTCTGTGTCATCTTTCTTTCTTCAAATTCATGTGTACTAAAAAAGTGTGCACACACTGGAAATCTTTATTCATAGAAGATAATTTTTTTTGCAACGTAAAATAAAGCAAAGGCTTTTCATTTACATCATCCAAAACTTTACTCACAAAACCGAAATAACACAGTCGCGTCTACCGCAGCAGGTACACCAGAAACACACAGAGTATTTAATTTGCTGTTGCCGGAATCTCTTTCAGGGAACTTGAGAGTTTCTCTCTCGTCATGGACGACGGGATTCCATGAAATTATTAAAGAGGTATAACGAATTAAATTTCTCCGTCATTTTTATCCGCGCCGGGGTTCGAACCTGGGTCCACTCATTCCGGAATAAGTTGCTCTACCAATTAAGCTACGCGGACATGTATTCTGATTCCTATCTGCCTTTATGTCGTGTGCGTCCTTCTGGCAGGTACGTCACATCTCCTGGTACGTTACATCATCTCCCCCTTCTTTTTCTTCCTTTCGAAGTGCTGCTCATATTTTTCCTATCTCGCGGTGTGGAAATAACATCACACCAATGCGAGATTTTGAACGGTCGGGTCATCCGGATAGTTCGGGCGCCATTATAACGAATTAAATTTCTCCGTCATTTTTATCCGCGCCGGGGTTCGAACCCGGGTCCACTCATTCCGGAATAAGTTGCTCTACCAATTAAGCTACGCGGACATGTATTCTGATTCCTATCTGCCTTTATGTCGTGTGCGTCCTTCTGGCAGGTACGTCACATCTCCTGGTACGTTACATCATCTCCCCCTTCTTTTTCTTTCTTTCGAAGTGCTGCTCATATTTTTCCTATCTCGCGGTGTGGAAATAACATCACACCAATGCGAGATTTTGAACGGTCGGGTCATCCGGATAGTTCGGGCGCCATTATAACGAATTAAATTTCTCCGTCATTTTTATCCGCGCCGGGGTTCGAACCCGGGTCCACTCATTCCGGAATAAGTTGCTCTACCAATTAAGCTACGCGGACATGTATTCTGATTCCTATCTGCCTTTATGTCGTGTGCGTCCTTCTGGCAGGTACGTCACATCTCCTGGTACGTTACAGAGGAAATTATCATTCCGGTGAGTCTAGCTGTGGGCGTTTCCCTTTCGTTTAAATGAATACTCCCCTGCATTTCCTTTTTATTTAAAGCACATCTCTCGGACTCTACTGTTGCAAATAAATCCCTTGGAGCCCCTTTTGCAGAGCACGGAGAGAAGTCTGGCACTGGGAAAGTACCTTTGTTCTATCTTCATGCCCACCGATAATAGACAAAGCTGCAACTCAGCTCCCATCCAGCCGAGATGAATCCCAGTGAAACAGTATCTGTCAGTGCGTAAACCATTTAACTCTGTGCATTTTCCTTTTCACTAAACTTGACTCTTACCCGAAAGGAGATGGAAAACAGAAAAATAACAAAATGGATCTCTTTTTATCCTTTTCGTTATTGTGCACGTGATGTATATCTCGAGAAGAGTTTCTTTTGAGTTTGTTTTGTATGTGAATTTAGTTACTTCTTCGTTTAAGGTTTTCTCACTAAACAACACGTTATTTCCCAAAGCTGACAGTGGGTCACAAAGATAAAAATATTTCTTTTTAATATACACTGGTGGCTAAAATTGTGGATACCTTTAGGAAAATTTGTATCTCTAAAGTTTGATGGCTCATAATAGCAGTCATTTTTAGAATGACATAAAACTATACATTATTAGAAAGATAATTTAATGTACAATACAAGATTCGATCAAAACGTTCCGAGACTAGGCCGATATACAACAAAGTACTTACATTACTTAAGTCTGGTTATGATCTCCTCAAAGTAGTCTCCTTATTCAGCGATACACGGCTGCCAGCGTTTTTGCCACTGTTGGAACGCTCCCTGGAACTCCTGTTCGCGAATCGTGTCAAGCAGCGTCTGCGATTCGCGCCGGATCTCGTCCACGGTTTCAAAATCGCGACCCTAGAGCTTCAGCTTCGGGAACAGAAAAAAGTCGCAGGGAGCCAAAACTGGTGAGCAAGGTGGATGAGGAAGGGTACTCATACCGTGTTCGTTGCAAAACCGGCGTGTTGCTAACGCTCTGTTAGCTGCTGCATTGTTGTGATGGAGCAGGAAATGGCCCCTGCGCCACATTTCAGGTCGTTCGTGGCCAATGTCCTCCCTAAGACGCCGCAAAACATCGCAGTAAAAAAGGGCGGTAACGGTCTGGCCCTGGGGGACGAAATCGCGATGCACAACCCCAAGAATGTCGAAGAACACAATGAGCATGCTTTTGGTGTGCGCTGTAGGGCCTTCTTCTGTCGTTGAGATGCCAAACTCTACCACTGCGACGACTGTTGTTTGGTCTCCGGGTCGTAATCGTAGATCCAAGTCTCGTCCCCAGTGATGACCCGCGACAGGAACGTTGGTTCATTCACCACCTGCTGACGAAGATCTTGACAGAATTCACACGGAGCGCCTTCTGTTCGGGGTTCAGAATCTTTGGCACAAACTTTGCAGCAATGCGGTGCATGTTCAAAACCGACGTCAGAATTTCTTGCACTGTCTCGTATGACACATTGACGATGGTAGCAATGCCTTGAATGGTTCTCCGACGATCCTTGTGCACCAGTTCCCTAATTTTGTCCACATTTGGGGGATAGTTTGCTCGTGGACGGTCGCCCTGACCTCTCGTCGTCTTCCAGGCCGCTCTTGAAGCGCAAGTGCCACTCAAAACACCTCGTACGACTCATTGCTTCATTGCCATGAGCCTGCCGCAACATTTCATGCGTTTCCATTCCCGATTTGCCGAGTTTGACGCAGAATTTGATGTTCGCTCGCTGCTCTAGTTTTGCGATCCATACCGAAATCGCAGCTGTGTTCTGCACGTGGTCACCAAATATCGCGTGGCGCAGATCCCGTTGTTCACAGAACGACGCCACTCGGAACAATGACTGCTGAAGGTCATTGCCCTCGACCGCTGCTCGCGCATCCGCGTACTGCCATCTGCTGGTGCGCTACGTACCTAGTCTCGGAACTTTTTGATCGCACTACGTATAATGCAACGAACTGAGTTGAATTATCTTTATTGTATAGAAAGTTATGCAGGATTCCACTCAAAAGTAATATAAAAAATTATCCAACTTTTCCAAGTTCTCCAGGTGGTTTTTAAAGTTTTTCCAGAGTGGTGACCCCTAGCATGTTGTGATCAATTGTTACATTTCATTCCATTCATGCATTTTCTCACCGTAGGATACATTTGTAAATTCTTTCTTTAAGTAATTTTTCTAAATAAAATTACCTGCTTTAAATGCATACATTATTTTCCGTACCATAATTTCATGAACTTTTGTGAATACTACGCACACATAGAATTTGTATGTACAACGGCCGTCCTATAAAAACTGAGCCGCCCCAGTGGCGCAGTGGTCTAAGAGCACTGGCCTCTGATCATTCGTCCGTAAGGGGTCCGGGTTCGAATCCCGGTCAGGCATGGATGTTGTGTTTGTCTTACGGCACTGGCTCTCTCCCTTCCCTGGAACCAGTGACCCTAAATTAGGGACGGGCGACTGCTTATAGCCCATTGAGTTGCTCACGGTGGTCGTTAAACCTCCAATCAAAAAAAAAAAAAAAAAAAATAAAAATAAAAAAAAAATAAAAAACTGAGAGTAAAATCCCACAAAATGAAGAAATACAGGTGCAACAAAATATGTGTTATTCTTTCTCAAAGTATCTTCCCTCGGATGATATGCAACGGTCCCATCATTCAGTCCGCTTTTCAAAGCATGTGGCGAAGGCATTTTGTGGAAGCTGCTTTAGCGATCCCTATACAGCTTGAATAACGTCAGCATCTGTGTTGAATGTTGCGCCACGGAACTTCACCTTCATTGTTGGAAACAACCACAAACTGCATGGGGCGAGGTCAGGACTGTAGGCAGGCTGTGGCATAATTTCAATACTGCCTTTCGTAAGAAACTGTTGAACACAAGCAGCCACATGTGGGCGGGCGTTAACATGGTGTAGAATCCACTTGCCCACCAGTTCCTGTAGCTTAATCGATATGTGTCGTCGCAGACGCTTTAAGACTGAAATTTAATACTCAACATTGAAAGTAGTTTGTGAAGGAACGGCACGCTGGCAAACTACACCTTTATGACCAAAGAAAAGTATCATCATTACCTTCCCAGCTGATTTGCTTCGGCGGACTTTTTCGGAGGAAGTGAATCTGTGTGTTTCCAGACACTCGTCGCGCGCTTCGTGAGGGGGTTGAAATAGTGGGCTCATGTTTCGACGGCAGTTATTACTGTGTTTAGAAGGTCTGGATCCTTTGCGATCATTTGTTTCCACTCATGTCACACCTGAACTCTGGCTAACAATTGTTCTCTCGTCAGGTGATGAGGAACATATCAGGAACACAAATCGCCATCGTAAGACTACCTAATCACCACGTTTCTTTGTATCTGCACCAAAGCAGCGTTTCGGAATTATTTTTCGTAAATCTGCTGGGATCATCGAAGGTTAGTAGATGACAAGGTTATGCTCATCCTGCACTTCCGGTGATTTCTTTGTGACGTCACTGCCTAAATCGCCATGTTTCTTTGTATCCGCACCACAGCAGCGTGTCGGAATTATTATCCATAAACCAGCTGGAATAATCTTCATGAATTCTAAAATATTCTTTAATGCATAATATTTTCAATTTTTAATTTAAAAAATTTGGGGAATGTCGCCGAGATGCTTTACATTTTCCTCGAAAAGAAATTTGGCTGTACTACCGAATCAGAACGCTTTCAAGTAATTTCCGATTTCCCGTGTATCGTCGTTCTGCTTTGTTTACATACAACGTAAAAGGAAAGTATGTAGTTCACGGTAATATACGGATTTTGGTTTTACTATTTTTTATCGAAATAAATCTTGTTGTAATGGAAATAATTACAGGCATTTGTTTTATTGTGGAAAATAGTATATTTATTTTTATATTACACATTTATGCATCATAATTCCCATAGTGTAAAACATTAATTTGCCATAATTCCCTTTTCGCGAAATTAATGTGTCTAACACTCATTTTTTTCCACTCGGTAGAACGAAGTACTTCAATGAACTGTTCAAATGGATCTAAATTGTGTTTTTTACAAAATCGTCGAAACAAATATTCCATTACGCTATTGGCCCATTGTTCTTCCGATTTGTTAGTATGACTTCTGAGATTTTACTTGAGAGCTCTCCAGTTAGATTCGATACTTGGAGTATGAGCTGCAATGTCAGGATCTACAAATTTTTTGTATGACTGACTATTAAATGAGTGAAACCATGTTCTGACAAATGTTTATATCCATTTTACTGATCTGGGTAGATTTAACATGTTTTCGAATAAGCAGTCAACACGTCTTCCATAGCTACAATTCGTACCTACGATTCACATGTTAGGACGGTGATGTCACTCAGTGACGTCACGATTATTATTCTTCGAAGAAGGCGGGATCAAAGCGAGTACAGAATAAACGGCGTCACGAGCATGCTAACCGCAGTCGCGGAATTGCAGCACCACTTGCTTGTAGCCAACCATGGCAAACTAATCGTTCGGCAGAGAAAGCAGCGTGCAGGGTTTGTTTACTTTATTAGGCTGTTTGGCTGCAAGAGCGACTGCTTTCGCTTCATACGGGTCTTCACGTCGGTGGAGCAAGCGCAACTAAATTGTTTCGAATTTTAATTCCTTCATACATTTTTTTAAAGATCGTAAACGTTTATGAATCACGATTTTGCAATATTTACTTTAAAATATCAAGTAACGAGCATATATGGATACAGTTTACCGTTTCCAACACTTGAAGCCCGAACTATCAGAAGTACACACACTGAAAAGCAATTGAATTAGATATACCTGTCTAGTAACGTGTAGCACTACCTTTCGCCCTGATGACGGCAGCGATTCGTCTCGGCATGGACTCTGCAAGACACCGGAGGCCATACGGATCCACGACCCCTGAACAAGCTCCCACAGTTCACAAAGATTTGATCGAGGAGGATCAGAGCCTCGAACATCTCTCTCGATTGCAACCCAGATGTGCTCGATGGGATTGAGGTCAAGTGACCTAGCTGGCCAAGAAAGCGAGGTCACGTCGGTGGTGTGTTCATCCAAGCATTCGGATACAATACGGGAGCGATGGCACGATGCATTGTCTTGTTGCCGGATCAGGTCCCCAGTGGGATGTTGAAGACGCACAAACGGGAGCAAATGGTTGTCCAGGATATCCCGGTAACGTTGACCTGTGAAGGACGATGTCACACGTACCAGGGGTCCCATTTCAGTCCAAGTAAACAGTCCCCAGACGAGAATGCCACCACCACAAGCTTGAAGAGTACCCTGCTGGCAACAAAGATCCATCGCTTCATGTGGTTTGCGCCGTACTCGTATCCTGCCATCCGCATGTACCAACGTAAATCTCGACTCATCAGTCCAGGCAACATTTTCCCACATGTCTAGGGTCCAGTGGCGATGTTCCGGCCCCCATGCTAAACTTTGCACCATGTGATGTGCGGTCAGCAGCGGTACCCTCGTGGGACGATGGCTTCTGTACCCCACAGCGAGGAAATGGTTCTGGATGGTGTGGCTGCTTACACGTTTTTGTGCACCAGCGTTAAATTGCCGAGTGATTTCTTGCACTGTGGCCGGTCTATACGCTGTTACTATGCGAGCTAGCCGACGATGACCCCGCTCATCCACACGCTGTTGTCCACGGCAGTTGGCCCTTGCAGGGATGGCTTTGCCGGATTCGATGTACTCCCGGTGTACCCGTGACACAGTGGCTCATGAACATCCCAGTGCCTGCACGACTTCCGAGATGGAGTGACCCATTCGTCGGGCCCCGACAATTTGCCCACGACCAAATGCGCTTAGATCGTTCGTCTTACCCATACTGCGTCCGACTCTTACTGATTCCCGTCGCATCACTCCTTATATTGTCGGATCTCTGCATACGTCATGTCGTTTCCGTTTACAGGGCCGCCCACAGCGCCACATTTGCATAACGCCAGCTGTCTCTAATTCAATTGTTCTTCAGTGTACAATGAACCGATTCTGTTTAATACCATCGAAATGGGGTCAAGGGTCAGAGCACAGGAGCGAGATTTATTCCACAGCCATTATCCTCATAACTTAAATAATGATTTCTGGTATGTTGGAAAGCGTATCATAATAAATGCATTGCATGATTTTACGAAATTGTTTACAAAAGACGTGCTGAAAACTAACACGTCTTTGTGTTTGTCCCATTGACCTTGGGACACTCTTTTCGCTTTATTGTTTAAATATCATTCTATAAGCATTTCATGCAGCTGAACAGTGAGAGTAAGTGATGGCGTTTTCAAACAGTTAATGTTTCTTAGAGTGAAAGCCCATATTTAATGCCACGTTAAAACCAGACAGGTCACTTCTACTTAAAAAGAATGCCCTTCTGCCAAGAAACAGAACTCAAACACATAAAAAAAACTGCATATTTGTGCGTGTTGGTTGATTTTTTGAGAAGTATAATAATAAAAAAAGAAATTCTTGGAAAAATTCCAAGAAACATTTCGTGATGCTTGAGATAAATGGACTGTCGATCTCTGGAACATAAGCTTTGAATTGGGTGATAAAGGAGGGGAAAACCGCAGAAGCGAAAAACAAAAATGTACGGGGAAATAGGGGACAGAAAATTCTTTTCGGATGATGTAATTTTTACATCACCGAATTGACATAAGTATACTGGAAATCGAAATTTCCCAGCCCGCTGGCGCAGTGGCTTACGCGCTGGCTTTTTATCATTCATACAAAATTAGTCCGGGTTCGAATCCCGGCTGATGCGTGGTTCCTGTGTTTGTCTAACGGCACTGGCTCTCCCCCTTACCTGGAACCAGTGATCTTAAATTAGGGACGGGCGACTGCTTATAGCTCATTGTGTTGCTCACAGCGGTCGTTAAACCTCCAATCAAAAAAAAAAAAAAGTAACGAGACTGATGTCATATCGGCAAAACAATTCCACGCAGAAAAGTGCAGCTGCAGCATGTGTCGTAAGCATGCTCACAAAACCTGCAAAGAAACTCTTCGGAGGGTGCTCGACGTTCCGTGATTGGCTTACGCAATCATGTGACACAAATTAGAGATCGTCTCTAGTAATCGCTGCGTGGGAGAAACGAACAGGAAGAAAAAAGAAAAGCCGCTTCAGTGATCACTATCAACATGGATTACAATGCTGCAATAATAACATCGAGTTTTCGCGAAAATTACGACTATTAAATTATGCAGTTAGAAAAGCAGGCAAGGGAAAATTTTAGTTTTTAAAGAATCAGTCGAAGTAAGTTTCCTGCAAGTTTTGACACTATAGAGTGTGAGTCGGAAGTTTTGCAATATTTGCACAAACGCGTGTGCTGCGGCGGGTATGTCACGTGTTTAAAACTAGTTCAAGTCACGCACTGGAGTCAGTCAAAAGGGATATAAAGTGATCGCCGTTGCTGTGAACAGCATTGCATGTCGTCGTTCTGTCTGTGGTTGGGAAGCCTAAAAGATGAACAGCCACAACCGCCTAGTTAGGGAAATTTTGCTTTACGAGTTTGAACTCGACCATAACCCTGCTCAAGCAACACGAAACATTTGTCTTGCGAAAGGAGAGGGTTCCGTGAACCACAGCACCACATTGGTTCAAGAAATTTCGCTCAGGTGACAGAAACTTCGACGATTAGCCAAGGTCAAGTAGGCCGCGAACCATGGATTTGGAGGCCGTGCGCCAGGCTGTAGAGGCAAATCCGACAACCAGCACTCGGAGATTATCAGGCGAGTTGGGAATATCACAAACCACCGTGGTTCATGACCTTCAGGGCATCGGCAAGGTCTACAGGAGCTGTCACATTCTCCCTTATGAACTGACGCAAACCGCCGAGTGGAAGTGTGCAGGAAACTCCTAGAAAACCTGCGCGATGTACGTTTCATCAAGAGAATTGTTGCGTGCGATGAAAAGTGGGTCTATTTCCGTAACCCTAACACACAACGGCATGAGTTGATCCCGGGTCAACTTCCCAAAATTGTTGCCAAACGTGGGCGCTTCGAGCACAAGGTGGTGCTCTGCGTCTGGTGGAATTTCGAGGAGATAATCCATTACGAATTTGTTCCAGACGGTCGGACCATCAACGCCAACCTCTGCTCTGAACAGCTGGAGTGGATGTATGCCGTTTTGGAGGAGAAGTATCCGGCACTGATGAACAGAAAGCGCGCTCTCCTACAGGAGGACAACGTTTGGTCTCATACCGCGCGAACGACCCGGGCAACTCCAGGAACTAAAGGGCATCGAACTGATGTCACACCCAGCATATAGTTCGGACCTTGCCCCGTCGGATTATTACTTGTTCCAGTCCGTCGCCCAATTCTTTCGCGGGCGGCACTTCAACAACTAGGAAAAGGTGGCAGCTGTGGTGAAGGAGTTCTTCGCCTCGAAGGGCAATAACTTGTACCGTCGCGGAATCGAAGACCTGGCAGACATATGGCTAAAGACGGTGCAACACGATGGCCTATACTTTGAATGCTAGTCAGCTTTCGTCGTAAAGGTACGTATGAAGACATAAAGTGATCCAAATATTGCAAAACTTTCGACTCACCCTCTGTAGAATCGAAGAACTGGCAGACAGATGGCTAAAGACGGTGCAACACGATGGCCTATACTATGAATGCTAGTCAGCTTTCGTCGTAAAGGTATGTATGAGCTTTCGTCGTAAAGGTATGTATGAAGACAAAGTGATCTAAATATTGCAAAACTTTCGACACCCTCTGTAGAATCGAAGAACTGGCAGAGAGATGGCTAAAGACGGTGCAACACGATGGCCTATACTTTGAATGCTAGTCAGCTTTCGTCGTAAAGGTACGTATAAAGACATAAAGTGATCCAAAATTGCAAAACTTTCTACTCACCCTCTGTTATATTCACGGCCAGAGTATATTATCTCAAAAAAGTATTTGCTTTAAGCTTAAGAAAAGGACTATAAATATGCATTGAAAATCCAGAGAGAGAAATAAAAATTTTGCAGAGAGATAAGGATCCCTCTAAAATAAATTCATATTACAAATAAATATGAAATATTTATAATGCATTAAGTTCTAGGAATAGAGATTTCATTCATTATTACTAAATTCGCATTATTTGTGTTTTAGTGATGATAAATAAATTGATATTATACAAAAACAACTTTGATATCCCTCTTTATTTTTTGAAATTTAAGTATGTGGTTTACGCCCAAATTGTCGAGTATATAAAAACAGTAAGCCACAAATTTAAATTTAGTTTGCTATTGCACGAATCTGTTCAGACTGGAGCAAAAATCGGGACTTCTGGTCACCTTATATTTAAGCTACAGTCGATATTCAAAATATTGCATCTACGTGAAGGAGCAGTCAGTTGCTGCATTTAAATCTCCTCTAGAGATTAAAGCATTACCTTGTTTGGCATAGCAATACCCAGTTCTAAAAAAATTATTACTATATTGTAAAAAGTAATATCATTTGATATTTTAAAACCATCCAAAAAATAAACTCTCAGTTAGCAATAGCACCATTAAAAATGATATTTGATGTTTACGACCGACCTGGACACCAGCGAGAAAGATAAATACGAATGATAAAAATACGACCCTCACGACTTTGATTCCTGAAAGTAATGAACGTAAGTTTGTGGGTTCTGTGGAGTTCATTCCTGGATGTGTTAACATTTTAAAAAACATATGCCGGCGACACCATTTGGATTTTGGCATTAAAACTAGAAACATTCTGGCTATGGTTAATAATGACCGTGGCTCAGTAGAGCTCACTGACAGACATGGTGTGTATTGTGTTCCTCTCAAAGCCATGGAGGAAGAAATTATGGACTTGGTTTATATTGGATCAATATCAAGGAGGCTTGAAACAGGACTTTCTGAACATGTGTATAACGTCAAAGTTGGTTCACAATCTACCGCCTTGTCTCGCCTTGTTAATAAGGTCTCACACTCCCCGTCCTGGACCGAGACAACCATCCTTGCTTTCCCTCCCCAAATGGCCTCTCTACTATTCACCGAGAGTTTGTACATTTGTCATTTTTTAAATACCTGTTGTAATGAGGATCTACCTGCTTTTGTTCATCAAGCATGGAAGGTTTTGCAAAGTGATATTTGTCACTAACTGTCGTTACTCACAAGTCTACCGACCTCAGACTTTATTTCATTTCACCTTTGTACCTAGGTGTCATGACCAAAAAAATTTTACTATTACGTTTTGTGTCTCTTTGAGTGGCAACTGCTCTAATTCAATCCTACATATATATGTACCCATGTGTGTTTCAAGACGTAGTTTCTTCCATCTGAAGATGAGGCTGATGCAGCCTTGAAAGGTCTAATGGTATTTTAACTAATGTGTATGTGTTTTTATCTCATTAAAGTTTTAACTTATCACTAAGTTTTATTGTGTCATCGTGCAACTACGGCTAAAGTCTACATTCATCTATATACTACACGAAAACTATTTTCCTATTGATAAAAATACGTTACGGATTTTCAGCTAACATCTTAGGATCTCCGAAGAATTTCTTTGCAAGTTTTGTGAACATGCGTGTCGGAAGATATGCAAGGACAGTCACGTGACGACGCGTCATTACAGCGCTCCGCTAGTTCACTCTTGTAGTAGACGGCGTAGAGTTTAGACGTATTTCTGTAACCCAATTGGAGATTTAAAACTGAAGCAAAGAGCAGCTATAACATTTTGCGTCCCTTTTGAATAAACTCGCCACAGAAACGCACGAAATTATAAAAACAGCCTAGAAGGAAGATATTTTGCCCCGTGCATACGTTTTTGCGTGGCACAAGAAATCTGTAAATGGCGAAGAGTGTGTGGAAGATGCACCATGCTCCGGTAGACACTACTGCGCGAGGACCATCGAATGACCATTGAGGAAGTTTCTGATGCCATGCAGATGTCCTTTGTTTCCCCAAAACGTCCAGAAAATGAGCAAACTGGTTGAATTTCGGATCAGGATAATGCCCTTGCGCATCGTGTTTTGCTTACCCAGCAGGTTATCCAAGGTGTAGGCATCGGAATGATGGCTCACCCTTCATATTCAGCGGACCTGGTGCCATGTGCCATATGTTCCCTGAAGTCAGAAAACAACTTTATAGGCGTCGATTTGCATCAAATACTGAACTGAACAATGCTGTGATGGGTATCCTTAACCTCGTGTCGAGGAAGGGATTCGAACACACCTTCCGGAAATGGATAGAAAGGTGACTGGTGCATTCAGGTAGATGGATAATACTTCGAGAGTAAGTAAGTGTATGTTTACTGCATAACACTTCTCCCCATGTAGAATCAGTCTCGTTACTTTTTGAACGACTCTCGTAAATTATGAATGGGCCACTCCTTATGATCCTATTGAGTTTATAACGTAGAAGTCTTTCCGTACTTCTACGTTAATTTAAAACATTAAAATTATACGAAGAAATAGTTCCTAAAATTAAACCTTAATTAGGGCAGGCGAAACATGTAAACAACAGAAGTCAAACTTACGGAAAAGAGGCTTTATTCAGGATGTAGCAAACACATCGTAGCATAGCGTATTGCACTAAACTCTCCACACACCACACAACTCTTAACACAACGCTCCTTTCAATAATCAGTTTACACGCTCTTTTCAATAATCAGTTTACAACCTAACGTTCGCTCAGCAACAGATTAGTCGTCGTTTTTATCTCTCGTTCTTATCAAATCTCAGGCATACGTCACGTTCATTCAACCTCAATTGTGTTGCCAAACGTATTCGTTTAAGAAAAAAGATATTACGTTAAGAGTGAAGAATAACTGAGAATAAACTCAAGATTTACATAGGGAAAGAAACTAAAAAGGAAAGTTAATTTAGAATATATGTCATAAGTTCCTTGCGTTGGTCGTTAAACTCCCAGTCCTGCTGTTTACTATGTTAGACATTTGATTGCAGTTGTCGACTGGTTTGTTTACGTTTTAGTTACCAGACACTGTAAACAATTCCAACTATTTCTACACGGAGATATTGACTTAGTTTCTTCAATCCTTGTTTCAAATTTGACATAACGCTCTCGAATTACAATTTGATTTTGCCGTTTACTGCGTTAGACTTCCGTAGTGTTATGCGTCTCCTTAACACGGCATTTGCCGGTAGGTAAATTTCCGTTTCAACCCGTGCTCCCACTGTGTTACTCCTCGTTATAAATATTTCCAAGGACCAACTATTGCTTTCTTTTCACTGTACATAGAAACATGACGTTTGGTTTACAAGTGACCTTGCTCCTTGAGAAATGTGCGGGAGTGATGAGGACTGCCGTAGTTAAAGTGTACCGAGAATGGATAGAAAGAAGACCTGTAATTAACCTGTACCGAGAATGGATAGAAAAAGGACTGTCGTAGTTGAATTGTACAGAGGAATGTACTGTAGAAAGAGGATTGTCGTAGTTAAATGTTCTACACATACAGTGGATAGAAGAGGATTGCGGTAGTCAAAGTGCACCGAGAGTGCATAGAAAGACGACTTCCGTAATTAAAGTGTACTGAAAGTGGATAGAAAGGGGACTTTCCTACTTAAATTGCACTGAAAATACATAGAAATAGGACTGCTCTCATTAAAGTGCACCGAGAATGGATGAAAAGAAGACTACTGTAATTAAAGTGCACCGAGAATAGATGGAAAGAGGACTGCCGTAATTAACGCGGTACACTTGAGAGGACTGCTAAGTACTGCCGTAATTAACGTGATACACTTCAGAGGACTGCTGAGGACTGAAGTAGTTGAAGTGTACCGAGAATGGACAGAAATAGGACTGCCGTAATTAACGTGCACCGAGAATGGATAGGAAGAGGACTGTCATAGTTAAATTGTACAGAGAATGTATAGAAAGAGAATTGTCGTAGTTAATGTATACATAGAGTGGGTGGAAGAGGATTGCCGTAGTCAAAATTCGCCGAGAGTGCATAGAAAGAGGACTGCCGTAATTAAAATGTACTTAGAGTGGATGGAAAGAGGAATTTCCTAGTAAAGCGCACCACTTAGAATGCATAGAAATAAGACTGCTGTAACTAAAATGCATCGAGAGTGGATGGAAAGAGAACTGCTGTAGTTAAAGTGTACCGAGAATGGATAGAAAGAAGACTTCTGTGATTTTTTTATTGAAGGTTTAACGACCACCGTGAGCAACTCAACGGGCTATAAGCAGTCGCCCGTCCCTAATTTAGGCTCACGGGTTCCAGGGAAGGGAGAGAGCCAGTGCCGTAAGACAAACACAACATCCATGCTTCACCGGGATTCGAACCCGGACCCCGTTCGGACGAATGATCAGAGGCCATCGCTTAGACCACTGCGCCACCGGGGCGGCAGACTACTGTGATTAAAGTGCACCGAGAATGGAATGGAAGGATGCCGTAATTAACGTGTACCGAGAATGCAAAGAAAGAGGACTGATAGTTATAGTGTATCGAGAATGGATAGAAAGAGGACTGTCGTAGTTAAAGTATACCTATAGTGGTTGGAAAGAGGATTGCCGTAGCCAAAGTGCACCAAGAGAGCATGGAAAGAGAACTACCGCAATTCAAGTGTACTGAGGGTAGATGAAAAAAGGACTGTCGTAGTTAAAGCGTCCCGAGAATGGACGGAAAGCGGACTGCTGTAGTTAGATTGTGCCGAGAATAGATGGAAGCAGAACTGTCCTACTTAAAATGTACGGAGAATGCATAGACAGAGGACTGTCTTATTTAAAGTGCACCGAGAATGGATAAAAAGAGGATTGCTGTAGTTAAAGCGTACCGAGAAGGGATAGAAAGAGGACTTCTGTAGTTAAAGTATACCTAGAGTGGATGGAAAGAAGATTGCCGTGGTCAAATTGTACCGACAGTGCATGGAAAGAGAACTGCTATAATTAAAGTGTACCGAGAGTGGAAGGAAGAAGGACTGCCGTAGTTAAAGTACACCAAGGGTGGATGGGAAGAGAACTGTCATAGTCAAAGTGTACCGAGAGTACGTGGAAAAAGGACTGCCGTCATTAAAGTGTACTGAGAGTGGATGGGAAGAGGTGAACGTATTGCTCGCATGTATGTATTGGATGTCCATTGTCCACAGCTGCTTAATCCTCGGAGGAGAGATGGGAAAAAGAGCTGCTGAGAAGATGGTACAAGATACCATGATCCTACCGGTACAGACATATGTCAGATATGTAAATCTCTGTGGGATGTTTTCTTGGTATACATTTAGTCTCCATATAGCGATGGATGTCCTAATGAACACCACTGGGTGCTTGTACATCACCGCAGACCAGGTTCATCCGTTTATGATGATACTGTAGTGCTTCGAGACCGAGATTTAGTGTTCCAACAGGACTACGCGCCGTGTCATAAGGCCCGAATCGCACAGGAAGAGTTCGAAAAATGCGAGGATGGCTCCCATGGCTGCCCATGTCGCTAGACATGAAACCAATTGAGCATATTTGGGACCATATGGATCCACAGCTGCTACGTATGGACCCTCCACCACGGACACTAGAATAATAATTTGCACCGCTTATGCCGATATGGCACGACTCACCAGTTGACACCTTCCTGGGACTCCTGCAGTCCATGACTCGTCGAATGTATGCAGTGGTGGCGGCTAACGAAGGACCTACACAATATGAGGAAGGTTGTTCCTACAGTTTATATAAGGAGAAAGGATGCTTGAAATTTAGAATTATGGACATGGAGTTACCTGGTCGAAGAACTAGAGGAAAACCTAAGGTCAGATGGAAGGACTTTGTCATCAATGACATGGAGAAAAATCATGTTTAGAGAAGAGACAAGGAATGCATGGCATGCAGAGCTATGGACACGGAGCTTTTAGAGGACAGACAATTAGAGGAATACCTAAAGTGAGACGAAAGGTCTGTGTCAATATTGACATCAAGTAGAATCACCTTTTGAGAAGGAACAAGGAGGAATGGGTGGGGCATGGAGTGGGGGTATAGAGTTATGGACACGGACTTTCCGGGAAGGAGAATTAGAGGAACACCTAAAATGATACGGAAGGACTGCGTCAACAATTACATGAAAGACAATCTCGTAAGTATTAAAAACGTAGTGCGAATTAATCACAAAAACAAGAAGAGTTGCCGTTAATGCACGATATATTAAAACCTAAGACTCAAGGTTAAAATTTATTACGTTAAAAATACAGAATGACATGAGATCTTTTGGACCTTTAAAACAGGTCCATTATCAGATGTAAAAACTATTGCACAGAACACGATGTAAACCATTGCACGGAGTACATGAAAACAAACTTTACATGACGTAAACCTTGATTTAATTAGGAAATGTCCAATAAGTGGGTTTGGTAAGATAGTTCAAGTTAGATTTCTTGATGGGAAAGGTATTTTTTTCCTCGGAACACTTCTGAAAAACTCCAGATAAAATAGTCCTCCAGGGGATTGGAACACACTCAGGAAGGATATCTCCATAACTATGGATGCAAGCACTTTCTGTAAACCGTAACATAAATCTGGAGGTTGGGGTATTCAAAATCGTAGTATCCACCCATACTGGAAAATAAGATCCCTGGTTTACAAGACGAGAGAGGGCAGTGTTGTTGGAACCAATTTTGACATATCTTGATCCACAGATTTCAGAGGTATAGAATGTACTCCAAATCTGGAATGTAACAATTTCGTTTTGAGAAGAAACAAGGAATGCGTGGGTCACAGAGTTATGGTCATGGAGCTTCCGGGAAAGAGGATTAGAGAAAGAAACAATGGCATCAATGAGAATCACTTTTTGGGAAGAAAGAAGGAATGCGTGGGGACACAGAGTTATGGACATGAAGCTTCTGGGAAAGGAGATTAAAGAAAGACTTAAAATGAGCAGGAAAGATTCTGACAACGCTGGGATTAAGGAGAATCACCTTTTGGGAATGAACAAGGAATGCGTGGGGCATAGAGTTGTGGACATGGAGCTTCGGGGAAAGAGGATTTGAGAAAGACCTAAAATGAGAAGTAAGTACTCTTCCAACAATGGAATCAAGGAAAATCACCTTTTAGGAAGGAAAAAGGAATGCGTGGGGCACACAGTTATGGACATGGAGTTTCCAGGAAAGAGAATTAGAGAAAGACCTAAAACGAGAAGTAATGCGACTGTCAACAATGAAATCAAGGAGAATCACCTTTTGGGAAGGAATAAGGATTGCGCGGGGCACAGAGTTATGGATATGGAGCTTCCGGGAACGAGGATTAGAGAAAGACCTAAAATGAGAAGAAAGGACTCTTACAACGATGGCATCAAGGAGAATAAGCTTTGCGGAAGGAACAGGGAATGCGTGGAACGTAGAGTTGTGTACATGGGATTTCCAGGAAAGAGAATTTGAGAAATATATTTTGAGAAGACATGAAAGAAAATCATGTTTTAAGAAGGGACAAGGAATGCGTGAGGCACAGAGTTATGGACAAGGAACTTCCTAGACAGCTACCTACAGAAAGACCTAAGGCGAGATGAAAGAATTGTGTCCCCAATGACATGAAAGAGAATTACATGTTTTCAGAAGGTAAGAAATTCGTGTGATGTAGTTAGGGACATGCAGCTACCTGGAAAGCAAACTGGAACAAGACATAAATTGATATGGAAAGACTGCATCAAGAATGTCATGAAGAATCATGTTTTGAGAAGAAATAAGAAATGCGTGGTATGCATATTTATTGAGAAGTACTTTTCAAGAAACCAAACTAGATGAAGACCTAAGATGAGACGAAAGGTCTTGGTCAACAATGACATGAAAAATAACCGTGTTTTTTGGAAGTAGCGGGGAATGCATGGAACGTAGAACTATATATACACTATAACGAAGTAAATTTCTCCGTCATTTTTATCTACGCCGGGATTCGAACCCGGGTCCACTCACTCCGGAATAAGTTGCTCTACCAATTAAGCTACGCGGACATGTATTCTGATTCGTATCTGCCTTTATGTCGTGTGCGTCCTTCTGGCAGGTACGTCACATCTCCTGGTACGTTACATCATCTCCCCCTTATTTTTTTTTTTATTTTTCGAAGTGCTGGAGAAAGGATTCTCATATTTTTCCTATCTCGCGGTGTGGAAATAACATCACACCAATGCGAGATTTTGAACGGTCGGGTCATCCGGATAGTTCGGGCGCCATTATAACGTAACGAATTAAATTTCTCCGTCATTTTTATCTACGCCGGGATTCGAACCCGGGTCCACTCATTCCGGAATAAGTTGCTCTACCAATTAAGCTACGCGGACATGTATTCTGATTCCTATCTGCCTTTATGTCGTGTGCGTCCTTCTGGCAGGTACGTCACATCTCCTGGTACGTTACAACACTACAGTAGTGGTCAAAACAGTGGAAATCTTTTGGAAATAGTGCATTTTTGAGGCTTGATGGCTCATAACACCGGTTTTTTTTTTTTTTTTTGGAGTAATACTGTAAAATTATATAGCAATAGAGATAATTTCATCAAGAATGTAATGCAATAACTTTTATGAAGGATTTTGTATTAGAACAGCAGTTATAAAGAAGAAAAGTGAAACACATAAAAACAATTCCTACCTTTACCAGTACAAACATTGTCACCATGTCAGTTAATACCTAGTTGGCCAATCTTTAGCGTTAATTACGGCTTTACAACGCCTTCCCATGGAGTGAACCAAGTTTTTTAGTTCTGCAGCTGTTATAATGTGAAACCAAGATTGAATTATTGCTTATATTAATTGGGTTTTATTGCTGGGTTGCTTCTGACTAACAAGTTTCTTTATTCGGTTCCATAGATTTTCGATGGGGTTGAGGTCTGGGCCAGCAGTGGAATATGACTATCTTGAAACCACTTTTTGCACATAGCAGCAGCATGACATAGAGCTGAATGCTGTTGAAATATAAACGTTTCATTATCTAGGAAAAGATCACATGCGGAAGGATTCATTACGGACTCAAGTATTTCATTAATGTAGTTTGGGAGATTTCGTCTCATCACTTCAAATAACACTGTCCCATTGTTTCGCTGTCCAGTTAACATGGGTTTTAGCCCAGTTTAACCTTTCTAACCTTTGTTTGAGAGATAAAAATGGCTATTTTCATGGAATTCCAGTTTTTAGACCAAATCCCTGCAGTCTGCGCCGAACAGTCCTTGCACTCAACTTCACATTGCGTTGCGCCATTTCATCTTGTATACACCCAAATGATTTTCTTCTGTCACCCAGGCATAGTCTCTTAATTCTTCTATCATCACTTGCTGTTGTGCACCTTTTCCTGCCTTTACCAGTCTGGTTTTGTAGTGAGTGAGTCTCCTTATACCTTTTCAAAAATTTAGAAATGCTACCCTTTCGTTAAGTTTTCACCAATTTTTCTTCTAATTTCTCCATAACTGAAGCCTTGTTAACTTGATAGTGCTATTTTACATCGCTTTATCGGTAACCAGTCAACTCTTTGTGCCATTTCTTCGATTTTATTACGTTTTACAAGCTCACTAAATGAAAGAATACAAAAAAAAAAAAAAAACAGCCAACTTAATAGCAATCACATAACACACTGACAAATTTCCTCCTCTCAGCTCCGATACATGCCATCAATAGCTGAATCCTACTGTGACCTGATTGGCTCATTACCAAAACAAGATGACACCTGATTGGCTCTCTAAACATTCATGCTCATTGGCTACATTCAAATGAAGGAAAGCTATTTCATATCAACCTAAGCAAGTTGTGCTTCCTTTTTCTGGTTGCTTGGCTATAATTTTTCATAGAATACAGAAAATTGAACAAACGTTGTTGTATTACATTCTTCGTGACATTATATTTCCATTGATATATAATTTTATGGTATTACTCCAAAAACAAGTGATGTTAGTGATGTTATGAGCCATCAAACCTCAAAAATACACTTTTTCCAAATGTTTTCTACAATTTTGGCTACTACTGTATATTGACAAAAGTCACAGGTCACTCCTTCAAAAGCAAATTAACGGATCCCCTGCGTTGTTAAAATGCGCGGTACAGCTACAAACGGTATAAAAACAAGCCTGCAGCTGACCGCGATCATATCGCACTGGGAGGTTGATAGAAAATGTCGCGGTAGGAGAGAACTGACTTTGAGAAAGGAAAGATTGTTGGTTGTTATATTAGTTGGTTGTCCATAAGAGAAACCGAGAGGCGTTTAAACATACCCAAGTCAACTGTTTTGGATGTACTGAATAAGTGGAAGACACGTGGCCTGTCTGAAGCAGGAAGACTTACCGGCATACCAAAGAAAATTAGTGATAGAGGAAGTCGAAGCCTAAGGAGAGTCGTTACAGCTAATCGACGGAGTACTGCACAAGACCTCAGTGTACAGCTGAATAAAAATGCTGGAACCTCGGTATGCACAAGTACCATTCGCAGAGAACTTCATTCCATGGGTTACCGTGGTAGGGCGGCTGCTCATCTTCACTCGGAATGTTACTCGTAGTTTAGCAAGGTGTAAAAGAACTTTATTGTGGACAGTAGATCAGTGGAAACGGGTCGTATGGTCTGATGAATCCAGGTAAACGATCCATCAGTCTGATGGCCGTGTGTGGGTATGGCGGCAGTCGGGGAACGCTGTTTACCAGTATACTGTTCCTACGGTCAAGTGTGGAGCTGGCAGTGTACTCGTGTGGGGGTGTTTTTCGTGGTATGGTCCCGGCCAATTGGTTATTGTGGACAAACCTGTTAACCAGCACGTCTACCTCGATGTTCTTGACAATTATGCCCCACCAACTCTGAGATAATACTAGGGATCCGAGCCTTGTTTGTACCAGCAGAATACTGCACCGAGCCATAAAGCAAGACTGTTACGGCGTGGTTCGATGATAATTCCGTATCGTGTCGGGACTGGCCATCACAGAGCCCTGATCTTAATCCCATAGAGCACCTATGAGATGAATTAGAGCGCCACATAAGATGTTTGGAACCAAGGCCTACTACTAAGCAACAGTTAGCGGCAACATTATGTACTGAATGGAAGCGCATACCTATCGCTGTGTTCCAAAACCTTGTCGAAAGCATGTCTCGAAGGGTCAGTGCATTAAGGCAAAAGGTGGACCGACACCGTACTAATGTATGTAAATAAATGTTATGTTGTGTTTCTCCTCTAAGTGTCCGGTGACTTTGTCAATATAGTATATATATATATATATATATATATATATATATATATATATATATATATATATATATATATATATATATATGAAGCTTCCTGGAAAGGGAACTAGAAGAATACCTAAGTTGAGATGGAAGGGCTCGGTCAAAAATGACATGAAGAACAAGAGATTGAAAGGAAAGTTAACACTGGAGAAGGAGGATTCGCAATAGCTACTCCCTCAAGATATGGAACTAACCATGCTACAGAAGAAGAATTTTGTACTATAAATTCTTCTTGTGTAACATATAAACTTTCTCAAATTACGTGAAAACTCAGAGCACACTAATCCGAGGACTTGCGTATCAAGAATGTTTGAAAATTCTCTGGTGTGTCTCATGCATCATAACGTTTAGTTACTCCTCGCATACATTTCCACAAACGAATTCCTTTGAATAACTGAACCAGGAAGGTTTCGAAGTTCTGCATCGAGTTCACCGAATTTTGGTGCTTCAGGGAATAAATTGATTGAAAGAACATCCGTTCCTACAGTGTTACTTTCCATTCCGGAAGGAGCTAGAGTAATTTCCGCCGAGTTCATTTCTGAACTTTCCCTCCCCTCTTGCTTTTAAAAAGGCAGTGAACATCTAATCTCGTCTCGCTGCATTAATACCTACGAAATTATTCTTCGCCTTTTCTGTGATGAGTTACTGAAACTTTCTGCAAAAGGCAAACAGAATTACTACACAAGAAGTAAAATAACAGAAATTGGAAAGTCTTTCGGAATTATCGTACAGACATTTGCAATTTAGATCAGTATCGAGTCGTTCGGTGAAGGACGGCTTGATTATTTACGGCCGGAGACGATCTCGGAATGTAAAACAATGGAGAATAAATATCCCTAGCAAATCATACATGAGTCTGCATTAAGAATTATTTCGATGTAAATGCGCTTGCTTTATATGCACAAAAATACCTGATGTGCACACTACTTGCAACTTAATACCGCACTGAATCAGGGAAAATTATGTTCGGGTATGTATTTTTAAGGTAAAACAAATGCTTCGCTCCCGAATTCTAACGCATTCTGACAAATATTTCCGACTCCTTGTATAGTTAAACGGAATTGAAGTATCTCAGATTTTACGTTGTAAGCAAGGGGACGGACGGACTACTATGCGAAAAATTATGTAGGACTTCTAAATATTCAAATACTGACAGTAAATAAATAATCATGGAAAAGCAGCTGATTTTCACTAGGGTTTCTGTTTTTCTTTTTTGCTTCCATCTTCATTACTTTTACAACACGTTGGTTCGCGTTATAAAATTCTTAATGACCCGCAAAGCGTTTTCCTTTTTTTTTATATATATATTTGTGGCTTCCTCTCTCTCTCTCTCTCTCTCTCTCTCTCTCTCTCTCTCTCTCTCTCTTTCTTTACCTCTCTGTCTTTCATTATCGCTCTCATTCCTTTTGGTAGTGTCTTTCTTTCTATCACTTTGTCTTTTTCTACCTCTTTTGCTCTATCTCTATTTTTTCTCTTTCTCTCTCTCTCTCTCTCTCTCTCTCTCTCTCTCTCTCTCTCTCTCTCTCTCTCTCTCTCTCTCTCTCTCTCTCTCTCTCTTATTTCTCCCTCTTGATCCCTTTGTATTTTTTCTCACTCTTTCCTTGTCTCTCTTTCACTTCCTCTTTCTCCCATTTTCTGTCTGCCTTTCTTTTTCGCTATTTCAATTTCTCTAACTATTAGCCTTTAACTCTCTCTCTCTCGCTCTCTTCCTCTCACCTTTTCTCTCAATCCTTATTTTCCACACTCATAGTCTCCTTCTCTCTTCCTGGTCCTATACCTCATACTTTCTCTTACAGAAAGCGAGAAAAGGGAAAAAAAGGGAGTATCATACTCTCTTTTTCCTCCTCTGTCGCTCTCACTCTATCACCCTTCATTCCTTCCTACTCTCATTCTCGGTCTCTCTTTCCCTATCTTTTCACTCTTCTCTCTTTCCCTACCTTTCGATTCTTTTCTCTTTCTTTCTATTTCAATTTCTCTAGCTCTTACGTTATTCCCTTTCCTCCTCTCTCAGTCCCTATTTTTCATACTCTGAGTCTCCTTTTTCTTTCTCGTTATCTATCTCGTACTTTCGTTTGCTTCCTCTCTTTGCTTTGTGTATCTACGCTTTCTCTCTTTGTGCTTCTCTCCGTAATTTCTCTAGCTCTCATCCTTTCGCTTTCGTTTTTTTTTTCTTCCTATACACACATATATATCTTTTTTTTCTACCTCTTGCACTTTATTAATTTCACACCTTTCACTCCCCCCCCTCTCTCTCTCTCTCTGCTTACCTCTTTGTTTCTACCTCCTGCGAATTCATCAGCAACGAGGTTTAAACACCCTTCATTATTCCAGCATGTATCCACTTGAATTGAGGAGTTTAAGTTCCCCATGGAGACATAGTCTTGAATTAAAGAGACATAGTCTTGAATTAAGAAGTCTAAAGTCTTCCATGGAGATATAGTCTATACCATTAGACTACCAGCGCAAGGCTGAAGAAACCTGACTACACAGGATAGATCTACGCTTCCATGCTGTTTCTTCCAATTTCTCACCCTCTCATAGGTACGGTGCAGCTGCAATTGTGATTCGTCAGACAACGTAACCGTTTTACCAATCATTTAGGTTCACCTATGGTGCTCCTCAGCCCTCGATGTAGACAGCATTTGCGTACGAACAGGTCGTCGAAGTTCAGTGTTTACCGTGAGCTGGGATGCCGGTACTGCTCTTTACTCCATTTTGATACTTTATTATTTGTTTGACTCTTGAGCGTCTGTTCAATCACTACAAATTTCCGCTTACCTCTGGGGTCCAATAACCACTTTTGACCACAGAGCACATCCGGAACTGGAAGTAGTGTCCATCTCGAATGAATGGTCAGAAGCCAGGTCCTGATACCACTCGCCCATCATGTCGGAGTCATGAGACGAACACCGTGAGCAACTCTGATCGCAATAAGCTGTCGCCCATCCCAAATTTAGAGTCACCAGTTCCGAGGAATGACCAGACCGGTATGAGAAACATAACATCCCTGCCTCATCCTAAATTCGAGTCAATATCCGACGAATGGTCCACGAAGCCAGCCTCCTCATATCAACCGGCTATCATAAGTAACTAACTCTGAGGGCTATAAATAGTCTCCCACCCCTAGTTTAGGGCCACTGCTTCCGGGAAAAGGACAGAGCCAAACACAGCACCCAAGCCTCATCCGAAACTCGAACCAGAGACCACTTACGTCGACTGACCGGAAACCAGTACCTTTGACCACTCGACCACATGGCAGCGCAGCTAAACTGGTGTCCAAAATGAACGTCGAGAATATCTCCAAAACGGGACGATCGATTGTAAAGATATCTCAGAGACATGTATGTGCAAAGGGAAAGGCTAAGTCGACGGACCCAAAGCAACATGGGGCTAGCTCATATGGACATATGCAAATTACTATGGAAAACTCAAGGTCCTATGGAAAACTAAGCTAACAAAACTATTACTAAGTTTTCTTAAGAAAATTATTACTAACTCCTATGTAAAGTCCTATAAAACTTAGCTGACTCCTATGAAAACTCCTATAAAACTTAGCTAACTTCTATGAAAACTGTTAACTAACTATAAACTCAACTAACTCCAATGAAAACTAGCCGTCTCGGTGGCACAGTGGTCTGAACGATGGCTTCTGATCATTTGTCCGAAAGGGGTCCGGGTTCGAATCCCGGTAAGGCTTGGATATTGTGTTTGTCTTACGGCACGGGCTCTCTCCCTTCTCCGGAACCAGTGACCCTAAATAAGGGACGGGCGACTGCTTATAGCCCATTGAGCTGCTCACGGTGGTCGTTAAATCTCCAATCAAATAAAAACTGAAAATTATAACTAATGATAAACTTAACTCCTGTGAAAACTGTAACTAACTATAAACTTAGCTAAGTTTTATAGGAGTTTTCATAGGAGTTAGTTAACTCTTACGAAAACTATTAAACATAACTAACTCACTCCTATGTAAACTAATTAACTATAAACTTAACTAACTCACTTTAAAACTTAGCTAACTCCTATGAAAACTATTAAACTTAACTAACTCCTGTGTAAACTAACTATAAACTTAACTAACTCACCTTGAAACGTAATTCCTATGAAAACTAACTAACTATAACTTAACTAAATCCTATGAAAATGGTCTAAACTTAGCTGACTCCTATTAAAACTTAAAACTAAATTTTAAACTCCTATGTAAACATTACTAAGCTCCTAAGGAAATATGAGAGTTTTCATAGGAGTTAGTCACTCTCTAAAGTTAAATAACTTCTATGAAAACTTAACTATAAACTTAAATAATTTTTTTAAAAACTTAACAGTACAAATACGCTAACATTTCTACATTATATTATCCAAATGCGTGTACCAAAAATAAGCAACTGTATAAAAACTGTACATAAGACAAAGGTTTTTTTTGTTACTATGCAATACGAAACAAGTTTGCCGTTTTTACTACTGCTGTAAAATTTTTAAACTTAAAGTAGAAATTCCAAAACTTACAATCATTACAAGCTAGTTCCGATTGCCATGGGGTGTATTTACGCTGCCTCCCGGCTCACAGTGAACAATGGCGCTGAGGGATGAAACAAGGTGTGGGACTGCTTTGGTAATGGGTCCTAAACTTTTAGCCCCGCAGGGAACAAGTGACTGGGAAAGTTTTCGCCTTTTGTCTCTGAGTATCAGGAGTCACCTCCACCTTCGATACGTCGCCCCCACTCCACCCCTCACCCACAAAATTAGGCGATTCTTTTAATGAAAGGACTATATTTAAACTTTCCACCACCACAAAAAAATGGAGGGGAGCTAGTTCGGATTTTTGAAGCTGCACTGATTTTTGACGCTATATTAATAGTATAATGAAAAGGAGAGGTTGGCTTTAGTCTTTGCTTCCTTCTCTTCATTAATTTGTTTATTCAGACAATGTATTCTACTTCTACGAATATCATCATCATTGTCAACCCGTTATCAATCCACTGCTGGATGAAGGTCTCCCCAAGTTTCTTCCACAACTGTATGTCTTGAGCCACTCTCCTCCATGTTACTCCGGTATGCTTTCGAATTTCATCCATCCATTTCCAGTGGGGTCTTCCTCTGGGTCTTTTTCTGTTCTTTGGAATCCAGTCAAAAATTTCCCTTTTCCATCTATGGTCCGTTCTTCTATCAACATGTCCAGCCCATTGCGATTTCAGAGATTTTACCCTCATCATGATGTATTCCACTCGTCCTTTTCCTTATCCACGAGTTCCTCTTCTTATCTTTCCCGGTTACACCAAGCATGCATCTCCCAATGCTACTTTAAGTTGTCTGCAGTCTTTGTGTGTCTCTTTTAATCCATGTCTCTGCTCCATTCGTAAGCACTGGCAGGATGCATTGATTAAACACTTTTCTTTTAAGACATAATGGCGTATTGCTCTTGAAAATTGCACTGTTTCTTACAAAAGCTCTCCAGCCAAGCTTTATACGCCGATTGTGACCCTTGCTTGATATCTGCTGTCCAAGGTAAATGTAGGTATCGGTTATCTTCAGCTTTTCTCCATCAATCAATAAATTTTCGTTTCTTGTAAAATCATTGTACATCACTTTTATCTTCTGAAAGTTCATTTTTAGTCCCACTTCTTAACTCTTGTCAGCAGGTTCCTGGATCATATTTTGCAGCTCTGAAAGGGTAGTTGCAAAAATAACTACGTCATCAGTAAAACGAAGGTGAGGTAAATAATCTCCATTAATCTTTGTCCCCTTGTTTTCCCAGTTCAACGATTGAAAGATATTTTGCAAAGTGTCATTGAAAAGCTTGGGAGAACTTGTCTCACTGCTTTTCGAATTTTTATTGGTGCTGTATATTCAAATAGCCGAACATTTGCGCACTTGCATTTTCATAGGCGTTATTAATAATGCTAATGAATGAATCTTCAATAGCGCAGGTTTTCAAAGCCATTGTAACTCCCGATGGTTTCACCGAATCAAAAGCCTTTTCATAATCCATAAAAGCCATGCATAATGGGAGTTCGTATTACCATCGTTCTTTCAATTAGTTCTCTCAGTACATGGATATGATCTGTAGTGATGTAGCCACTCCTGAATCCAGCTTAGTTGAGCCATGTCCAGTGTTACCTTCAAGCGATGTGAAAGAACCTTAGTGAAGATTTTATAAACCACTGACAGGAGGCAGATGAGCCTGTAGTTCCTGAGATCCTCAATGTCGCCTTTTCTATGGTGCAGAATCGCTGTAGCATTGTTCCAATCCTCAGGGCGAGTGTAGTTTCTATTTCTCCGCTTGCTTCCTGTATATTATCCACGGTAATTCCATCTTCTCCTGGAGCTCTTCCCCGTGTCATGTTCTTAATTGCATGTGCATCTTCTGCAGGGAGGACAGGAGGAACTTTGGCACTGGTACCTTTCTTAATGACTGCCATAGGTGGATCATCTCTTTCAAATAATTTTGTGTAGAAATCTTTCACTCTTGTCAAACTTTCACCTCTATTTCTTGCTCTGTTACAGAGCCATCTTCTTTCTCTCAGTACCATAATCTGTTTGATTCCCTTACTGAGATGTCCCTTTGCTTTCTTGAGGCTTTGATTATTTTCAATTGTTTTTCTCACTAGTTAGCAATGGAATTTCCTTATGTCTTCAGCGATATTTTACCGAATTGTCTTGCATGACTCGGTATATTCTACTTTGGAAGTAAAATTTTCCTTATTTGTCCTCATCTCCCTTCTCTTTTGCACTAGTATTTTTGTTTTTCCAGAAATTTTCTTCACATACAACTTGTTCTTAGTACCACCTATTTTTGTTGCTGTTTACAAAATAGCCTTGGTTAGTTTCCTTTTAACTTCAGAGATGTCCACTTCTTCCGATGATAGACCTTCTAGAGCAGAGAAACGGTTCTTCAGTTCCAACTTGAAGGTATTATGATGATTTTTAAGATTGGCCATGTAAATGAGCTTGCCACGCTCCAGTTTAGTGTTGAGGTGCATCTTACATCTCGCCATTCTATGGTCACTACCTGTGTTGAACTTGTTAAGAACACTGCAGTCTTCGATGACGAATTTCTTGTTGCACATAATAAAATCAATTTCACTTGTCGTCCCATTGGGATGCCACCATGTCCATTTCCTATGTGGCTTTTTCTTGAAAAAAGAGTTCATGGTGAAAAACCTTTGTGCTTGCAAACTCTACGAGAGTATTTCCACGCTGGTTTCTATTGCCATGACAGAATTTGCCTACCGTAGTTTCATTCTGATGCTGTTGCCCTATTTTCGCATTGAAATCTCCCATAATGATCTTCAAGTGTTGTTTGCCTTTGTTATTTAGATGCCAAATTTCCTCGTAAAATTCTTCAATTTCTTCTTCAGGATGACTTGTGATGGGTGCGTAAGCTTGAATATATTATCGCTCGGGTTCCGAATTGGGTTCACCCGGCGTAATATTGGGAACCAAGAGGGTGTCGAGTGGATTGTAATTCTGCGATTCCCTGATTTTGGGCTTACCCAGCGTCAAGATCCACTAACGGGGCGTTGTGATTCACACAGCAGATTTTCCTTTGGGAGTCAAAGGGTCTGCTGTGTGCCGCAATGTTTTCGTGAACGTCTAGAATTAAAAAAAAACAAAAGTGAAAGAATTTCTGAGTCCCTGCCGTAAAATATATATACTCTCCAAAAATCCAGGGTTGAGCACACAATATGTAACTAAAGAAACACTCATGTTAGTACGTAGGCAAATTAACATAGAAAACAATTTATTAGTTATGTTTTGGCATAATAATAATAATGATACACACATAATAGTTTAGGACCCTGTGCTCATTACTTCAAAAATGTAAGTTGTTATATGTTAATCTTGCAGTCACCTTTTAATCGTTTATATTTATATAAACACTTCGCTAAAATAACACACGATACTAGCAAAAATGATAGACTTTCTGACAGGAACTTCTGCTCATTGACTACTCGCTTATAAAAAAAACATTAATATTAACGGAAGACTTTCGTATGCACTGATCGATAAACACATATTATGAGGGGACACCAAAAGAAAGAATAGGATGCATTTCCTACCTTAACATCCGAATCTTGCCTGGAGACTGTGCTGCTACTGTGGCTTCATCCAGAGTAGGGAGTCCTTGCGGTTACGTCAGTAAAGTTCTTTAGGTGATATTTTATGTGGCACATAGGTAGTCACGTCTTCAAGTCTCATCTCTCTTGGAAGGTCCTAGGTTGCACGTCCGGTAGTCTCGGTGAACAGCCGCCTCTTGCTCCAGTTACCAGCTTTTTCACAAGGAAGCATCTGTAGACTCTCAGATTTCACATGCCTCCCTTTCTGACCGGGCAAGAAGATGTTGGTACGAATCCATCGGAAGGCTCCAAAGGGCTAACTTCTAAGTTCCTTGCTGTTAGTGTTATACTCGAGCTAAAGCGCCTACATGGCGGTGACAAATAATGTCGTGAGGAGTGACCGCGACAGCAGCCAGGCCAGCAAGTACAAGTGTTCACCAAGGAGGTTATATTACTGAAGACAACACTCCTATCCACGCAGCATTGGCCGCCATAAGTCACCGTCTGTGCTGCAAATGACGTCATGAGCAGGCACGACGCAGCCGCAGAAGAGAAGCTGCTTGGAAACCAATGGAACAAAAGCTTCTAAGCGTATAAACAGATAAAATGAGTACTTCAATAATATTTATCAATGATACACAAGCTTACTGTTTCATCAACGGTATAATTTAGTTCATTTTTGCCTGCTTGTGACATCACACCACAGAGTAGCTGTGACCTATGGCGGCAGAGCCAGTGGTGTCTCCAGTAATATAACCTCCTTGGTGTTTACGTTAAAGGAACAAGTGCCCCGTGCATCTTGTGAACAAAAAAAATGCTTCTCCCGAAACAGAAAAGTGAAGAAGTGCCCGTCGTGAAAAAAGCGCATGTGATGTCTCTCTCACGAGAGAAAGTGACGAAGTGATTTCTTCCCTTGGAAAATTTTCGAAAACCCATAGGGAGAAACCCCCCCCCCATTAGCTCAAAATATCCCATCATCCAATCACTAGCTGGGAAACGCAAGCCTCCTTGAATTAAATTTCCAAGTCGAAATTCTACTGGTCATAGAATTAGCATTTGGTTCATCCATTCGTTAGGGGGTCAAAAATGGCCACCCTCTCCCATGCAGATTCTGAGAACAGCTCTTCAAGTCACGTTAGCCGCGTTATATAACCACCGGGCTATAAATCCAAACCCAATAAAACTGTTAGTTTCGGTTCCAAAAAGTCTGCAATCGACCCAACGCATTGTGGAAGCCAGACAAGGAGGACACTTTGATAACTCCATAAAACACTCCCTACAATGCCAGTCCCTTGATGGATGTCGCCAACGCTGTCTATCTAGTCTTACGCTATGCGACGCCTCGTGCTGTCCCACTGGCATTACCTAAGTACCCATCGGAAAGGGGGGGAGAGAAAAAAAGAAGAATCACCCGAAAGTGGGGCTAATGGCAAAATAGAATACAAATATAAACGTACTCTTTCCTCAAAATTTACCTGAATTAATAAAAATGAATAAATAAATGAACAAAGAAAGAAAGAAATTCGGAAACTGATTTTCCACCTGAATGTGCAGCCTCGTGGTAGCGAGCGCTGTCACAACTTATCTAAGTCTGGTATCTTTTTGAAAGTTGGATAACGAGTCGCGCAGTTCTGTCATAGAAACTTTCGACTTCTAGAACTTTTTCCTTCAATTTCTTGTTAATTTTAAATCCAACACCACTAGTTCTGCCAGTATTTGTCCCACGATAGTAGAAGAGATGTCCTCTTTTCAGTTTAATGAGATCTTTTCCTTTCCTTCTTACCTCACTTAGCCCGACGATGTCTGACTTGATTCTTCATAGTTCCTCCTCCAATTCAAGGAGCCTTGAATCAGAAGATACGGATCGTCCGTCAAATGTAGCCAAGGTCAGCATCAGATGGCAGCCTAGTCCGGTCCTCCGGTGATTATCTGCCTTCATGTCGCACAGGCCGCTGCCTTGGCTAGGGTACATTCCCGCTGCCGGGGACTGAAGGCCAAGTTTTCAGTTTAGAAATCATCTTGGGGGGAGGGGGGGATCACCACGCTGGTCAAGCGGGTTGGTGACTGTGGGATAGCATTTCCTCTGATCCCGGTGGTATAGTTATACAGCTATGTGTAGGTCGTCAGAGCCGCTTTAGTGCGAACAGGATGCAACACGAAAAGGCGGTATTGGCATTTGTCAAGGAGAGGCTATGTTATGTTAAGCATTACCTAACCTTGCATCCCTCTACGAATATATGTATTAAAAAAAAAAAAAAGATTCAAACAAATTTAGGAAACGTTTTTACTCAAAAGTTGAATTTACTGTCTAAATAAAACGAAACTAGACGAAACCCATCGGAATCGACGGTTTTTTTTTTTTTTTTTTTTTGAAAGAATAAACTTATTTGAAACAACAAATCTAAACTATTTGATTGACAAATTCATTTAACCACTTCAATAAAGAGTCCAGGTTAGCGACTTGTTTTTTTTTTTTTACTGAAGGTTCAACGACCACCGTGAGCAACTCAATGGGCTATAAGCAGTAGCCCGCCCCTAATTTAAAGTCACTGGTCCCAAGGAAAGGAGAGAGTGAGTGCTGTAAGACAAACACAACATCCATGCCCCACGGGATTCGAACCCGGACCTTTCACGAACGAATCATCATAAGCCAGCGCTTAGACCGCTGCGTCACCGGGGCGGCCAAGTTCGTGATGAGCATTACGACTGCACCCTTTTTTCTGTAGTAAAATGTGAGGCGGAAGTCCACTCATCTCGACCGTGTGCAAAAATTCAACTGGATAGGGCACTCTTTCACTCTCAGCTTCAGTCACAACTATGTTTCTAAATGTTGTTAGAATGAGATTCGTATTGCGAATACCCGTCGGAATCGACGGATAGTTTGTTTTTTTAAGAATACTCATATGAAACAACAAATATAAACTATTTGATTGACAAATTCATTCAACCATTTCAGCAAAGACAATAGTCCAGGTTCGTGATTTTTTTTTTTTTTTTTTTTGACTGAAGGTTTAACGACCACCGTGAGTAACTCAATGGGCTATAAGCAGTCTCCCTTAATATTTTCACTAACAGTGGTCAACGGAATGCTTATTTACATCTTTACATAATGCGAAACGTCTTACCTACGTGAATAAACTGGATCGAATGAATATTAAACTGTATATATACATCACACAGTCCAACGGCATAACGCAATCAGGTCTTCGAGAGTGTTCGCTGTTCCGATGAGAAGAACTTTGATACGAATGCCTGCTATCGTTGCTGGAGCAACGGTTCGCTCAGAAAAGAGAAGACTACAGCGCGTGAGTCAACCGCAGTTGATCGATATCAACCGTACGCTTCTCCCATACATGAAAACTTTGCCGCCCCACAACGCCCGAACTGTTGCCTCAATCTCATTTTTCCTTCGACTGGCACATCTACATGGTAAGGCCTTTATTTTGATACCTCAACCTTATCTTTACGTTCAGCCGTTCTCCCAAAATAGGACTTACAGTAAAAAAAAATTATAGAATTAATATCAATATATAAATTTTACGGTAATTTTCATTTTATTTAAGTTTCTATAATTTAAGTTCATTTCTATTTAACGAATTTTCTTTATAACAAAGTTTTTGAGTGGAACGATGGGACTTCGTTCAATAGATTCTCAACAGTATGTATCTTTTGAGCAGCAAATTTAAGAAATGTATTGCTGAAAGAAATGCTCATTACATCCAGAATTCAAGCGATGCTTTGGTGGTCTTTTTTTCTAAAACAAACCGCATTGCCCGTATCTGATCTACGTTTCTCAGAAAGACCTAGGACATCTTTCGTTGAAATAGCGATGATGTATCGCCCCCCGTGAGACTTGACGTCGACGACGGCGTAATGTCACGTGATTTATGTTAGCGTAATCGGGAGCAGAAGCAGTGTCAGCCAGAATTGCTGCACGAGGTTGATGACCCCTAGACAAAAGACAATAATGGCATCACACGGAGATGAAAACCGTGTTCCCCCATCCTAGCTGAGCACTAACAACATGTCGCCAACGAACCCCTCACTCTCCGTGTGGGAGTGCTCAGGAGGCCGTACCATCTTTATTATTAATGAAATAGTTAATATGGTGTGATTTGAAATAAGTTTTACTGGTGTGATTTCTGCGATCTTGTCCTACAAGGAAATGAAGAAAAAAAGAAACCACTGCTCTCGTTTCTCATCTGTTAATGAGATTAATACAGAGATATTGCCAGACAGTAAAATAAACACAATGATCATCTTTCTGGACAAGTTTTAATCCTGAACCACTAAGGGTTTTTTTTTCGCTTATACGTGAAAGATCGCCCGGTCCAAAAAATATGAATTGCCCTCAATGTTATACAACGGCCATTCCATAAAATCTGAGGGTAAAATCACACAAAATGAAGAAATATAGGTACAGCAAAATATATGTTATTATTTCTCAAAGCGTCTTCTCTCGGATGATATGCAACGGTCCCATCGTTCAGTCCACTTTTCAAGGCATTTTCTGGAAGCTGCTCTAGCGACCCCTGTATAGCTTGAATAACGTCAGCATTTGTGTTGAATGTTGGCGCCACGGAACTTCTCCTTCATTGTTGGAAACCACCAGAAATCGCACGGGGCGAGGTCAGGACTACAGTCAGGCTGTGGCATGATTTCAATACTGCATTTCGTAAGAAACTGTTGAACACAAGCAGCCACGTGTGGACAGGCATTTTCATGGTGAAGGGGTCCACTTGCCCACCAGTATTGTACAACAATTTTGTTTTCTGCAAATTCGTTTTTTTTTATTATTATTATTTACTCTTGGCAGTAAGTCCGTGGATTATACTCTGAAATTCTGATAGGGTATTTGTAAAAATATCTGTGTCATCAGCAAAATGAAAGAAAGTGGGTTAATCCAAAGCCATCTAGAGTGTAGGTACAAGGCCATGACATTAGAGAAATTAGTTCACTCCGTTAGTGACTTCACTCTGATGTTAAACAGCCTGGTACGTCCATGTCATGTGTGACGTCATACACGACATCGTTGGAAGCCAATTGGAAGCCTTGGTTTCCGCGTGACTTCAAAGACAAAATGGAATTCATCTCTTTACGGAACTCATGGCCTTGTATTTTCTAGACGGCCTTGGTAAATTTCTATTAATCTTATATCGTTGTTATCTTTTATAGAACGTCTTTTGTAAAAAACGATCGTGCTTATGTTATCACTTTGTCCGTCCGATTGTCCGTCTCTGGACACCATCTGTCTGCAACTCTTCGTGCGTTTTGAAATATTCTTTTTGTGTCGGAAGTTTGAAATGTGGGAATGCTGATCCATGTTTCAGTTGTTGTTGTTTTTTTTGTTTTTGTTTTTTTTTTTTGTCATGCACAACTACACCACTAGAGGGCGTAAATACAGATGATATTGAATTCCAAATACATTTCTTTCCATATATTTACTTCAAAAAATCCGCTTAAAAAGTTATATTTCCTTCAGTGCCACTTATGTCTTATCGAAGACTATTTTAGGCACAATCTCTTTTTCAAGTAATACATGGATTTTCCGCTAGGGGCGTATAGGTAAACAGCCTTTTCCCCGAAAACTCTGCCTCCAAAAAGATCGATTTAAAAACTCCTTCCTGTATCGGATGCAGCTCCTGATGGGAAATCTTTTGCATATATTTCTAATTTTTGGTAAAGAATCATTTGGCCGCCCCGGTGGCGCAGTGGTCTAAGGCGCTGGCCTCTGATCATTCGTCCGTAAGGGGTCTGGGTTCGAATCCCGGTGAGGCATGTATGTTGTTTTTGTCTTACGGCACTGGCTCTCTCCCTTCCCTGGAACCAGTGACCCTAAATTAGGGACGGGCGACTGCTTATAGCCCATTTGAGTTGCTCACGGTGGTCGTTAAACCTCCAATCAAAAAAAAAAAAAAAAAAAAAAAAAAAGAATCATTTGGCCAAATAGACGATGTCATTGCTCTATTCACGTTATTTTATAAACAAAATTTATGAAATATATTCATCATTTGGTGGCCACCAGGGACATAAGACCTTATTTTTGCTTTTCATGTATTTGCAACAAAATCCTAGCTACTGAAAACTCGATTGAAAAAATTATTTCGTGGGCGGATAGCAGTCACCCAGAGAAACCTTTTGAGAATGCTCCTAGAACGCTCATAGTTTTTCCGCAAGAGAGTGTAGATGTATATCATATTTTTGTCGATATTTCTGTTTCTAAGAGTCAGATTAGAAAAATTTTGCATTTGTTTGAAAGCGTTTTTGGTGCGAAATGTTCCTTATTCAATTTCAATTTTTCTCTTAAAGCACAAGTGCGCTAATAGAAAGCGTAAGTTCACGTTTACATTTACAGAAAAATCAGCGGGATTCAAAACTATTGAAAAATTCTTTTTCGGTCAGATTCTACTAACTGCAGAGGGCGAGTCCAAAAGTTTTGCAATATTTGCACAAACGCATTTGCTGCTGCGGGCATGTCACGTGTTTAAGCTAGTTCAAGTAGCGCACTGCAGTCAGTCGAAAGGGATATAAAGTGGTAGTCGTTGCTGTGAACAGCATTGCATGTCGTCGTTCTGTCTGTGGTTGGGACGCCTAAACGATGAACAGCCACAAACGGCTAATTAGGAAACTTTTGCTTTACAAGTTTGAACTCGGCCATAACGCTGTTTAAGTAACACGAAACATTTGTCCTGCGAAAGGGGAAGGTTCCGTGGACCACAGCAGCGTAACCAGATGGATCAAGAAATTTCGCTCAGGTGACAGAAACCTCGACGATCAGCCAAGGTCATATACGCCGCGAACCGTGGATTCGGAGGCCATGCGCCAGGCAGCCGTACAGGCAAATCCGACAACCAGCACTCGGAGATTATCAGGCGAGCTGGGCATATCACAGACCACATTGGTTCGTCACCTGCAGGACCTCGGCAAGGTCTACAGGAGCTACCGCATTGTCCCTCACGAACTGACTGTGACGTGCCTGCCCAGCAGGACGCACACGACATAAAGGCAGATAGCAGCGATAACGAACGTCCACGTAAGCTCAGTTGGTAGAGCGACTTATTCCGGAATGAGGGGACCCGGGTTCGAGCCCCAGCGTGGACAAAAATGACGGAGAAATTTACTTCGTTATAATGGCGCCCGAACTTTCCGGATGACCCGGCCGTTCAAGATCTCGCAATGGTGTGATGTTCTTTCCACACCGCGAGATAGGAAAAATAAGAGAATCCCTTCTCCAGCGCTTCGAAAAATAAAAATGTGTGATGTTGCATTCCACACACTAGATTGACTGGACGTTCTACAGCGGATGGCTGCCTACGACGATTCATGGTCACGGCTGACCCGTGGACCATGCCCCCGGCCCTCTTTCGGGGGGGGGGGATGTGACGTGCCTGCCCAGCAGGACGCACACGATGTAAAGGCAGATAGCAGCGATAACGAACGTCCGCGTAGCTCAGTTGGTAGAGCGACTTATTCCGGAATGAGGGGACTCGGGTTCGAGCCCCAGCGTGGACAAAAATGACTGAGAAATTTACTTCGTTACATGACACAAACCACTAAGTGGAAGTGTGCACGAAACTCCTAGAAAACCCGCGCGATGCACGTTTTATCAAGAGAGTTGTGACGTGCGACGAAAACTTGGTCTATTATCGTAATCCTAACACACAACGGCAGTGGTTGAGGCCGTGCCAGCTTCGAGCACAAGATGATGCTCTGCTGCTGGTGTAATTTCGATGGGATAACCCATTACGAATTTGTTCCAGACAGTCGGACCATCAACTCCAACCTCTTCTCTAAACAGCTGGAGCGGATGTATGCCGTTTTGGAGGAGAAGTACCCGGCACTGGGGAACAGAAAGCGAGCTCTCCTACAGCAGGACAACGTTCGGCCTCATACCGCGCGAACAATCCGTTTAAAACTCCAGGAACTTGAGGTCATCGAACTGATTCCATGCCCAGCATATAATCCAGACCTTAACCCGTCGGATTATTACTTGTTCCAGTCTATGGCCCGCTTGCTTCGCGGGCGGAACTTCAACAACCAGGAGGAGGTGACAGCTGGGGTGAAGGAGTTCTTCGCCTCGAAGGACAAGAACTGGTACCGCCGCGAGATCGAAGAACTGGCAGACAGATGGCTAAAGACTGTGCAACACGATACCCTATACTTTGAATATTAATCAGCTTCCGTCGTAAACGTACGTATGAAGACATAAAGTGATCCAAATATTGCAAAACTTTCGACTCACCCTCTGTATGAACTCATTTTGTGTACATTTTCATGTATGAAATAGTGCATAGTTTTTTCCGCCGGAGGCGTAGATGTGTATCTTATTTTTGTCGATATTCCTGCTTATAAGAGCCCTGATTTGAAATATTTGGAGAACGTTTTTGGTGCGAAATGTTTCTCATATATTTCAAATTTTTCTTTATGCACAAGTGTGCAACTAGAAAGAGTAAGTTCACGTTTCCGTTTATAGTCATATCTGTGGGACTGAAAAGCCCGATGGAAAAAATTCCATTTTCGGTCAGATACTGATAGTCCGGTCAAAAAAAGGGTTTCAGATGAAATAAATATGAAAGTTTTGAAACTTGGCACACTTGTTTATAGTTATCTAGTGAAGATTATACCAAACGTCCTAACGAATCAGAGGTGAGCTCTAGCCGCCATCTTGAAAAATAGGTACGTTTTTTCGGTTTTCCGTGAATCTCTCAAAAACAGTTAGTCGTAATCCAAAAATACTATTTACAAAATTGAAGCTTATAAAATTTCCTACAAAAAAGATTTTCTTCACTTTTTTTGTATCTCTAATAGTTTCTGAGATAATCGGGTGTCAATGTACTTTTTCGCTGATTCCTACGTTATCGCTACGGTTTTTCATACAAATAAGCTCATAACTTCTGAAACGTCGGTTTTTTTTTTGAGAAAGTTCTTAAACACTATTATAGAGCATCAAATTCTCTTCAAAATGGGTATTTTATACTTATTTTATAACTTCAGCAGGTCAATAGATATAGATGTTCAATAAAACCGTTTGAATATTATATAATATTGTATTGGGTTGTCGGAAAACTCATGACGTATTTTGGCACACGATGGCGGTTGGGCGATTTTGGAAGTACTAGAGGCATGCACAGCTCTGCTATCGCTATGGCATTCGACAGGTGCCAGTTCTAGCTGCAGTCTAAAAGGAATAGTGAGCGATTTGGTTGATTTGCGGAGATTTGACATCAAGTTGAAAACGGAAGATCAAACTGTGCATTTTCGCCATAATTTATTGTTTTACTTCCGTAAAGGGAAGAACGCGCGTCAAGCTTGTGAAAAGTTGCGTAAAGTGTACGGTGATAATGCTCTACAAGAACGTCAGTGCCAGCGGTGGTTCGCAATATTCCGTGCTGGTGATTTTGACCTCAACGGTGCTCCTCGGTCCGGGAGCCCCATCGAGGTTGATGACGACCAAATCAATGCATTGATCGAGTCAAACCCACGTTACACGACACGAGAGATTGCAGACACATTGCACATCCATCATTCAAGCTTTCACGACCACCTGAAGAAACTGGGATACGTAAGCAAGCTCGATGTGTGGGTTCCTCGTGAACTCAAAGAAGCTCAATTGACGGCGCGTATAAACATCTGCGATATGCTCATTAAACGTGAGAAAAACGATCCTTTTTTGAAGCGACTGATAATTGGTGACGAAAAGTGGATTGTGTACAACAAATGTGCTGCGCAAACGGTCTTGGTCCCGACGTGCTGCTTTGCCTCAAACGTCATCCAAAGTAGACATTCATCAGCGGAAGGTTCTGGTCTCAGTGTGGTGGGATTTTAAAGGTGTCGTTTTTTTCGAGCTCCTACCACGGAACCAAACAATCAATTGGAATGTGTACTGTCTGCAATTGGACAGTTTGAACGAATCCATCATCTAGAAAAGTCCAGAGCTCGTTCATCGTAAAGGTGTGTTCCATCACGACACCACACACAAGTTTGATCACCCGCCAAACATTATTGGAGCATGGGTGGCATGTGTTGGCACACCCAGCATACTCGCCTGACTTTGCGCCGTCATACTTTCACTTGTTTCGCTCTCTTCAACAGTCCTTGCGTGGTATAACGTTCAATTCAAATGAGGCTGTAAATCAGAACCTTGTGCAATTTTTCGGCACGAAAGACAGGTTCTTCTATCAATAAATGACATTTGCAAAACATGTCTAAAATACGTCATGACTTTTCCGACAACCCAATACATACCATCTGTAATGGTTTAATTATATGTAATGGTGGTGTAAATGACATACATACATACTCCAGATCGAGCGGCAAACCTTTCGGACGCATGATCAGTTGGTATTTCGATATTTGCCCATTTTGAGCCTTCGTTGACTGGACTACTAACTGTGAGATCTCTTTCTGCATATTTTCTTCCCAAATTAAGGCACAGTTTTTCCCGCTAAAGGACGCAAATATTTAATCTGTTTTTCTCAATATCTGGGCTTCTAAATGCGCGATTTAAAAAATCTTTTAGCACCGGATACCATTTATTTTGTGGAACGCTTTAGGTTTGTATTTGAGTAGTTTTGTAGTACACAGTTCTGTTGCTAGGTGGCGCTTGTGTACTACTCTTTGCAGCTGTATATCCGCTTCTAAAGGCCGTGTTGAGAACTTTTTCTTTTTTTCATTGTATGCCATTCACTACAATAAAGATGGGGAGCATTTTCCTCTTTGAATATTTGCACAGCTCTCCCGCAAGGGAGCACAGAGGTGAAAACCTCTTTCTCTCTATTTCGGCTTCTGGGAGACGAATTTGAAAAATTAATTTTCCTTTGCTACGAAGAATACTTTTCTCCTATTTTCAGTCATGCAAAATTCTTCCGCTAGAAAACGTAAAATTTAGTATACACACATGTACACAGTTGAGTTACATTATTGTGACCACCTGCTACTTTTGACGTCAACAGCCAGTAGCAAATGAAAGAAGGCACGTGCCGTCTTGTGTCATTCGTGTGCGTCATCATGTGTCTTCGCTGTGTGATTCAAAGACCTTGGATACGTTCGCCGGCTGGGGTTTCTATGACAACACGGAAGAGCAGTTGAAGTGTGAATGGGCCGTTGCTTTAGGCAACGGTTCGCTCAGAAAAGATAAGATTTTGACTAACTTCGTCACTTGCATGCTCCCGCCCGTAAATGCCTGTGTTTCACGAGAGTTGTTTCAGCTGTGTGAAATGTCAGTGAACTAAAATTAGTGATATTATATCTTAAATTCGTGGATTTTGTTCGATTCGAATAGTTTTTAAAAAAATTTGTGAAAGCTTTCCTGATCATCTACTGTCAGAACTTAAAGAACGCTATGATTTAAATTTTGACATAGTTCGACTCAAAAATGAACTGCGCGCGCGCGTGGGGTTGCGTCTGTGTGAAGAGGTTTATTATTCCCTTGATGAATACAAAAAGAAATTAGTAAAAGACTATAAATCAAAGTTTATAAGCTTTCAGAAATCAGCCACATGGCTTTTACAAGGAAAGTAGACAGCTAACTGCATAATGGAACACTTCAACAATTTTAACTTGGTGACTTGACCAGACAATAAATGAATAGGCGCAAATGTGATCAGACATTCGAAGAAACAAGGTCACGTGGGATGGGCGCGCGGTACTGTGGTAGAAGACAGCATTATTTGAAGAATTGATTCCAAATGCCTGGCAATTCGAGAGAGACATTATCATTCCAAGCCTGGCTGCTGGTCAAGATTTCCAAGGTTTCGCGAATGACAGTAGATTTAGGTGTGCGGTATGAAGCTAATTTCTTGATATCATTCCACATAGGATCAGCGGACTTGAACTTGACCTCTCTTGATAGGGCAGTGGTTATTTTACCGTCTTTTGTATCTCTTTTATGTTCGTTGATTCTAATTCCAAACGAACGTTGGGTCATTCCGATGTAGTACCGCTTGGAGCCGTCCGGATATTGTAGTGGGACTGCATAAACACCTGCCTCATTAAGACGGGGCTTGTAAATAATTCTCTTAAGCATAGTATATAAAGATGTCGGAGACCTTATGCAGACACCGAAGCACATCCTCCTGTGCGCCTTTTTCAATTGATAGGAAACTTTTGGTATGCAGGGAATAGAGCCCAGGTAGCGAAGTTGCGGCACAGAAAGACTGACACGGGTGGTTCTGGCTTTTTCGATAAAGTTATGCGTCTGGTTCGACGTATATCCTGCCTCAGTGGCCAATTCGACGATGTTTTTTAGTTCCGATTCTCTAGAACGAACATCGGAGGAGACGGCGAAGGCTCTTCTAATTCGAGAACGGAAGAAGGCCGTCTTGTAATCATCAGGACAGAATGAACTGCGGAGCATCAAGTTGGGAACAGAGGTGTGTTTATAACAGACTTCCGTACAAAGGCGATTGTCATGCGATTTTCTCACTAAGACGTCGAAATAAGGTACATGTACCACCGCGCTCAAGCTGCATACTGAAACTGATCGTAGGGTGTATATAACTGACTTTGTCGAGGAAAGATGGAAGAGTCTCCTTTCCGTGAGGCCATATGAAAAGCACGTCGTTCGCGTATCGCAGCCAGGTAGTAGGCCTTGGGGTGATGTTAGTGAATATATGTTGCTCAATGGAGCGAAGTATTACTTCTGCGAGAACGGCTGAAAGCGAAGATCCCATCGGAGCGCCATTTACTTGCTTATAAGCGTGCCCTCGAAAACTGAAGTAACTGGAATTCGAGACCAAGTACATTAATTTGAAGATGCTGAGGCAAGACTCTTGCGAATAAACTGATGACTTAGAAACAGCCTCTTTTAACGTTCTGGTGGCTTCCGTCACGGGGACTGATGGGTAAAGAGATACCACGTCGAAACTGCCGATAATATCACGTTGTTGAACAGTGAGTTGCTTGGTTTTCGTGATGAAATCTAAAGTAAAAGTTAATACGAAGTCCGATTCAGGTAGATGACTAGTCAGGAATCTGGATAATGCCTTCTCTAAATGATAGGTCGGTGAGGACCTTCTGGACACAATCGGTCTCAATGGATTGCCGGGCTTGTGGTGTTTAATTCTCCCAAAGAGTTTTGGGATCTGAGGGCCAGACGGTATTTTGGAAGCTTTCTTGAGATCTTTCTTAAGCCTCTGAGGCAGGATATACGTCGAACCAGATGCATAACTTTATCGAAAAAGCCAGAATCAGACGTGTCAGTCTTTCTATGCCGCAACTTCGCTACCTGGGCTCTATTCCCTACATACCAAATGTTTCCTATCAACTCAAGAACGCGCACAGGAGGATGAGCTTCGGTGTCGGCATAAGGTCTCCGACATCTTTATATACTATGCTTAAGAGAATTATTTACAAGCCCCGTCTTCTTAATGAGGCAGGTGTTTATGCAGTCCCACTACAATATCCGGACGGCTCCAAGCGGTACTACATCGGAATGACCCAACGTTCGTTTGGAATTAGAATCAACGAACATAAAAGAGATACAAAAGACGGTAAAATAACCACTGCCCTATCAAGATAGGTCAAGTTCAAGTCCGCTGATCCTATGTGGAATGATATCAAGAAATTAGCTTCATGCTGAACACCTAAATCTACTGTCATTCTCGAAACCTTGGAAATCTTGGCCAGCAGCGAGGCTTGCAATGATAATGTCTCTCTCGAATTGCCAGGCATTTGGAATCAATTCTTCAAATAATACTGTGTTTTCTACCACAGTACCGCACTCCCAACCAACGTGACCTCGTTTCTTCGAATGTGCCATTCATTTATTGTCTAGTCAAGTCACCACGTTCAAATTCTTGAAGTGTTCCATTATCCAGTTTGCAGTTAGCTGTCTACTTTCCTTGAAAATGCCATCTGGTTGATGTGCGAAAGCTTGGAAACTTTTATTTATATTCTACGCCAAGAAACTCTGACCGCTAGTACTATTTTAACTGTAATTGGTTTACAGTTTCTTGCTATTAATTAGTAAGAGGCATTTCTAGTTACATGAAATTGAATAAATTGGGTTTTTTTTGGGGGTTTTTTTAGGTAAAAATTAGCAGACCTAATATTAAAAGTTCCATCAACAACTAACTGCCGAAAAAGAAGTTTTTCTTCATTAAAAAGAATCAAGACATACTATACTTTAGGGCAACACAAGAGCATGTACACTTGAGCAAATTGGCTGTTTTCTAAATAGAGAAAACCATTCTTTCTAAATGTGATAAAGTATTCGGAAGAAACTTTTTATGGAAAAGTAACATTCAACTTCACCAATAGGAAAGAAAAATAGGTTGCATACAGAGGCGACTTTAAATCCTTTGAGGCCCTAGGCGCTAACAGTTTCAGCCCCCCCCCCCGTCCCCCTTCTTATCGCATTAGAAATTTTCATCCGTCAGATTAGCAAAAAGAAAAAAGTAAAGTCGAGAAATAAGTTTTTACGCTTTTTAAAATTAGACTATCTTCACCGTTATTAGAACATTTTGTAAGAAACTGTGCTAGTGTAATTCCTCTGTCTGTCTGTGCACAACCAACTTTTTGTTTTTAAGAGATATTTCAAACAATATTTTTTGCGGCTAATAAGAAATCTAAGGATATTAATTTCGGCCCTTTAAATACCGCTAAGGGCTGTAAAGTCGAAAATTCCAAAAATTAAAGTTCTATTGTGAAAAAACTATACTCAACTTAAAGGAAAATTTTATTTTTGGGTCTCTCAGATTAGGCTTAACTGTTCCTTCTCGAATATTTAAATTTTTCCAATTACTTCGCTAATTTCCTGCTAAAGGCCAAAAAAATTTGGTTTTCACAGATTTTTCAAAAAAGTATTTTTGCGAATGATCAGACATAAAAATTCATTAAAATTTTCCCATTTTAAATTTCACTACTAGTTCATAAATTTATCGGTAGGAGTTCTCAAAGTGGAAATTTCGTAAATTTTAGCTTTGCGCTACGAAGAGATTATTTCACTTACATCAAATGTCCTTTATGAGTTTGATACATTAGGCAAAACTGATTTTAACAACTTTTCAGTTGCAAGTTTCTTGGCAAATTTATCGCTAAGGGCGTTGAAAATGAAATTTCGTACATCGCGTGTAAATTGTCGTAAAATTTCATAAAATTGGAATAGAGTTCAATTATAAAACGTGCTTTTTCCATTGCTTCAGCTTTGGAAAATCTTGTCTTTTACATTTTGAGCAAATTAGTAGGAAACGAGTATGGTATCAAGCAAAAATGAAATACTTGAAGATATTGGTAACCGAAAAATTCTCCACGTCAAAAAAATACGGGTAAAATGCAATTTATGCACAGTGCTTCACTTGAAAAGGATAGATGACTTTTTGTGGAAGAGTTTTGGCATAGACGAATGCTATGGACCAAGACAGGTGGACAGTACGAATTTCAAGTTACTGCAGGAAGGCGAGAATCTCAAGTTTCTTGAAAGCATTTTTCTCATTATTTTCATCGGAAAATTAAGGTCTGCTTTTTTTTTTCATTCTATGAAAACCAAAAAAAAATTACTGGTAAAAAAAAAAAAATAAGAGATTATTTCAGTGGTCTAAGCGATGCCTCTAATCATTCGTCCGTAGGGGTCCGAATCCCGTGAGCCATGGATGTTGTGTTTGCCTTACGGCACTGGCTCTCTCCCTTCCCTGGAACCAGTGGCCCTAAATTAGGGACGGGCGACTGCTTATAGCCCATTGAGTTGCTCACGGTGGCAGTTAAACCCCAATCAAAAAAAAAAAAAAAAACCTGTCAATATATCAATATAATTATGCGTTTTCGAGGCCCCTGAAGTTGTGGGGCCCTGATCGCGCGTCTAGTGCGCCTAATAGGAAATTCACCACTGGGTGCATGTACAAATAAAGTGTACAAAAGAAGAATAGAGTTCATGCACAAATAAGTGTTAAAATTCTAATCCTCATAATACAACTGGTGTGCAAAAATTAAGGACGAAGAGGAGAAATTAGCATAACAGCGGAACGAGCAGGCAGAACGGACCGAAAAAACCACTCAGGAGATAAACTAGGATCCGGAATGGTAGGGCATGCGCATATATGCAGCATGACGTAGGAAGGAAGGAGTGTCGGAAGGATATAAAGCACACGGGCGGTGTACGTTCAGCAATTCGGTGAAAGCTACTGCACGGTATACATAGGTTTGAACGACGTCGAGTTGCTGCCACCGTGTGATATGGCCAACAGTCAATCCAGTAGACGACATCTGGATGACTTTACCCGAGGTCACGTCATTGGAAAGTTGGAAGAAGGTCGAAGTGTGACTAGGGTGGCCGAGGAGTTCGGGATCGCTAGCAGCATCCTTTCACGAGCTTGGAGAACATTTCAAACGACAGGAACAACTGTCCGAAGTGTTTAGCAGTGGTCGTCCACGAGCAACCTCGGCGGCGGACGACTGATATATTGTCCTACAGGCGAGAAGAGACAGACTGCAGACAGCGGGAGAAATCGCAAAGCACGTGCAACAGACAACTGGACGTCCGTTATCGCGTTTTACCGTGGCCAGGAGGCTGCACAAAGGTGGTCTATTTGCACGACGACCAGTACGGTGTGTGCTATTAACGCCTGCTCATCGGAGACGGTGGTTTCTGTGGTGCCAGGGACACCAGAACTGGACACATCAGCAATGGGGTCGAGTTCTCTTTACAGATGAGAGCCGATTTAGTCTGACGAGCGATTCTGGACGTATTCACATTTGGAGAGAGCAGGGAACACGCAATCACACCTCCAACATCATCGAAAGGGACCGGTTTGGAGGTGGCGGAGTTCTCGTTTGGGACGGTATCATGCTTGGTAGCCGTACTGACCTCCCCATCTTCCAAGGAGGTTTAGTCACTGGTGTCCGCTATTGTACCGAGGTTCTCCTGCCTCACGTGCGTCTGTTTAGAGGTGCTGTGGGTCCTGAGTTCCTCTACATGGACGACAACGCAACACCTCATTGTACAGTGGCTGTCGCAGAGCTGTTGGAGAGTGAAGATATTCAACGCATGGATTGGCCCGCAAGGTCCCCGGACCTACATCCAATCGAACACGTGTGGGACCTTCTCGGGAGACGCTTGGCAGCACGTCACCAGCCGCCAGCAGCGATTCCGCAGCTGCGATTGGCGCTACAAGAGGAATAGGCCGCGATGCCTCAACAGCTCCTGGACAACCTCGTCCTCAGCATGGACAGACGTTGTAAATCCTGCAACGCAGTCAGGGCTGATCATATAACCTACTAAAGACTGGATTTTTCATGGCAGCCGCCTGTCACATGGACGTTTCTGTCCAGTTGTGCTCGAAGCTACTATAACGAAGTAAATTTCTCCGTCATTTCTGTCCACGCCAGGATTCGAACCCGGATCCCCTCATTCCGGAATAAGTCACTCTACCAATTGAGCTACGTGGACGTTTTATTCTGATTCCTATCTGCCTTTATGTCGTGTGCGTCCTTCTGGCAGGTACGTCTCATCTCCCCCCCCCCCGAAAGAGGGCCGGGGCATGGCCCACGGGTCAGCCGTGACCATGAATCGTTGCAGGCAGCCATCCACTGTAGAACGTGCACTTGAGAACTCCCAGTCAATCTGCTGTGTGGAATGCAACATCACACATTTTTATTTTTCGAAGCGCTGGAGAAGGAATTCTCTGATTTTTCCTATCTCGCGGTGTTTAAAGAACATCACACCAATGCGAGATTTTGAACGGTCGGGTCATACGGATAGTTCGGGCGCCATTATAACGAAGTAAATGTCTCCGTCGTTTTTGGTCTACGCCGGGATTCGAACCCGAGTCCGCTTATTCCGGAACAAGTCGCTCTACCAACTGAGCTACGCAGACATTTTTTCTGATTGCTATCTGCCTTTATGTCGTGTGCATCCTTCTGGCAGGTACGTCACACTACCTTTTCAATAAAGTGCCTTTGTATCCTTTGGATTCCTTGTTTGGACGGTTTTGCTCACTTGTCTCATATTCTTACATCTTGGGGATCTTATGGTATGATTTGAGTCGATGTGGAGCACTTCTGCACGACGTTACATTCGAAAAACCGTCGCGTCCTTAATTTTTGCACGCCAGTGTAATTTGGTCTTATGATAGCAATCTAAAATTTAGAAAAAAAGTTACTTCTATTAGTAAACAACTGAAAAATAAACTTCGTAATTTAAAACAAAAACAATACTGGGGGCGGGTGAGATAGCCCAAGTCTTGGACCCAAAATACGCTCTTGTTCTTAGTATAGAGTGTTGCAAAGTATGGCTGATTCTTTGGGGACGGGGGACTGCCTAATGAATCACCCTATATTTCTGGATGTTTCATCGATTGCAGAAATCCGGGTGATATTTTTTTCTAACCAGTTACATTGACGTTGAATAACTTTAATACATTTCATTCGCTGCCGGAAAGGATTTAAAAAACGTGCTCATTACAACCGAGAATTCGGTGTCATCTTTCTCGTTTTTGTTGACTTTGGAAAGAAACTTCCTAGTAAGCAGTGGAACGAAGATTGGAATAAGTGCTGCTGAAAGGCAGAGCCTGTTTCGAAACGAATTAACCTCCCTAACCGGTGCTCTTCGTTTTTACATTTTTCAGTCCAAGTAGCATTTTTAAACTGTGTGAAATATTTATTCTAGAGTACCAACCATTTCAGAAAACTGAGCTATTATTCTATAACTCAGGGAAAAGGAACTGCTATCGACCGCAAAGGAGAACCAAGCTGGTTTAATTTTGAAGGCAGAAGACCCCACGCTTTTCGCAAAAGAAATCCTTTCCACATTTATTTGCCTACGGAAATTTAGTAAAGCGGTTATCCGTAATCACATTTAGGGATGAGTGAACTTCAATTCTCCTTCAAAGCCTCACGTCATCGAATAATCTAATTGTTCCACGTACCCATAATCTCATCCTGAAATTCCTACGAAAGCCTAATCTCTTTGGCGTTATAGGAAGCGGACATTAGCCCTGCTTTAGAAATTCCCCGGTAGCCTGAATTATCTGTATGCACGTCAGCTGCAGTCGATAAATGGAGATACATGAGACGGTATCGACGGAATTACATCTTTTATCCCTGGGAAGCAGTACGTAGTCGATTGTGTGTTCGGGATGCTTTAAGCCGAATCTCATTTTAACACCAGACATAGATCAACGGCGGCTGAGCGATCTTAATGGAACTTGCCACAGGTCACGTGGGTGCAGTAGCGCCAATCAAAACAAATAGGTTCCTCATTTGTCACGTGCTATCTAGATGGAATCACTGGGTTGGTTCGCTCTGGTGCACGTAGTTTCGTGGAGTGATATATATTCGTCGACATCGGCGTCATGGCGCTCCACATTTCAAAGATTTCTTTCTTTTACAGTACTTTTTACTCTCTTCTTTTGATTTACTTCTTCCTTTTATTTTCTTCAATCTTGCCGATACTTCCGCTTTTTATTTCTACGCTGAGATTGAGTTCGTAATTTCTCATATGACCTCTTTACATTTGTCGCTTCGTGAAGAACTTTTCTCTAGAGTGATTTTTACTTGGTGTTTCATATCCCCTTTCCTGTTTAGCACGTCTTTTGTAAAAAAAAAGATTGTGCTTATGTTACCGGTTTGTCCGTCTATCTGTACCCACGATATCTCTGCAACTATTAGTCTGATTTTAAAAATTCTTTTTGCGTTGGGGAGCTTTAAATATGCGAATGATGATCCTTCATTTCGTGTTTTTTTTTTTACGATGTACAATTTCGCCGCTAGAGGGCGTAAATGCAGATGATCTCGAATTCAAAAATACGTTTTATTCCACATATTTGCTTCTAAACAACCGATTGAAAAAATTATTTTATTTTTCGATTCCATTTATGTCGAACAGTATTTTAGATATAGTTACTTTTTCAGATTACACATAGATTTTCCGCTAGGGGTGAAAAAGTAAATTACATTTTTCACGATAACTCTGCTTCTAAAACTCCGATTTGAAAACTTTTTTCTTCAGCGGATACACCTCCTGATGGAAAATATTTTGCGTGTAATTTAAAATTTTTGGTAAAGAATACTTTGGCCACCAGGGGCGTAAGCTTTAACTTTTGCGTCTGATGTATTTGCCATAAAATCTGAACTTCTAAAATATCGATTGAAAAAAATATTTCGTGGACTGATGCCACTCACATCGATAAACCTTTTCGGAATATTTTCTTCTTAAAATATTCCACAATTTCTCCGCCAGGGGCTGTAGATGTACATCTTATTTTTCTCAATATCTCTACTTCTAGGAGTCCGATTTGAAAATTTCCTTCTTTGTTGGATAGTGTTTTTCAGTGTGACATGCTTTTCATATAATTTCAAAATTTTCAAGTATTTCATAGACTTTCCGCTAGAGGGCGTAGAGGTAAATCCCCCCCCCCACACACACACACCTCTATATCTCTGCTTCTAAATCTCCGATTTGAAAAATTCTTTCTGCACCGGATACAGCTCCCGATGGGGAAGAAATCCTTTGCACACAATTTCTAATTTTTGTACAATATGGTTTGGCCACCAGGTGGCGTAAGTCTTAATTTCCGCTTCTGATGTATTTGCAGCAAAATATGAGCTCCTAAAATCTCGATTGAAAAAAGTGGTTTGTTGACCGATACTACTCATGTCGGCAAACCTTTTAGGAACATTATCTTCTTGAAACAATGCATGGTTTCTACGCCAGGGGGCGTAGATGAATATCTTATTTTTGTCAATATCTCTACTTCTAGGAATCCGATTTGAAAAATTCCTTCTTCGTTGGATAGTGTTTCTGATGTAAATGTTTTTCCTATAAATTCAAAATTTTCAAGTAAATCATACTCTCCGCTAGGGGGCACATAAGTAAATTGCGTTTTCTGCGTTATTTCTGCTTCTAAAACTCCAATTTGAAAAATTTTTCCTGTATCGCATACAAGACCTGATGGAAAATATTTTGCACATAATTTCTAATGTTTCGTAAAGAATGGTTTGGCCACCAGGGGGCATAAGTGTTAATTTGTGCTATTGATGTATTTGTAGCAAAATCTGGGCTCATGAAAACTTGACTAATTTTTTTTTTTTTTTTGGGGGGGGGGCCGATACCGCTCACATGGAAAAACCTTTTGAGAATACTTTCTTCTTAAAATAATGCATGGTTTTCTCAACAGGGGACGTAAAGTCACATCTTGTTTTTGTCGATATCTCTGTTTCTAAGAGTCCGATTTGAAAAAATTGTTTCTATGTTGTAGAGCGTTTCCGGTGCGAAATGTTTCCCATATAAATTCATGTTTTTCTTAACGCACAAGTCTGCAACCAGAGGGCGTAAGCTCACGATTCCGTTTACAGCAAATATCTGAGGGATTAAAAACCCGATTGAAAAAGTTCTTTCTTCCGTCAGATACTATTGTTTTCCATACCGGTTCCATTGACTTTGAATAGCTTTGCTAAATTTAATTTTCGTCAGAACGGATTCAAAAGACGTGCTTATTACAACCCGAAAATTCGGTGTCATCTATTTTGTTATTTCTACGCTGAGATTGAGTTCGTAATTTCTCATATGACCTCTTTACATTTATTTGTAGCTTCGTGAAGAACTTTTCTCTAGAGTGATTTTTACTTGGTGTTTCATATCTCATATCCTTCTTTTCCCCAGCACTCAACCAGCTCACTTTACTTCACTCTCCAATTCTTCCGATTTTAGTCCACATTTTGTTGAATTAATCCAGAGTAAACACGGGATGGACAACAAAAAACTAAAACACATGGGTTTAGGACACAACAATTTAACAATACAACTGTAATACGCCGTGGGAAGGACGGAAACAAGTCCTGTACAGTGGCTAGGGGGAATTTGAAGACATTCCTCATGCAGAAAAGTGGCTAGTTCACGACGCGGTGCTGGTGCAGGAAAACATTTCCTGACTTGCTCCTCCAGAGCACACTATAAAAAATAAGTGGTGTGGATTCACGGAAAATTTCTGAAAATAACGTGCAGCAAAGTTGCCGGTAGGTATACGTCTTTTTCAGAAATTTCTGTTTTTAAAATTACCCATTAATTTTAACTTCCGTATTTTCACAGATTTTCCGATAGACAGAAATTCAGTTTATTTCAAAAAAAAAAAAAAATCCATTTCAGGTTATTCCGTATTTAAACAGCAATTTCGCAAAATCGATAGTCTTTTCAGCCCTTACCCCCCAGCTAATCCTTCCTCTGAGTCAGGATAGAAACCCCAACGTATGAGCGGGCTTAACAGGTAATTCGTGCCTTTAACCACTGAACCACAAATGCTCGAGAATCCGCCTCATGTGCATTATAAAACAAACTCCGCAACGATGAAATTTTGTTTTTTTTTTTGTCATTAATGCGAGTGGTTTAGTCCTTTTATTTTCTGTTGGAGCTTATTATTTTTCTCAATAGGTTTGCAATATATGTATATATAATAAGTGAGGGTAACATTGATGAAGAAATTAATCGGCGTATAAAACTTGCCTGGAGAGCTTTTGGAAGAAACAGCATAATTTTCAAGAGCAATATGCCATTTTGTCTTAAAAGAAAAGTGTTTGATCAATGCATCCTTCCAGTGCTTACGTATGGCGCAGAGACGTGGACCTTAACTGAAAGAGACATACAAAGGCTGCAGACAACTCAAAGATGCATGCAGAGGTGCATGCTTGATGTAACCAGGAGAGGTAAGAAGAGGAACTCGTGGATCAGAAAAATGACAAGAGTGGAAGACATCATGATAAGAGTAAAATCCCTGAAATGGCAATGGGCTGGACATACCGCCAGAAGGACAGACCATCGATGGACAGCCGAAATTTTAGATTGGATTCCAAGGGACAGGATAAAACCCAGAAGAAGACCACATGGAAGATGGGTGGATGAAATTCGAAAGTATGCGGGAGTAACATGGAGGAGACTGGCACAAGGCAGATCGTTGTGGAAGAAACTTTGGGAGACCTTCGTTCAGCAGTGGATTGATAATGGCTGATGATGATGATGACATATATTATTAATAACATCTACGAAAATGCAAATGCAAAGATTCGGCTGTTTGAGAATACAGCACACATAAAAATTGGAAAGGGAGTGAGACAAGGTGACACCATATCTCCCAAGCTCTTTAATGCCAATTGCAAAATGTCTTTTAATCACTGAACTGGGAAAACAAAGGGATAAAGATCAATGGAGATTATCTAACTCACCTTCGTTTTGCTGATGACGTACTCATTTTTGCAACTACCCCATCAAAGCTGCAGAGTATGATCCAGGAACTTTCTGACAAGAGTAAAGAAGTGGGATTAAAAATGAACTTTCAGAAGACAAAAGTGATGTACAATGCTTTTACAAGAAATGAAGATTTATCGATTGATGGAGAAAAGCTGGAGTTAACAGATGCGCACGTTTATCTTGGACAGCAAATATCAAGTGACGGTCACATTGATGGAGAAATTAATCGGCGTATAAAACTTGCCTCGAGAGCTTTTGGAAGAAACAACATGATTTTCAAGAGCAATATGCCATTATGTCTTAAAAGAAAAGTGTTTGATCAACGCATCCTTCCAGTGCTTACGTATGGTGCAGAGACGTGGACCGTAACTAAAAGAGACACACAAAGGCTGCAAACAACTCAAAGAAGCATGGAGAGGTGCATGCTTGGTGTAACCAGGAGAGATAAGAAGAGGAACTCGTGGATCATAAAAATGACAAGAGTGGAAGACATCATGATCAGAGTTAAATCCCTGAAATGGCAAATAGGCTGGACATACTGCCAGAAGGACATACCATCGATGGACAGTCGAAATTTTAAATTGGATTCCAAGGAACAGGAAAAGACCCAGAAGAAGACCACATGGAAGATGGGTGGACGAAATTCGAAAGTATGCGGGAGTAACATGGAGGAGACTGGCACAAGACAGACCGTTGTGGAAGAGGCTTGAAGAGACCTTCGTTCAGCAGTGGATTGATAATGGTTGGCAATAATGATGATGACGATATATATATTTTTTTCTTTTTTTTTTTCTGTATGAGGACTCTTCGCATATTAAGCATTTTTCATCCTGATATTTCGAAGCAACAAAATGCTTTGCAACTTCATTTTTTAAACTGACAATGACTTTCACTTATCTTTTAAAAAGGTGAAATGTACTTCCTTTATTGTATTTTTTCACACACGGACACACAAAATAAACTAAATATAAACTTTACTTCTGATAGCTATAATAGCTTTTGCCTTAAGTTGTCCAAAGACAGACATAACATACAGACATCGTATAATCAATCATCTGTACAATAAAAACCCGGTTTCTTACAGTAACGCAATATTGTTACAGTGGACACTCCCCCCCTCCCAACCTAAAACCTGAAGAAAACTTTAAAATTTGTCTGCCATGTCGCGAATCGTATGAGGCAGCTAGGAATCACAGTTTGGCAGGCTCACATGTTCTTTTACAGTTCACAGCTTTTTTTTATTTATTTCTCATTTACGTTGTTTTTTTTTCTTTCGGCTGTCCTCTAAATTAATTAACAAAATTGCGGGATAATTGGGAATTCGCTCCAATGCTTTTGAAGGCAAGAAACGCAATATTTTTGCCATTTTGAATTGCTAGACCTCACACATAGCCCTGAAGTGAAACATAAAAATTCCTATCTCAAGTGTCTTAGAGGGGCTGCAAAACGAACGAGGGAAATGTGCTTTCGAATGCGGATGGAAGCAGCATTGTTCGAAGTGGTTTTTCACTTTTCTTTTTTTCTTCTTTCCGCTTGTAGCTTAACGCTGTGGTCCGTATGTTTACTTCAGTGGGTGGGCCAAGAGCCCTCAGCAGACACATAACTCTGTCAGCAAGGAAGATACTCTGACGTCCGCTAGGGACAATGGGCAATTAAGAGTATAGAATCGCCGAAAAGAATAGGGGGTGGATTCGAGCGTTGTTTTCGGTCGGCAGTTGCCGATATACGCTTAAGGTAAAAGCACGTCTGATTTCGCTCGGCCGAGAAAATTAATCTCAGGGCTGGCGGTCGCAACTCGATAAAAAAAATATGGAAACAAAACCCGCGAGGGGCATATTTGAACTGCGTACTCAGGCAGGGTAGATGTTATGCTAACGGAAAGGAACTGACCGAATTGGGAATGAACGGTCAAAAAGGACGGAAGGTAGCGACGGACGGAATCTACTATAGCAGCAGCGGAAGTGAGGGCGTGCCACTCTCCAAGCAGTTGACGTTCAGAATTATTTCTTCACGACAACAAAAATCACTTCCCAGGAACACAGAAAATCAGTCTCGGAAACTGCAACAGCAGATGTGAGAAGGGCTATTTTGTTTAACGGCCACCTTTAAATCTTCACAAGAGTGGATCCGTGTATACTCGCATCAGCGCAACAAAGTGCGGCGTGATATCACCATTTTAATTGTGTGCTTCATTTACATCAAGCGTCAAAGTGAAGTGTTGAATCATCGGTGCTGCCACATGGTGCAAGTGCGTGTGTGTGTGTGCGTGTTTTTTTTTTTGTCGTGTGATATTATGTCATGCACAACGGATTTGCACAGCAAAGTCACGAAACTGTAAGTAGATGAATATTTCCTTTTTCTTTCTTCGCACATCTGCGAACTTGTGCCATCCCGACACCCAAAGCTGCAGGGACATAGATGCAGTAATGCTGAGTGACTGAACCTCAGAGGAAATACCTGCACATACAGATTTATTTCTTACAGGGCCCATTTCCTGATTATTTTTTTTTACATGAATAAGGGAGAGGGTGTGGCCACAAATTCCGCTGGGCGGGACAGTTTCTTTTAACTTTGGTTCAGGACCAACGTCAGCGGGGCAGGGTTCTGCATGTGCATGCTTATTAGATTTAGTTAATTAACTTTGGCAGTGTTTCGCACCTATAATCTTATACCGCAAATTAACGTGCTTGTGTATTTTGTGTCGCGAGTATTTTTAATGTGATCGTTTGCATATAATTTGTTTTTCATTCTCTAAGCAATTGTATATGAATATCACCTGCAGCTCTATTTAGTGTGTAAACGAGTAGTATCTCTTATTCAGATAGTCCGGTGGAGACTCAGTCGGCTTGCGTCTTCCGACAGTAAAGTGTGACACCGTATGCTGCCCACATATGAGGGGCAATTGTCTATGCGCCTAGAGAGCGCCGTATCTGTTTAAATCTCGCAGAACGTTATTAAATGTTGTGTTGTGTATTTGAGAATCATGTGTTATTTGCGAAAGTGAGTGTTGTACTGGCTGGTTGGGGATTGAATATACCGGAGTAAGATCCAGACCACTACACTCAGTCAAGAATTGGTGATTGCGGGTGAACCTCATCACAACTCTGATCCCAAACTATCGTTTTTTTAGTTTATTTTATTTTTTATTTGTTGTTGTTATTTTGTTCACACGGTGGATTCACACAAGCCTTGTGCTTCGGGTCATTCTTCAACTTTTCATTTTTTATGTTCTGGTGTGAATCTTTGAGTGCAGCAGTGCACCTGAGATTCTCACCTGGTGCCGCGGCCAACTAAATTGTACTTCAGGTCTCAAGCACCGTTACCGGCCGACTCGGCAGGAACACTGCTAGTGCCGTGTAACAATATATAATAAGTAGCTGGTGCATCAAATAGGGTAAAGGAAAAAATATCCTGTGCCACAATAAATAAAATTCATGAGATATGCTATCTATCCACAATATACGATCTCGCTACGGAACTTTAAAATTCGACTGACGATTGAAATTTAAAAGTTAATCAAACCCCAAGTATTCTCTCAAATCGCTCCTATTACTGATAATTTTTCGTTATACGTACACGAAAAAAGTGAGAACGGAGATTTCCGGTTAATATACGAAAGGAACTGCGGAGAGGTTTCTAAAAATTCAGAATTTTCCGTTAACGCATCTCTAAAGCGGTAATTTACCATTAATATAAGAAAGAAACTGCGGAAAGGTTTCTAAAATTCAGAATTTTCCCGTGGTTTCAAAAAATCCGTCAAATTCAGGTTTCTTTCAGTCATTTCACGGAAAAGGTTGTATCAGAAATATGCTTCGTTAATTCACAAAAGAAATGACTGAAAGTTGCCCGTGAATTTCAGAAAACGTTTTACAGTGCATCCCAGAGTGGCTCAATAATGTTCCAGTCAGGTGACTGTGAAGGTCATGGCAGATGTTCAATCACTTTCATGCTCAATAAACCACTCTTCCACCAGTTTGTCTCTGTGTATCGGCGCATTATCATCCTGATATACGACATCACCGTCAGGGTACAATGTTTGAACCATTGGGTGCACCTGCTCCTCCCGAACTGTCCGATAGTCCTTGGCAGTGATGTGCCCCTCAAGAACAATCAGCGGGCCGACAGACTGCCACGAGATTGCGGCCCAAACCATCACCACAGTGCTTCACTGTGGGCAGTCAACAGTACGGGTGGTAAGCCTATGAGGGATGTCTTTACACGTAAACTCTCCCGGTTGTGGGAAAGACAGTGAAGTATGATTCATCAGAGAACAGTACAAATTTCACGTCGTCCAACGTCCACGATTTGTGCTGCCGGCACCAGTGCAAACGACGTTTGGCATTCACACTGGTGATCCGGAGTTTGGCGATAGCAACTCAACCGTGAATGTTGACCCGGTGAAGCTCCCGACGAACAGTTTTGATGGAAACAGGTGAGTCGCGGTGCGTATTCAACTCTGCGCTGAGTTGGGCAGCTGTGGTTTTATGTTTTCTGGCTACCATCCGTGTTAGCACCCGGACGTTCCTATCAGATAGCTTCCTCTTACCTCGACCGTTAACTCCTATTGGATGTGGTTCTTCCCTCTTGCTTATGGTGGTGGTAGCGTAATTGTTTGGGATGGCATCTTGTTGCGTGGACGCTCGGACCTCTAGGTCCATGGCCAAGAGGAATCATGAATGCTCGACGCTATAGGAATTATCTCATCTACCCCTATGTACGCCCTTAAACAGGTGCCATGGGAGATATATTTCTCCAGCAAGACGATAACGCTTGTTCGCACGGAGCGGAGCTGGTACAGCAATATCTTCAAGAGTGGATCATTAACCGTATGGATTGGTCAGCCGGGTCTCCCGATCTTAATCCGATAGAGCATGTCTGGGATGCTCAAGGGAGAAGTGTTGCTGCCCTGAACCTTCCTCTGCAAGATCTAGAGGGGCTTACACATTTTTCGCAGGAACAGTGTTGGTTGCTACCCACTGATCTCTTAGACAGCATCATCAGCAGTATGATGCTGCCCTGGTTGCGCAGTGTTCTAAGCGCAAGCTTATGACCATTAGTCATAGAAGGATCCGGGTTCGAATCCCGGTGAGGCATGGATATTTTGTCTGTCTTACGGCATTGACTCTCTCCCTTCTCTGGAACCAGTGGCCCTAAATTAGGGACGGGCGACTGCTTATAGCGCATTTAGTTGCTCACGGTGGTCGTTAAACCTTCAATCAAAAAAAAAATGTCGCTGTGAGGCCTTCATTCCTGTGAAGGATGGCTACAATCCTTGTTGAGGTACTTTGGCTATTTCATTTTAACACTTTATTTTTAACCAGGTTTTGTATGTGGTGATCTTTGTCGTATTTCTTACGAAATGTTTTAGGAGTAACGCACGATGTGATACAGGTTTTTAGCAAATTCCATATAATTTAGTCATGTGTTTTTAGAGTTATCGCGATTTTTCTGTTAATTTATGGAAACCAGCGTAATTTGCTACAAGATTCAAGGAAATAAGTAACTACGCGTACAATGAACTATCGAATACGGTTGAAGTTTCGATCATTAAAGATGGCAATTTATTTAAATTTGATTAATGCGAGAAGCAGGTGGGAACAGTTTCACGAAAAAATCTGAATGTCTGTATTCAAAACTCGTAAAATGTGAACCCAGTTCTCTGCCCCTGAAGGCGTTACATCGGTAGTACGAAATTGTTTGAATCAAGTCAATTGTTTTAATACATTTACTGGAATTAGAGCTTTTAAAGAAACAACATTTCGCAAGAAACAACATTTCGCTTGTTTGTTTCGTCGTTTGGTGTCTTTCAGGCGCCAATCAGCCTCGTTGTGCTTATTTGTCTGCTCAATTCAACCTTCGTGGCAATGTGTAATTGAATTCGTCTCAGAGCCCCCTAGCGGTAAAGTTAAGACCCAAAAATCGCAGTTTTATGACATGCAAGCTAATTACGCTCTTGGAAAGCTCTAGTTTAACTCTCTTTTTACGCGTTTCTTTTTCTAAATGTACAATTTCTATTTTTCACCAGGCGAGTATAAAGTCCGTCTCAGAAGAAAACAGAAACTATAAAAAATTACAAAACCTATTCTGTCAGGCACCAAATACAAACAGAAAAAAAAAATGGCAAACGGCTTCTTTGCTGACTTCATTCAGCATTTCTACAAAACTTGTTTTGAAATCCAACTTTCCCTTTTTTTTCACTAAAAACAATTTTTTCGGTAAAAGAGAAGCTTATTTTGCTCTCACCGGAAACTACAAAAGCTTTTGTGTGTGTGTGCGGCAATGCAATATAGAATTCTCCAAAGAAACGAGAACTTTTGAGGAATTAAGATTATTTCTTTTCGCTTCTTAAAAAAATGAATGAAACACGAAAAGATATTTCACATTTAATTTAACTGAATTAGTTTTTGCTAACAATAACGTATTTGTGCAGCAAAACCAGGAAGCCTCTTCTCGTATTTTATTTTTACAAAGTTTTGTGACGTACTACAGGGATGAAAGCATGTGTCAAGACAACAAATCTGCAGCGATACATTATGTCCACGTAGCTCAGTTGGGAGAACGACTTACTCCGGAGTGAGGGGGACACGGTTTCGATGCCCGTCGTGAACAAGTTTGTGTTTTTACATTGGCGCCCGATTGTGGAAAACGGATCCACTGGCCGTTGGGTTTTAAGTGTTTGGGCGATGTAACGTGTCTGCCCCCGCAAGACGCACATGAGATAAAGGCAGATAGCAGCGAGAGCACATGCCAGTGTAGTATATTGGATAGCACTCTGAGCTTATGACGTGCCAGCCTCGCAGGACGCACATGAGATAAAGGCAGATAGCAGCGAGAGCACATGCCAGTGTAGTATATTGGATAGCACTCTGAGCTTATGACGTGCCAGCCTCGCAGGACGCACATGAGATAAAGGCAGATAGCAGCGAGAGCACATGCCAGTGTAGTATATTGGATAGCACTCTGAGCTTATGACGTGCCAGCCTCGCAGGACGCACATGAGATAAAGGCAGATAGCAGCGAGAGCACATGCCAGTGTAGTATATTGGATAGCACTCTGAGCTTATGACGTGCCAGCCTCGCAGGACGCACATGAGATAAAGGCAGATAGCAGCGAGAGCACATGCCAGTGTAGTATATTGGATAGCACTCTGAGCTTATGACGTGCCAGCCTCGCAGGACGCACATGAGATAAAGGCAGATAGCAGCGAGAGCACATGCCAGTGTAGTATATTGGATAGCACTCTGAGCTTATGACGTGCCAGCCTCGCAGGACGCACATGAGATAAAGGCAGATAGCAGCGAGAGCACATGCCAGTGTAGTATATTGGATAGCACTCTGAGCTTATGACGTGCCAGCCTCGCAGGACGCACATGAGATAAAGGCAGATAGCAGCGAGAGCACATGCCAGTGTAGTATATTGGATAGCACTCTGAGCTTATGACGTGCCAGCCTCGCAGGACGCACATGAGATAAAGGCAGATAGCAGCGAGAGCACATGCCAGTGTAGTATATTGGATAGCACTCTGAGCTTATGACGTGCCAGCCTCGCAGGACGCACATGAGATAAAGGCAGATAGCAGCGAGAGCACATGCCAGTGTAGTATATTGGATAGCACTCTGAGCTTATGACGTGCCAGCCTCGCAGGACGCACATGAGATAAAGGCAGATAGCAGCGAGAGCACATGCCAGTGTAGTATATTGGATAGCACTCTGAGCTTATGACGTGCCAGCCTCGCAGGACGCACATGAGATAAAGGCAGATAGCAGCGAGAGCACATGCCAGTGTAGTATATTGGATAGCACTCTGAGCTTATGACGTGCCAGCCTCGCAGGACGCACATGAGATAAAGGCAGATAGCAGCGAGAGCACATGCCAGTGTAGTATATTGGATAGCACTCTGAGCTTATGACGTGCCAGCCTCGCAGGACGCACATGAGATAAAGGCAGATAGCAGCGAGAGCACATGCCAGTGTAGTATATTGGATAGCACTCTGAGCTTATGACGTGCCAGCCTCGCAGGACGCACATGAGATAAAGGCAGATAGCAGCGAGAGCACATGCCAGTGTAGTATATTGGATAGCACTCTGAGCTTATGACGTGCCAGCCTCGCAGGACGCACATGAGATAAAGGCAGATAGCAGCGAGAGCACATGCCAGTGTAGTATATTGGATAGCACTCTGAGCTTATGACGTGCCAGCCTCGCAGGACGCACATGAGATAAAGGCAGATAGCAGCGAGAGCACATGCCAGTGTAGTATATTGGATAGCACTCTGAGCTTATGACGTGCCAGCCTCGCAGGACGCACATGAGATAAAGGCAGATAGCAGCGAGAGCACATGCCAGTGTAGTATATTGGATAGCACTCTGAGCTTATGACGTGCCAGCCTCGCAGGACATACATGAGATAAAGGCAGATAGCAGTGAGAGCACATGCCAGTGTAGTATAGTGGATAGCACTCAGAGCTTGTGACGTGTTGCCCCGCAGAACATACATGAGATAAAGGCAGATAGCAGTGAGAGCACATGCCAGTGTAGTATAATGGATAGCACTCTGAGCTTATGACGTGCCTGCACCGCAGGACACACATGAGATAAAGGCAGATAGCAGTGAGAGCACATGCCAGTGTAGTATAGTGGACAGCACTCGGAGATCCGGAGCCGAGAAAGCTTCTTAACACAGTTCTTCAGAAAACAGATTTCATGGTGTAAAGCATTAGTTCTACACTAGGCAGAACTACACAGTGTAGTTTTAAACGGATTTCATGTGTAAAGCATTAGTTCTACATTAGGCAAAACTACACAGTCCGGTCAAAAAATTATGAACACCCTCGATGTAAGAAGGAACGTAACCAGCAGACGATGACGTGCGTAGCAAATCATGTAAGGCATTTAAAAGAACAACTCGAGAACGGTATGATGTTCTGGCTGAAAATGGGAAAAGGACGCGATCGGGGGCACACGGCTGAGAGGGCCACTAACCTGAGCAGAAAGATTTTGAAAAAATATCTGCTGAAACTTCATAGGAAACTGGTTAAAGAAATAACAAAGAATTCAGGCAGCTTTGAAAGAAGTATCAAAAAGAAAAACAAGTTTTGCTTCTTTTTCAGTAAATAAGGAAACATTTTCGTTGCTTTAGTTTATAAAAACTGGATAACGGGAAAGCAGCTGTTGAAGTGGACGTCAGCAGGGCCTGATTTACGGGAGGACATTCCGGGCACGTGCTAAGGGCAACATTTTAGAGATGTGGCGACGGAAAATCCTGAATTTTCAGAAACCTTTCCGCAGTTTCTTTCTTATATTGATGGCAAATTGCCAATTTAGAGATGTGTTAACGTAAAATTCTGTATTTTCAGAAACCTTTCCGAAGTTTCTTTCTTATATAATATATTGATGGCAAATTACAATTTTAGAGATGTGTTAACGAAAAATTCGGAATTTTGAGAAACCTCTCTGCAGTTCCTTTATTATAATTGTTAGCAATTTTTTTTTTTTTTTTTGATTGGAGGTTTAACGACCACCGTGAGCAACTCAATGGGCCACCCGTCCCTAATGTAGGGTCACTGGTTCCAGGGCACGGAGAGAGCCACTGCCGTAAGACAAACACAACATCCATGCCTCACCGGTATTTGAACCCGCACCCCTTTCGGACGAATAATCAGAGGCCATCGCTTAGACCACTGCGCCACCGGAGCGGAACGGCAAATTACCAGTTCAGAGATTGGTAACGGAAAATCCTGAATTCTCAGAAACCTTTCCGCAGTTTCTTTCTTATGTTGATGGCAAATTATCATCTTAGAGATGTGTCAACGGAAAATTCTGAATTTTCAGAAACCTTTCCCTAGTTTCTTTCTTATATATTGAGGGCAAATTACCATTTTAGATATCTGTTAACGGAAAATTCTGAATTTTGAGAAACCTTTCTGCAGTTCCTTTATTATATTGGTGGCAATTTTCTTTTTTTTTTTTTTTTTTTTGATTGGAGGTTTAACACGACCACCATGAGCAACTCAACGGGCTATAAGATATAAGAGTCACCCGTCCCTAATTTAAGGTCACTGATTCCATGGAAGGGAGAGAGCCAGTGCTGTATGACAAATACAACATCCATGCCTCACCGGGATTCGAACCTACACCCCTTTCGGACGAATAATCAGAGGCCATCGCTTAGACTACTGCGCCACCGGGGCGGAATGGCAAATTACCAGTTTAGAGATTGTTAACGGAAAATCCTGAATTCTCAGAAACCTTTCTGGAAAATTCCAATTTGAGAAGTGTTAATGGAGAATCCTGAATTTTCAGAAACCTTTCCGCAGTTTCTTGCTTATATATTGATAGCAAATTACCATTTTAGAGATGTGTTAACGGAAAATTCTGAATTTTGGGAAACCTTTCTGCAGTTCCTTTATTATACTGACGGCAAATTTCATTTTTTTTTTTTTTTAATTGCAGGTTTAACAACCACCGTGAACAACTCAATGGGCTATAAGCAATCACCCGTCCCTAATTTATGGTCACTGGTTCCAGGGAAAGGAGAAAGCCAGTGCTGTAAGAAATACAGCACCGATGCCTCACCGGGATTCGAACCCGCACCCCTTTCGGACGAATAATCGGAGACCATCGCTTAGACCACTGCGCGCCGCCCCGGTGGCGCAGTGGTCTAAAGCGCTGGCCTCTGATCGTTCGTCCGTAAGGGGTCCAGGTTCGAATCCCGGTCAGGCATGGATGTTGTGTTTGTCTTACGGCACTGGCTCTCTCCTTCCCTGGAACCACTGACCCTAAATTAGGGACGGGCGACTGCTTATAGCCCATTGAGTTGCTCACGGTGGTCGTTAAACCTCCAACCAAAAAAAAAAAAAAAAAAGACCACTGCGCCACCGCGGCGGAATGGCAAATTACCAGCTTAGAGATTGTTAACGGAAAATCCTGAATTTTCAGAAACTTTTCCGCAGTTTCTGTCTTATATATTGATGGCAAATTACCATTTTAGAGATGTGTTAACGGAAAATTCTGAATTTTGAGAAACCTTTCTGCAGTTCCTTTATTATATTGTTGGCAATTTTTTTTTTTATTTCTTTTTGATTGGAGCTTTAACGACCACCGTGAGCAACTCAATGGGCTATATATAAGCAGTCACCCGTCCCTAATTTAAGGTCACTGGTTCCAGGGAACGGAGAGTGCCAGTGCCGTAAGACACATACAACATCAATGCCTCACTGGGATTCAAACCCGCACCCCTTCCGGATGAATGATCAGAGGCCATCGGTTAGACCACTGCGTCACCGGTTCGGAATGGCAAATTACAGTTTAGAGAATGTTAACGGAAAATCCTGAGTTCTCAGAAACATTTCCGCAGTTTCTTTCTTATATATTGATGGCAAATTATCATTTTAGAGATGTGCTAACGGAAAATTTTGAATTTTGGGAAACCTTTCCGCAGTTCCTTTTTTATATTGATGGCAAATTACCATTTTAGTGATGTGTTAACGGAAAATTCTGAATTTTCAGAAAGCTTTCCGCAGTTCAGAAAAGTTCTTTAAAATGTCCCTTGAAGAATATTTCAAGCAAAGCAAACAGAATTTGCTTGTACTACTTACTGGTCATCCATGTAACTTTTCTCAGATAACTCAATTGTTTGGAACTTTACTGTCATGGGTGGTGTAATGGTTAGCATATTCGACCGGTAATCGGGAGATACGGGGTTCGATTCCCTCTCTAGGACGATGAAATTTCCAAGTTTTCTGAGAAGTGTTACATAGATGACCAGCAAGTGCTACAAGCAAATTCTGTTTGCTTTGCTTTGCTTGAATATCCTGGGAATTTTCCATGTATCATGAAAAATATTTTTTCCTTCATTGATTTGTCTTTAAAGACCTTTCTAAAAAAAAAGGTCTTCAAATGTCGTCTTCTGAGACATCAATTTCATATGTAGTTCTCTAGGAGCCATTGGGATATCAACTAGGTGAAGCTGAAATGCTAATTTGAGTGTGATGTCATGATCCTCAAAGTCAGTGAACCTCTCCTACTGTTCTCCAGTTACTAAGTCCATTACAGCTGCGTATTCTTCAAAAGATTCCTATGAATACTACTGCTCATCAATGACCTTTGCGAATTGGGGAAAATGTTCATCCAAAATTTATTTTGAATAAAACGATTTTTGAAAAAAAAAAAGATAAGTGTTTTTTCGAAATGCTTGGAGTTTTTGCCACTCATCGCAGTCGTGTCACATCATTGTGACCACCTCCTACTTTTGACATCAACAGTGCATAGCCAATGAAAAAAAGCACATATTGTGAGGTAGCTTAGAGGGTATATAAGGTGTGCTGCATGCATTCTGAAAACATATCCCTCGTTGCTCTCATGGATAACAGGAGAGATTTACCAGATTTGCAAAAAGGGGCGATTATCTGCTTTCGGGCGAAGGGTGACAGTATTTCTGAAAGAGCGTAGTTTGTGAACTGCCCGCGTGCTGCTGTGGTTAAAAAGTGTATCGTGATTGGAGAAATGGCACCATTGCGAATAAGCGACGTGAAAAAACTGCAGAGCACCACGTGCCATTGATGTGAGAGGTGAACGTCGGCTTCGAAGGTGCGTGAGGGCCGATCGACACTCTACAGTGGAGCAACTCACTGGTCGAATGAACCCGGGGGCTACCGGAAGTGTGTGTCTAAAACACGACAGTTCGGCTAACATTGCTGCGTATAGGGCTCCGATGAAGACAGATGGTCACTGCACCTATGCTAACGAAGGTGCATCGGCAGAAAAGGGTTGCATTTGCACAGCAGTATTAGAATAGGACCTCCGCTGATTGACAAAGGATTGCCTTCTCCAATGAGTCACATTTTCTGTTTCATCGAACGGTTGGATGTTGGCGTATAAGGCGAGAAACGTCGGAGAACAAACACTCTTCAATCATGTTTGGAAGAACACAAGCTGATGGGGACAGACAGCATTATGGTCTGGGGAATGTTTTCGTGGCATACCCTGGGTACACTCATATACCTGTGGAAGACACTATGGATCGAATTCGTTATTAATCCATCTTTGCAGACCACGTACACTCATATATGCTGATTGTCTTTCCTGGGGCGGATGGGATCTTCCAGCACGACAATGCAAACGTGTCACAGCTAGAAATGTCCCAGAGTGGTTGGCTCTATAGATCCTCCAGCACGTACCCTCCAGCAGCTGTACGCAGGGATTTAGAAGTACCTTAGAGCGGCTTAGCGGCGCTAAGGTACTTTTCGTAGTTAGGTGGTTGCAGAAGTAGGGAAAGAACGTTTTTCTTTCGATGATCACATATTCGAAAATAGCGAATATAGCATTTTGTATACGATCACAAACGAAATATTCGTATTGCAAGGATGAAATTATACCGTGGGATCACACAACAGCACATCTCACGGGTCATATGGGTAAAAACTGAAAATGCTGTTTGTGTCGGGGTATAACTTTCGCGGTGAGCTGCTATCAGAGCTGTATGCAGTTGACAGTCTCTGAGATTGGGGGTGGGTGGGGGGTTAGTGGTCTGGGCTCCGCATGAAGCCCAGACCGCTAACCAGAAACCTATGTACACCTCTCACTATTCGTCCAACGGGACGGCGTAAAGAGGATATAGTCCATTGTCTAGACATGAGGTTCCCAATCTGTGCATCACGACTATAAGGAAAAACTAAAACTTATAATTTATAGTAAAACGCAACATGCAAGTTTTCAAGATGTGTACATATTTTAAAGAATGAATTATAAGCAAGAATGTTAAAGAAAAAAGAAAACACATCATTTTTCTTGTTGTCAAAGCGCTCCCTTCATCTGAGTTCCAGAATGTAACGCTTTTTGAAAACTTGGCGTGACGTCGTGGAGATCTCGCTCCCCCTGCAGTCTGAAAATGGACTGAGCCAGGTAAGGTCAAGCGATAACGTTCTGCCGCCGCAATGTTGGGCGCTTAGTTTACTACACAGTCTTCATTCGATGCATGTGTAGCGTGTGTAAACAATCGTTAGAACTGAGCTGCTGTCTTTTAATAACTGTGAACGTCGTTATTTCTGTGTCGGTGTGTGTTGGTTTATGATAACGGAGAAGTTTTTAAATAAAATATGTGGTGTGGAAGAAGTTGCAAGTACCGTATTTCTTCGAAAGTAAGACCTAACCGGAAAATAAGCTCTTGCATGATTTTTCCGGATGCACGTAATATAAGCCCTACCCCGAAAATAAGCCTCAGTTACGATACGTAGTCAGCCAGTCTATTACTCTTCATAAAAACTGAAGCAAGTGCCAAAATCACTGGAGAATACCCTGCTCATGAGTTTAATTTGCCTTGAATATCCAGAGTAAGAAAGAAAGCCAATCGACTTTGAACTTAGCCGAGGATATGGTTTTTGTAATTATGGCGCATGTATTCAGTTCGGTTCGGTTCAGAGAGCTAGCGGGAGATGAAAAGAAGCAGTCTTTTGTTCGGTAGCTGTAACATCCAGTTCCGAAAAGGGAATCCGCCGTGGGAAACTTTACCGGTGAACGCTATCTTTGGTGGAAAAGTTATTCATCAACAGGTGGTGTGTTTTTTTAGAAATGGGGGGGGGGGCATGCGAACTCAAAGAAAAAGTAAAAAGTAAGTGCTCTAACCGCCTTCCATGGATTACGAAAGAAGTTCGTCTCTGTCCAAGTTATTGTGTTGGCAACGGTGACTGAAAGAATTCTTTAAAAATCAGAGAATTAATATTTTGGGGCCGAACGTACATTCTTAACTGTCATCATTTTTTTTTTCTTTTTTTTTTTTTTGCCACTCCTGTGTTGATTAACAATTAACACTTGATTTAATGGTAGATTTAAAGGGAATAATATTTTTAGCCCCAGACAAGATATAGTGCAAAAAGAAAGAGCTATTCCGTCGAGTACAAGAAAGGAATCGTGGAGGACTCCCGGGGCAAGAATCTTACGGCTTTCTGCAAAGAGAAGAAGTTGGATCTCCGAATGGTCCGAAAATGGCGAGCAGAGTACGATAACCTCAGTCAACAGGTGGACGACGGCTTTCTGAAAAGAGAAGAAGTTGGATCTCCGAATGGTCCGAAAATGGTGAGCAGAGTACGATAACCTCAGTCAACAGGTGGACGAGGGAAATCCCAAGAAACGCAAGTGTGGATCAGGTCGGCATCCATTATTTCCTGAGCTGGAAGACATCATCTGTGAATGGATTGCTGACAGGAGAGTAAAGGCTTTGGTTATGCGCAGGGCTGATATTCAAGCATTTCCCCTTGCAATGGCACCACAGTTAGAAATACCCCCAGAAGAATTCAAAGCATCACAGCACTGGCTGGATGGCTTCCTTCAGCGATATGAATTGTCTCTAAGAAGATCGACAACGCTGTTCAAGCTGGAAAATACTGAAGTTATTAAATGTTCACTTGCATTCATGTCCTTTGTTGATGGCATCGACGCTTCTAAATATCAACTCTCCAACATCATTGCTATGGATGAAACTGCAGTGTTAATGGGCCAAGGATCTCAAACTACAATTGATCAGAGGGGTGTCTCGTCAATCTACATTCCCTCCACTGGTTACGAAAGTGCACGTGTTACCTGTGTTTTGGCAATTCTTTGGGATGGAAAGAAAGCCCCACCTCTAATCATCACTAAGGCCAAGAAAGATAAGATTGAACGTGTTTCAGGCATTTATGTTCTTGAAAACGAAAACGCCTGGTGCACACAAGCAGTTATAAGGAAATCCACTTGTTTTGCGAGGTGGCCAAAGAGGTCTGCTAGTCTGGGATTCAACCACCACTCACCGCGCTAAAGACATGAAGAACTTCCTTGCAAAGAGAAGAATAGATCAAATAATGATTCCCGCAGGAATGACTGCCTATCTCCAGACTCTTGATATTGCAATAAACAAGCCATTCAAGGATCAATTGCGCATGGAAATCAATGACTACATTGAAAATAGAATGGAGATAAATCAGCGTGGAAACTTTGTGAAGCCTAGCCTGCAAGAGGTCGTGACTTGGGTGAAGAATTCATGGGATAAAATCCCTGACAGTTGTGTTGCCAATGCACTACCCAGCAGGCTACGTGGACAAGAAGTGCTCATTTAAGGAGAGTGTGAAGCCTAGCCTGCAAGAGGTCGTGACTTGGGTGAAGAATTCATGGGATAAAATCACTGACAGTTGTGTTGCCAATGCACTACCCAGCAGGCTACGTGGACAAGAAGTGCTCATTTAAGGAGAGTGTGAAGCCTAGCCTGCAAGAGGTCGTGACTTGGGTGAAGAATTCATGGGATAAAATCCCTGACAGTTGTGTTGCCAATGCACTACCCAGCAGGCTACATGGACAAGAAGTGCTCGTTTAAGGAGAGCTTTATTGCTGGACATGAGAGATTGGGATCAATGGTTCTACAGGAAATGGAGTCGCGAGAAAATTTGATGGCGGGAAATCAGAGCCTCTAATATCTCTCTCGATGGCATCCTAGATGTGCTCGATGGGATCGAGGTCAGGTGACCTAGCTGGCCAAGGAAGCGAGGTCACGTCGGTGGAGTGTTCATCCAACCATTCGGATACAATTCGGGAGCTGCATTGTCTTGTTGCAGGATGAGGTCCCCAGTGGGATGTTGAAGACGCACAAACGGGAGCAAAAAGTCGTCCAGGATATCCCGGTAACGTTGACCTGTGAGGGAAGATGCCACACGTACCAGGGGTCCCATTTCAGTCCACGTAAACAGTTCCCAGACGAGAATGCCCCTCCCACCAGCTTGAAGAGTACCCTGCTGACAAGAAGGATCCATCGCTTCATGTGGTTTGCGCCGTACTCGTATCCTGCCATCCGCATGTACCAATGTGAATCTCGACTCATCAGTTAAGGCAACATTTTCCCACATGTCTAAGGTCCAGTGGCGATGTTCCCGCGCCCATGCTAATCTTTGCACCCTGTGATGTGCGGTCAGCAGCGGTACCTTCGTGTGACGATGGCTTCTGTACCCCATAGCGAGGAGATGGTTCTGGATGGTGTGGCTGCTTACACGTTTTTGTGCACCAGCGTTAAATTGCAGAGTGATTTCTTCCACTGTGGCCCGTCTATCCGCTGTTACAATGCGAGCTAGCCGACGATGACCACGCTCATCCACACGCTGTTGTCCACGGCAGTTGGCCTTTGCAGGGATGGTTTTACCGGATTCGATGTACTCACGGTGCACCCGTGACATAGTGGCTCGTGAAACTCCCAGTGCCTGCACGACTTCCGAGATGGAGCAACCCATTCGTAGTGCCCCGAGAATTTGCCCACGATCAAATGCGCTTAGACCCTTCGTCTTACCTATACTGCGTCCGACTCTTACTGATACCCGTCGCATCGCTCCTTATATTGTCGGATCGCTGCATACGTCATGTCGTCTCCGTTCACAGGGCCGCCCACAGCGCCACATTTGCGTAACACGCCAGCTGTCTCTAATTCAATTGCTCTTAAGTGTATAAACGGCATATTATTTACTTGACTGATGATTAGCACGATGAATTGAATGTTTCACAAGCTGCGTATTCTTCAGAAGATTCGTATGAATCCTGCTGCTCATCAATGATGTGGCGTGCCTGCACCGCAGGACGCACAGTAGATAAAAGCAGATAGCAGTGAGAGCACATTTTTGTGTTGCTTATTTGGGAGAGCGACTCACTCCGGAGTGAGGGGACCCAGGTTCGACGCCCGGCGCGGACAAACTTGTACGTTATATTGGGGCCCGAATTTCCAAGATGATCCGACTGTCAAGTTTCTCGCAATGATGAGAAGTTCTTTCCACACGGCGAGACAGGAAAAATGAGAATCCCTTCTTCAGTGCTTCGAAAAATAAATCAGTGTGATGTTAACGTTCCACACACCAAATTGTCTGGGATTTTTGAAATGCACGTTCTTCACGAGCTGACCTGTGGGCCATGACTCCGGCCCTCTTTAAGGGGAAGGGGGAGTCGTCGTGACGTGCCTGCACCGCAGGACGCACATGTGTGAACAAGTAAAATCATGCAATGCATTGATTATGATTCGCTTTCCAACATTCCAGAAATCATTACTCAAGTTATGAGGATAATGGCTCTGGAATAAATCTCGCTCCTGTGCCGTGACCTTTGACCCTATTTTGATGATATTCAACAGAACCGGTTCAGTACCCCTCGGAACAGCATACTAACGTTTTGTCGCAATAGAAGCATTTTTACGTAAGTTATGACGCATAAGGGCAATGTAATGGATCCCGCTCCTATATCCTGACCTTTGACCCCACTTCACCCATTTTCAATAGGGTTCGTCCCCAGGTGGTCCCCTACCACATACTAAACTTTCATCGAAATCGAACCATTTTTACGCGAGTTATCGTGCGGACGAACAGACGGACAAAGTTGGAGCATTTACGCTTCTTCAACCTACGGTTGGAAAGCGTAAAAAACGTAGATAGCAGTGAGAGCACATGTCCGCATAGCTCAGCTGGAAGAGCGACTTACTCTGGAGTGAGAGGACACAGGTTCGTTTCCCGTCGTGGACAAACTTGTGTTTTCACAATGACCTTTGCTAACGGGAGAAAATGTCCATGCGAAATAGAAAAGTTTTGAAAACAGATGTTTTTTTTTTGTTTTTTTTTTCAAAATGCTTGGATTTTGTGCCACACATCAGATATAGACTTAGTTTTACCTTGCAAAGAAATACAAGGGTAGGAGCGATAAAAAAAAAAAAAACTTCAGGACATATTTTTTCTTAAATTTCAGGACAATTTCAGGAAATATTTTGGCAGACCTGGCAGGTAAATTAAATCAAATACTGTATTGGTACAAATGCAGAAATGTTATTCTTTTACTAAAAAGCTATCTAAATTGTGACCCAATTGTCATTTTGCTTTGACATGATATCACACAGAAATGCAACATTTGTATAGAAATTTTATTCCAATAAGTCGCATTTCTGATTTTGTTCATGAAATTTAACTATCTACTCTCACAAAGATAACAGTTTACTAGCACCTGTCCCTGCAATAGCCAACGCACTTTAGAATGATACGGCAAATCCACACTGAATAACCTCACCAGCGTTTTAAATATGGTCATTTTAAGACTAAAATAAAAAAAGACGAACAAAAACATATTAATAAAACTAAAAGGCTTTGTTCTGCAAAATTTTGATTCACTCAAAAGACCGTATCTAATTGCCCAGATGGCAGCAGCTCCCCTCTCCTGAACTAGACTAACGCCAGAGCGCTGCGCTGTGCGTGTTCGAACTACCCATAAGCCATTGCGAACGTGTTATACGTCATCTTATATCAGTTGCGGTTACCGCGTAATTTTTTAATTGCCTTTACTTTTCTATTTGCCTAACTAAACGGATTCGTCACACTGTATTTACGGTAAGTTTTAAACGGGACTTTGTGCTCGTTTTATTCACTCTCGTAAGAAGTAGGCTTGAATATTTGCCTTAAGTACGGACGTGTCATCAGTCACAACTACTCCACTTTTTTTTTTTTTTTTTTCAAATAATACAAAGGGCATCCTGAAAGTAATCCCTCGTCCCTCAGAAGATTTTTATTTTTAGCAGCAAAAATGTGAAAATTTGTAGCAAAATACTTGGACATATTGTTAATAATGCTAGCCTATTCAAAGTTCTGTCCATCACTTTCTATGCATTTCCGCCATCGTTGAATCCATTGGTAAAATCCATTTTGGAAAAATTCCTGTGGCTGTCGTTTCACTCATGAGTTCACAGCCAGTTGAACATCTGTCACATCGTCGAAACGTTCCCCACGAAGGGTGTTTTCCAAAGGGGCAAACACGAAAAAGTAAAAAAGCTAAGGGAGCCAAATCAGGACTGTAGGGGGGTTGGGGCATCACCGTCCATCCCATTTTGGCAATAGCCTGTGAAATCTCCTTTGTGGTGTGGGGACGTGTATTATCATGGTGTAAAACAACACTATGAAGTGGAATGTCACGTCTTTTCCTTCCGATAGCTTCCTTTAGCTTCTTCAATGTCTGCACATAGTGAGCACTGTTTATTGTTGCACCCCCGTTCAAGGAAATCAGTCAAAATTACGCCACGTTTGTCCCAGAAATTTCTCATCATCACTTTCCCTGCCGAACGAGTTCTTTTCACCTTTTTCTGTCGAGGTGAAATGTGCGATGCCATTCCATTGACGCACGTTTTGTTTCTGGGTCATGATAGAACACCCAGGTTTCATCCCCCGTCACAGCACTAGAGAAAAACACCCAACCCTCCCTCTCATAACAGTCCAAGAATTTCCGGCACATGTCCACATTGTTCACGTTTTAGATTTCTTGGGATCCACGTTGAACAAATTTTTCAGCAGCCCAGACCCCCTAATTAATATTTTCATAGCACTATGACTACAATGCATTGCATCACACAACTCCCGGATGGTGGCACGACGATCAGCTGTGGTGAGGAATTTCACTCGTTGCCTGTTGGCATCTGTCACTGCAGTTGCGGGTCTTCCACTCCGTTGTTTGTCCGACACTGAACTTTCTCCCTCTGAAAACCGCTTCATCCATCTTCGGACATTACAGATATCGATTGTGGCAGTTCCGTATACGCAGCCAGGAGTCTTCTGTGGATTTCTAGAGCCTCACATTTTCCAGGAATTTAATTGCCGCTCGCTGCTTTTATCTGTCATTCGTGATCTTTATTTTCGTTTCTGAAAAACTTAGTTATCACATTGGTAACATATCATAGTATATATGTCAGTGCAGTTTCATTAAAATCGCTTCAAAATTTCAAAAGTTATTAAGGAAGCATTACTTTCAGGATGCCCCTTGCACTTATGAATAGACGTAAACAGAAGTGGAGATACTGCACAACCTTATCTGACTCATGTCTTGATTCCAAAGATCCTAATTTCTTTTTTTTCCTCTGCTCTTTACACCTGAGACCCTGATGGCATCATTCCTGCTGATGGCTACTTTCGATATGGTAATATATCTCTTCCCAGAAAAGAAAGGCAATGATCAACTTTTTTCTCCCTTTGCCTACGGTTATCTTCGATATCTAAGAGCTAAGATGCACTAGGGGAACATGAACAGTTCGCTAAAGAAAAGCACAGGAGGCGGGAAATAGAGTAAGCTCTTTCACCGCACACAGGCCGCAAGCCTTTACTGAGTGAGCTCCATATATCTTCATGTGGACAATTGATGACTAGGTCAAAGGAGTGATCTCCCAAATCTCAAATCAATACTTCGTGTTCATTCAAAGTTTCTTTGTATAAAACCATAGTAGCCGAATAAAAAGGAAGCACGTCAGAGAGCACATGACATAGAACGATCTACTACAATAATTTAGATGAAACAGGAGAACAAAACCTTTAAATCCAAGATATTTCAGAAAATAAAAGAAGAGAATTCAAGATCTATCACGAGTTGGGTAAACCATGTACACGCCATCTCAGACTTTCACGCATTTTCACCCGGAAGCCGCCTTTTGTACACAAGATTTTGACTTGAATATATTAGCTGCCATTTCAAGTTATTACACGATAGAAAAAATTAAAAATAATAAGGTATGCATCCAGGGGTTGTAAATACCCAGGTGCTTTACTAGCAATACTCAGAACCTCTTGATAATGGTATAGCAGAAATACCGAAATGCATCGCGCGTGCCAGTATACACGAATGTATACTGCTTGGCCGCCCAAAATGCAACACCAAGAAGGAAGCATCCGATTAGCCTGAAATTCGCAGCATGCGTCGCCCGCGAGAGGACATGCAAACGATTAGCATTGCAGGGCATATGCAAATCATGTGCGCCACCGAGAAGCACTATAAGAAGGGTGTACAGGTGTGTTGTGCTGCCGGACCTGTGCGTGGGAAGCTTCCTGGTGCCTCGTCGCAGAATACGGCAGTCATTCCAGCACGTTTCGGAGTTCGACAGAGGACGAACAGCGGTTTATCGTACCGAGACATCGGCGCCCGTGTGGGACGACATCCAGCCACAGTGAGGCGAGTTTGGATTCGGTGGGTGTAGGAGTGAAGGACGGACCGACATGAGCGATTGCCGCAGCCGCGGCACACCACCGAACGAGAGGACAGGCATGTTGTGCGGCGGGCATTGACGTCTCGCACCGCCACATCACGAACGTTAGCGCAGGAATTAGGGTGTGTTGCGCAACTACCTGTGTCAGCACGTACCGTTCGACGTCGTCTGCAGGAGCCTATTACCATTGACGTTACACCACTGGCGAGTGCGGCGGCAGTGGGCCGTTGAACGCCGCACCTGGACTACGGAATGACACGACATTGTCTTCTCCGACGAATCCCGCTTCTGCTTGCAACACCACGATGATCGGATCCGCGTGTGCCGGCACCGCGGCGAGAGACTGTATGACGCCTGCATTATGCATCGCCATACCGATCCGTCGCCTGGCGTTATGGTTTCGGGCGCAACTGGATATGACACCCGTACCCCTCTGGTACGCATCGCCGGTACACTCAACCGCCACCGCTACATCTCCGACGTTTTGGAGTCTGTAGTGCTCCCTTACCTGCAGGACTTTCCAGCGGCCACGTTTCAACAGAACAATGCGCGCCCGCACGTGGCACGCATCGTGCAACAATTCTTCGTGGCCCGCCTGTTCTTCCGATATGTTACCCATCGAACAAGTCTGGTCGCTGATCGGCAACCGAGTGGCCCGGCAAGCACCACCCGCGGCTACGCGTGATGAACTGTGGCAACGTGTGGAAGCAGCCTGGACCGACATACCCCAAGCCCACATCCAAAGCCTCTTTCGTTCGATGCCGCGGCGTGTAGCGGCCGTTATTGCCGCCCATGGGGGCCACACGAACTATTGATGTCTGCGTGTTCCGCAAGTCGCACAGGCCTTTAAGCTCAATCGTTTCATCTTTGTATCTGTTGTTATGTGTCCAGTAAATCTGGCTTTGCTATCTCGTGTCCTTCTTAGTGTTGCATTTTGGGTGGCCAGCAGTGTGTTTTGTACGGACGGAGTGATATGGTGGTGTCGGTGACAGTGTGTTGCTTTATTTCTTCAATAGACTTCAATTATACGAATAGTATTCGCAGATTAACTATTAAACAAGTAACTGGAACACCTATCAGAAAGCCTGATATCAGATATGGAAAGTTCATCCGAAGCCAGAAGAACAATGTTTTTATGGTTTAATGTGCTATTAACTAACTTTTATGTTTCAATGAACTGATTTCATATACTGCAATAATGTGTGCAATTCATTTCACTTCACCTAGAAAATAATGCAATTACTTCATAGTTCACAATTTGAAATATTTGTATATATGGGTTTACATGTTCAGATGTAATCGAAATAACTAAACGTTTCATACATTAAAAGGAAAGTTGGTTCATTTACTCAAAAAATCCATTTGTCACTGGCGTAATACCTTCATTTCGCCGCAAGGGATGAAAATGTGCATAGAGTTTTAAAGTATATTTATATACCTGCAATTCAGATAAAAAAAGTGTGCAACAGATCTTAGGACAGTTAAAAACCCCTTGGCAATGTATCATAATTAACTCAGTAGAGCATCCAGGATTTGTTTTAAAAGGGTGGTTCAAAATATTGAATATGCAAATAAAAATACCCTGGAAAAGACATCCCCTGAAATATTGGGAAGGGATAAAATTATTCCCGGCATATTAAATGTGTTTCCATTTATTCGCAAAGTATATATATATAAAAACATACACAAATATATTTTTTAAACAAGAAAGACGACACCGAATTTTCGGGTAAATGAGCACGTTTTTAAATCCTTTCTGACGCGAATTAAATTTACCAAAGCTATTCAAAGTCAATGGAACCAGTATGGAAAACAGTAGTATCTGACAGAAGAAATAAGTTTTTCAGACGGGCTTTTAATCCCACAGATATTGCTGTAAATGGAATCGTGAACTTACGCCCTCTTTTTGCAGACTTGTGCGTCAAGAAAAATTTGAATTTGCATGAGAAACATTTCGCAGCAGAAATGTTCTCCAACAGAGAAATATTTTTTTAAATCGGACTCTTAGAAGTAGAGATATCGACAACTATAAGATATGCAACTACGCCCCCTGGCGGGAAAAATATACATTGTTTTAAGAAGAAAGTATTTTCAACAGCTGTATCGGTCCAGGAAAGAATTTTTTCAGTCGACTTTTCAGGGGCTCAGATTTTGCTGCAAATACATCAGAAGCAGAAATTAAAACTTATTCCCCTGGTGGCCAAACCATTCTTTACCAAATATTAGAAATTATATGAAAAAAATACCATCAGGAGCTGTTTCCGGTGCAGAAAGAATTTTTGAAATCGGAATTTTAGATGCAGAGATATCGGGGGATACGCAATTTACCGTTACGCCCCCTACCAGAAAGTCTGAATTGCTTGAAAATTTTGAAATTATATGAAACAATGTCGCACCAGAAACGCTGTCCAATAAATAAGGAATTTTTCAAATCGGACTATTAGAAGCAGAGATATTGACAAAAATATGATATACGTTTACTCCCCTGGCGGAAAAACCATGCAAGATTTTAAGAAAGTATTCCGAAAAGATCTGTCCACAAGCGAATTTTTTTTTATTCGTGATTTTAGAAGCTCAGATTTTGTGGCAAATACATCAGAAGCAGAAATTAACCATTACGCCACCTGGTGGCTAAACCGTTCTTTACCAAAAATTAGAAATTATATGCAAAAGATTTCTCATTAGGGGCTGTATCCGCAGAAAAAAATTTTGCAAATCGGAGTTTGAAAAGTAGAGATATCGGGAACGCCTAGCGGAAAATCTATGCGTAACTTCTATAACTAAAATACTCTTCGACATAAATAGAATCGAAAGGTAACAATTTTTTACAATCGAATGCTTAGAAGCAAAAATATGGAATAAAATGTATTTTGAATTCGATATCATGTGCATTTACGCCCTCTAGCGGCAAAATTGAGTATCGTAAAGAAACAACGAAACAAAGGATCATCGTTCGCACTTTTCAAGCTTCCTAATGCAAAAAGAATTTTTCGAATCGGACTAACAGTTGCAGAGATATGGTGTCTACAGACAGACGGACGGAAAAACGGATAACAAAAGCATGATCTTTTTTTTTTTTCAAAAGACGTGCTAAAAAAAGAGCTAATAACAAAGAAAAAATACAGAACATGTTTACGCATTTTTAGAACGGATATACAGCAATATAATTAATATTTATAATAAAATTATTTCTTTCTTAAACGCTCAGATAGCTCTCTCTCTCTCTCTGGGCTATGAACTTACATCTAGATTTCCAAAATAACAAGGGATTTCTTAAAATTAGTAGTGGTATTTTATTCCACTCCTCTTCCACTTCTTTCCATAATCCAATCATTGTTTTACATCTGCGTTAGAAAGCGTTCTTTTTAGCAGTCCGAAGGGCATCCATTGGTGACACATCAAGGGACTTTGAAGGAATATGGGCAAAAAGGTATAGACTTGATACCAGCCTTTTTAGCAGTCCGAAGGCACAATAGTCCATTGGTGACACATCAGGGGACTTTGAAAAAATAGGAGCAAAAGGTACCCGTCTCTTTTTCCATTTCTTCAAGAAATAGAGTGGTAAATTTCGATGTATGACAGGTGGCCTTATTCTGATGGAATTCTACTCTTTGAAGACTCTATGGATAAAGGAATGGTATTTCCTCTTTAAATATAGGAGTTAAAACATTATTTTGATATGTACGATTGATTTTAATATTCTTTTCAACTTTTCTTAACTTTGATTTCCTATTGTACGTGAAACCAGCAATAATCATGAATTCTTTACTGAAACTTTCTTTGGATTCTTGAAACTAAGTTTGTCGTTTTCTATTCTTTTTCAATAGTAAATCGACCTTTTTTTGTTACAGTGTGTGAAAACACAAGTTTGTCCGCGCCACTCACTCCGGAGTAACTCGCTCTCCCAACTGAGCTACGCGGACAGAATGCCTCGCTGCAGATTTGTCGTCTTGACGCATGTTTTCACCTCTGTACTACGTCACAAGTGGTTTAGGTAAATCAATGTTTCATCAACAGTCACAATTAATTTCCTTCTGTCTACAGCTAAGTGATTTTCCTAAAGAAGTCTACACCGTGTCTAGGCAAAAGGTGGTGATTTTCCTAAAGAAGTCTACAGCGACGTGTCTAGGCAAAAGGCGGTGAAATTTTTTTTCACAGATTCAAATCTTTATTTACAGTTGATACAGATACTTTAACTACTTAACGATTGCTCTGTGGGTCGGTGGATTTTCTTTTAAGACCAGAGACCTCTTCTGTAATAATCGTAAAAGTACGTACCTTCTTTGGATATTCGTTTGGTGTTTTCTTCCTCTGTTGAAAGCAATGCTTGACAATTTACCCCTCTATTATGAATAATATTGCTTATTTTATATTTAGAAAAGCTAATTCCATGATTTTCACAACGGTTTTTAATGAATATTTCGCTCCATAAAGAGCAAAAACATAACCTTTTATCCACAGCTTGTTCAAGTGCGCATTTTCTTAGCAGAAGATATTTAACTGCAGCAGATGTTTCTTTCATGTTCATCTAACACGATGTTGCCAGTTTCAATTCTTTGAACTTCTTTTATTTTCTGTAATTTCTTATCAAAAGCATTCTAAAATTGTGTTAACATTCTCTGCGAAAACTTTTTACTGCCACGTGACATGTGCGTCACCTCCGTAGTACGTCAAAACCTACAAGAACGATATCAACACCTCTTTGAACCCATACCACATCGAATCAAGGCTGTTATGAAAGCCAAGGACTGCGCAACATGTTATTATGTTGCTATTCATAAAATTTGCTACTTCATATTATTCTTGTGTGCTGTGACGTATACTGTTATTTAACTTTCCTTTTAAGTTTCGTTCTCCTTAGCGTTTCTCAAACTTAACGTGATATCTTCTCTCTCGTAAAATTACTGTTAGCAACACCCTGAGGTCAGAGAGAGCTACGTCTGAATGCATCCGATGAGAACTGAACGTTATATAATGTTTCAGCAACAGCAAAAGTGTGGAAGTTATAATACTAGCCATAGAAGAGACGCTGTTACATTGAAATTTGACTTATTTAAAGGCTGCGTGTTCTATTTTTGTGTTGGTGTTGTCATATTAATCAAGGGTTATTATCATTATTAACTCTCGTTCGTTTGATTACATCTTGTTGAAGTGCCAAAAGATTAGGGGCTGAATAATGACCAATACACTGGTTTCCATAAATTAAGCAACAAACCGAATAATCGCAATAATTGAGCGAAATATAGTTCAAATTGCACGAAATTCGCATATGTTACGGGCGAAGGCATACAAAATCGATGTACAGAAGGTAAATAAGTGGCGCTGGCAACGCTTTATGCAAATGCGCAAGCGACAGTGATGTAGAAGGGGCTTAGCGCGTTTTAGCGGCGCAAAGACACTTTTCGTGGTTACATGGTAATATAATGTGGGTAAAGGAACTTTTCTAAATGATCATGTATGCAAAAATAGGTAAAGCTGTGTTCTGTATGCAAACATACTCGTATCTTAACTGAATGTTCATACTACAGAAATGGCCGCCCCTGTGGTAGAGTGGTCTGAGGCGCAGGCTTCTGATCATTCTTCCGAGCTAAGACTGAGTCCCAACTCCGGATGAATCATGGGTGGTGTGCATGGCAGAGCTGAAACGGGCTGAGCCCGAGCCCGAAAGCCCGAAGCAGAGCACGGGTCCGAATCGGGCTCGTGCTGTAAGATATTTACTGCGGTTCGGGCTCGGGCTGTAAGATATGTACTGAGGTTCGGGGTCGGGCTGTAAGATATGTACTGAGGTTCGGGCTCGGGCTGTAAGATATGTACTGAGTTTCGGGCTCGGGCTTTTAGAGAGAGGCAGAACGAGAATTTTTTTTTTTATTTTAATATATAAATGTGATTTTATATGAATACATTTGCAGCACTTCCCGATCATTTTGGATGCACGACCGCCCAAAGAACTTCAGGTGGAAATGAACGGTGAAAGAAAATCGTACAGTTACACTGTAAAAATACATAGAGGTCCCTTCCGACCACTCGGCATTTTAGAAATACATTCATTAGTTGCAGGAGGAGGAGAGAGTGGAAGTGTGGAAAAGGAGATTTTTTTTTATTAATGGTTGAACAGGTTAGCCAGTTTTCGGACTCTGGCTCTATCTTGCAATATAAAATTCGGACTCTGATGGGCTCGGGCTCCACAAACTGAGCCCAAACTCAGCTCTAGTGCATGGCCACAAAGGTGTTGGATCTGTCTCTTCCCTGGACCAAGTGACCAGAAATTAGGAACCGACGACTGCTTATAGCCATACGAGTTGTCCATGGTAGTTATTAAACGCAGATATTATTATATGTACATATCACACCCCAGATGCACACGCATTACAAACGCACTAAATCACATATTAGGCCTATTCTTCCGAAAACGGAAGCCATGAAGCAAAAGTTTAAATGAACTACATTGGCCCTCATTATTGGAACTCATTACCCACGGAGCTAACTTCCTTAAATAGCTTTAACCTTTTTAAAAAAAAATAAAAAAACTTTATAATGAATTGCGGCACCTCTACTTGGTGATCACAGTGGATGGGAACTATATTTAACATAATGACTTGTATATCGAGATGTGATCTGTTTTTGTTCTGTTGTTTGGTTCTCCTACTGATACCTTTATTGTTTATAATTTAAAACTACTGCCCTTATTGTAAAACTGATCTAGGGAGCATGGAACCTTGTCAGGCCCGGCTGGCCTTTTCCCCTGCTTCCTGGCTGGGCATCGTTTCAACTGATTTATCTGTAGTACTGTTCTTTTGTTTTTTTGCTCAGCAAAATAAATGAATTGAATTGAAACAAACAAAAACTATGCAGACTGATCTACAGAGTTGGATAACGCAATAGAGTGTCTCACAAATCATAAGATCCTATCACAAAGAGAATGTGAACTCCTTCGTCTAGACTGCAGTCAAAATAAATTTGTAGGAAATGGCTACTCCGTAGGGTTAAGATTACAGTGCTCAGAGAGAAAGCGGTAGTGATGGACATTTGTATTCAACAACGCACCACTGGTATCGAATACAATAAAAATAATCTCCTGAGCGCACTCTATGACTCCTTACCAGCAATACAAAAATCTTCCAAATGTACCACATAATCTTAGTCGTATTTTTTTTCATTTCATTTATTGATCTTGCTGTTATAGATATTAAAATTAATAAATCTGAATAGTTAAGCATAAACATAAAACTAACAGCCGGGAAGATCAAGGAAAAGGCCTCGAGAAGACCTGACCAGCCTTTTTCTCCCAAGGTTTAAGCCAAGACAAGAACATTGATATAACAGCAACAGAGTCAAAAAAGGAAACAAATATCAAATTTAAAATCTAATCATAACATTGAATTAACAGCATATCAAGGGAAAAATAATGTTAAAGTAATGAAAAACATGAGCTGCCCCCTCCCACCCTACCCAACCCTCATTGTATAGATCCCCAGTCTCTTGGTTACTGAATCTTCACCTGATAAGTCCCTCGAATCCCCCCTTCAGTCGAATAATCCCTGTCAATCAACCTCCCATCTTGTACTAATGAATGGATATCACTTATTAAGTAAGTAGTGTTTTAATTTATTTTTAAACAAATTGAAGTTATTAATAAATATTAATTCTGCAGGTAAAGAGTTCCAAAACTCCGGACCAGAATAATTTAGGCTTTGTTTAGTAGTTTGTGTTCTAGGTGTAGTTAGTCTCAATAAAGCTTGGTTACGAATATTATAACGGTACGTAGCAGTATTAATTTATATTACTCTGCTAGTTCACAAATATTTCCAATGCATATTTAAAATCGTAGAACGCCCCAAAGCCGTATTTAAACAAAAATCTTATAATCTTAGCATATGTCTCTCACGATACATTCTTCCTGTTATTTCCAAATGCTCAGTATACACAGGTTTAAGCAGTTTTAATATAAATTGATATTGCTAATTAGTAATGAAAATTTAAAAAATAATAATAAAAACAACGAATCAGATTTTGAAAATTTTGAGGGTATTTTTTTCCTAATCTGTTTACTGCTAAGGCACTTTTTTATGCAGAACTACACTGAAGAGCAATTGAATTAGAGACAGCTGGCGTTATGCAAATGTGGCGCTGTGGGCAGCCCTGTAAACGGAAACGGCATGACGTATGCAGCGATCAGACAATATAAGGAGTGATGCGATGGGAATCAGTAAGAGTCGGACGCAGTATGGGTAAGACGAAGGATCTAAACGCATTTGATCGTGGGCAAATTGTCGGGGCCCGACAAATGGATCACTCCATCTCGGAAGTCGTGCAGGCATTGGGATTTTCACGAGCCACTGTGTCACGGGTGCACCGCGAGTACATCGAATCCGATAAAACCATCCCTGCCAGGGCCAACTGCCGTGGACAACAGCGGGTGGATGAGCGGGGTCATCGTCGGCTAGCTCGCATTGTAACAGCGGATAGACGGGCCACAGTGCAAGAAATCACTCGGCAATTTAACGCTGGTGCACAAAAACGTATAAGCAGCCACACCAACCAGAACCATCTCCTCGCTATGGGGTACAGAAGCCATCGTCCCACGAGGGTACTGCTGCTCACCGCGCATCACAGGGTGCAAAGATTAGCATGGGCGCGGGAACATCGCCACTGGACCCTAGACATGTAGGAAAATGTTGCCTGGACTGATGAGTCGAGATTCACGTTGGTACATGCGGATGGCAGGATACGAGTACGGCGCAAACCACATGAAGCGATGGATCCTTCTTGCCGGCAGGGTACTCTTCAAGCTGGTGGGGGTGGCATTCTCGTCTGGGGACTGTTTACGTGGACTGAAACGGGACCTCTGGTACGTGTGACATTATCCCTCACAGGTCAATGTTACCGGGATACCCTGGACGACCATTTGCTCCCGTTTGTGCGTCTTCAACATCCCACTGGGGACCTCATCCTGCAACAAGACAATGTAGCTCCCAAATTGTATCCGAATGGTTGGATGAACACTCCACCGACGTGACCTCGCTTCCTTGGCCAGCTAGGTCCCCTGACCTCAATCCCATCGAGCACATCTGGGATGCCATCGAGAGAGATGTTCTAGGCTCTGACCCCCTCCATGAAATCTTCGTGAACTGTGGGAGCTTGTTCAGGGGTCGTGGATCCGTATGGCTTCCCAATGCTTCCGGTGTCTTGTCGAGTCCATGCCGAGGCGAATCGCCGCCGTCATCAGGGCGAAAGGTGGTGTTACACGTTACTTGACAGATATCTCTAATTCAATTGTTCTTCAGTGAACATCACTGGCAAGAGATTAAAACCAGCTGCTTCGGAGGGAGTCGTCAATTCATGTGCCGCGGTGAATGACAAGATTTCGAGATAGCGATTTTGTTAACATGGCTTCGAGACGTCATTTATTAGGGGAGTTGCGCTACAGAGCGATAGGCCGACTCGAAGCAGGGCAGCGGTAGGCGGACGTCTCAAGATGGCTCAACATCGGTCGTTCTGTGGTCAGAGGGATGTGGCAGCAGTTCCAAGCCACGGGTGAAGTTTCCCGAAGGTACAGCGAAGTTAGGCCAAGGGCGACGACCTCCGCAGCTGACCGATATTTGCGGCTTTCGGCACGGCGGAACAAAACGGCTACACCGATTCATCTCAGAACTGTGCTTGCGGCAGCCACCGGACGGACGGTATCAGTTTCGACGGTACGCAGAAGGTTAAATGCAGAAGGGCTGTATTTTTGGCGACCGGTATTATGCGTGCCCCTCTCCGCCCGCCACCTGAGGGAACGCTTCAATTGTGCACGAGTGCATGTGAACTGGACTCAAAATCAGTGGTGGTCTGTTCTGTTCACTGATGAGCCCAGATACTGTTTACAAAGCGATTCTCGGCGAGTTTACATCTGGAGTGAGGCCGGCACTCTCTATCTTCCGTCCAATATCCAGGAAAAGGACACCTACGGTGGTGGTAGTGCTCTGGTGTGGGCAGGCATATTGTTAGGCAGCCGTACGGAACTCTATGTGTTGCCACATGGAAACCTCACTGTTCAGAGTTATAGAGACGACATCCTGTACCCTCTTGTTCGTCCGCATGCGGCCGCAATTGGCGATACATTTGTATTGAATGCGGATAACGCCCGCCCTTACACAGCTTGCCTCGTGCACCAGTACCTGGAACTGGAGACGGTATTCTGTATGGAGTGGCTAGCATGCTCTCCCAATATGAATCCCAATGAGCATGTCTGGGATTCTTTCGGGAGGAGTTTTGCTAGCCTCCATCCCCTCCCCAAACCCCGTAGGGGCTCCGCACTGCTTTGCTCGAGCAATGGGCGCAGCCACCCACGAAACTGCTCGACACCATAATGAACAGCATGAAAGATCGCTGTCGGGGCTGTATTGCTCTTCGGGGTAACCACACTCCGAATTAAAGTACCTTTTCCTATTTCATCTTGATACCTGTATTTCTGTATTTTCATATTTGCATCGCTCATATAAAATACAAATGCTTTGTATCATATGTTCTTACAGGGTTTTTTTTTTTTTGTTGCATGTGATCTGATAAAGCTTACCACCAAATTTCATCTGAATCAGTTGCATACTTTTTTAGTTATCACGATTTTTTTCCATTTGTTGGTTTATTTATGGAAACCAGTGTAGCAAGTAACCTTTTCTGAAATTCCTTGGGTGACTCCTATGCTCGCTGTAGCTGAAGTATTTGTTGGATGTTGGCGTCCTTCACTTGTTTCTTTTATTTTCGTCGAACACCTACTGCAAGTTTACATTTGTGAGTTTCAGTTCGTCTCTGCGTGAATGCCGAATAGCCACAGCTTGTTGCAGAGAATCATGGGATCACGACCCTGGATTGCTTGTAATGGCGTCGTTTTGATGTGTGGGAACTGGCTGTTTTTGGTTTTCTTACAAAAAGTGCTCTAAAAGAGGTATTATGATCACCTAAAAGAATTTTCTCGATGGAATATAAATTGTTTTTGTGTTAAATGACAAATGGATATTCTATTCACGGTAAAACTGTTTAAAACAGACTAAATAGAAAGCAAAATACGAAGTAACCTCAGTTCGGTGTTGTTGATTAATAACTCATTCATTCTATGTTTAGTATTATCAGTGAACTTACATTAGCGTATAAGACGACGACGAATTAAAACGTGCAAAATAAGTTACTTCCAAAACCAGGGCAGCAATCCCTCGGTGCACGTTAATGAATCCAATACTAGTGAAACACTAAAACTCGCTAGAGCTCCAATGATTTTAATAGCACACGAGTTCAATAAAATAAGAACAAATAAACTCATGAGATCATTCGAGTTTCCTAAAACTCATCTTCAGATGAAAAACAAATTAAACCTTAAGTTCGGGTAATCATGGATGGTATACATATAGACATATGTAACAACTACGTCGGTGTGCAACGGGTGACGTACATAGCCCTTCAACCGATTGATTAGGAGGATACGCATGTAGAAGTTTGACAGCCGTGAGGAAATAACGATACAGAAAGAGTGAAACAACAAGTAGTTGCTGGGTGGGGATCCCACCCAGAACTTATAGCATATTAACATGATGTTGATGGTATTATACACTATCTACCAACAAGTAATTGGACACCCCTGCAATCGACGATATCTGCGGTCCTGATACACGTCACGGCCGCCACCGTTAAATATCGTGTAGGAAACAACAACGCAACCAGTCGCATGCAAGATGCCACGCAGTTCGGAGCTCTCTGATTTCGAGAAAGGTGTAATCGTCGGGTATCACAGAAATGGCCGATCCATACGTGACATATCCAGCGAGTTGAAGTACCCGAAATCGACAGTGGCCTACGAAATTGGAAGATGAGAGGTGACTGTCGGAATGTGCCCCGACCCGGCAGACCCACAAAACTGGGAGTTAGAGACCGACGGGTGCTGGCGAGAGAAATTCGGAAGAACCGCGCCAAATCGATGGACCACATCCGCGAGGAGTTTCAACAGGGATCCAGGAGTGTTCTTTCGATGAATACCATCCGCAAGGAAGCCCATCTGCTCGGTTATCATGGACGTGCTGCCGCCCACAAGCCTCTGATCACCAAGTTCAATAGCGCTGCTCAGCTAACGTGGTGCAAAGAACGTCGACAGTGGACCGTTGAACAGTGGAAACAGGTTATATGGGGCGACGAATCAAGGTTCACCCTCTACCGTTCTGATGGCAGGGTCTGGATTTGGCGTCTGCCTGGAGAACGCCTCCTGCAGGAATGTATTGTGCCAACTGTGAAGTTCGGCGGCGGTGGAATTATGCTATGGGGGTGTTTCTCCTGGTATGGAACGGAACCCTTGGTCGCAATTCCTGGTAGACTGAACGCCGAGACCTACTGCACCATTTTGGATGACCATGCGCTTCCTACGTTGTGGCAGTTTTACGGGGTGGACCCATGTTACTTTCAGGATGACAGTGCCACCTGTCATGTTGCGAGGTCCACCATGGCTTGGTATGGGGACAATGGGGTTAATCGAATGGACTGGCCTGCGCATAGCTCGGACCTTAACCCTATCGAGCACCTCTGGAACGAGTTGGAGCGTCGACTTCAGGGGTGCCCCCACCGTCCGAAATCGGTGAAGGAAGTGACCTGTCTTCTCCAAGTCGAGTGGAAGAAAATACCGCTAGCCGTCGTACAAAGCCTGGTTGAGAGTATGCCCCGGAGGGTCGCAGCTGTAATCGCCGCTCGTGGAGGCTCCACTAACTATTGAAGGTGAATAAGCTTCGTTTTCCTTTGCTATCACAGGTGTCCAATTACTTGTTTGCAGATAGTGTATAATAAATCATATCACCACAGCATAATATTTACAAAATAGTAATACTCCCGAAATGAGAAATAAATACTTACACATGATACTAGGCGATTGTAGCGCAGAAATTCACATTAGCGTTTTAATTATGTGTTTATTCAAGAATAAATAACGACAAATTATTTCACGACTCTGTCTATTATGAACATAGTTACCATTGCAAATCATTTCTTAGTTTTAACTTACACCATCAGTATTTAAGAACTGATTTGTGTGTTGTTCAGTCAGCGATACTTACACGTGCATTACAGTACACCGTGCAGAAAATAATGACGAGAAACAGATGTATGACTTACCATATTTTTGGAAACTAAGATTTTTAAGTTTTGACACGAAGAAAACAGTTCGCCCGCCAACTGACGATACCTAATAGCTCTGTTTTTATTTTATTTACAGATGAAGAGCTCACTTGCAGTGTTTGTGACCGGTCTTTCCGAACCGTACGCCACCTGGAACAACACCAGCAGAGAAAACGGCACTACGGGTGCTGCATCTGTGACTCCATCTTTCCCAACCTCATGGCGCTCGAGCTACATAAGGAGACACTTGACCACTGGTCAGAAGACGAACTCCGGATGAGGAATACAGACACAGACGAAGAGGAATACAGTCTTGAGGACGAAGCCAAAGGCCCAGAAGAACTAGAAAGACTTCTCTGAAAGCAGAACAACGACGACCGATCTGATTCCTTCCACGCGATCGTGCAGAAACTTTCCATGAACACTTTCTTTTCGTTGAAAGACTACCCTTTAACTTTTTTTTTCTTCGTCGATATGTAATAAAAAATAAGATTTATTTCTTGTATATTATGACGCGGAAAATTCCGTGCGCTACAATACTGATGCATATACGTTGTACGATTATCTCTCCGAAGAAAATTTACTGGGTATATTATCAGTAAAAAAGTGTCTGTAAAAAAAATAAACATATATATATAACACTTCCCTTTTTGCTGTGTCAAATTAATATTAAGTCTATTAAATCATTTAGATATTTCCACCTAAAATTATTTATATTCACTATCTGCTCAAAAGAATTGACACTCGCCTATCCACAAACTCCATGTAATAAGAAAGGAATCAATATGAAGTTGGTCCATCGGTGGAAACACAAATTGACTATCCGCTCAAAAGAATTTGGACACTCGCCTATCCACATAATCCATGTAATAAGAAAGGAATCAATATCAAGTTGGTCCATCTGTGGAAACACAAATTGACTGTCCGCTAAAAAGAATTTGGATACTCGCCTATCCACAAACTCCTTGTAATAAGAAAAGGATCAATATCAAGTTGGTTCATCTGTGGAAACACAAATTGACTATCTGCTCAAAAGAATTTGGACACTCGCTTATCCACATAATCCATGTAATAAGAAAGGAATCAATATCAAGTTGGTCCATCTGTGGAAACACAAATTGACTGTCCGCTAAAAAGAATTTGGATACTCGCCTATCCACAAACTCCTTGTAATAAGAAAAGGATCAATATCAAGTTGGTCCATCTGTGGAAACACAAATTGACTGTCCGCTAAAAAGAATTTGGATACTCGCCTATCCACAAACTCCTTGTAATAAGAAAAGGATCAATATCAAGTTGGTTCATCTGTGGAAACACAAATTGACTATCTGCTCAAAAGAATTTGGACACTCGCCTATCCACATATTCCATGTAATAAGAAAGGAATCAATATCAAGTTGGTCCATCTGTGGAAACACAAATTGACTGTCTGCTCAAAAGAATTTGGACACTCGCCTATCCACAAACTCCATGTAATAAGAAAGGAATCAATATCAAGATGGTCTATCTGTGGAAACAAAAATTTGTCGGTGACGTAAATCGAATTCGCGCCTCGTCTCTCCGGAGGCAGTTGCTATAATCGACTAAACTACACAGACGGAATGTATCGCTGCATATTTGTCGTGTTGGCACGTGCTTCATCACCTCCGTAGTACGTTACATCATCTCCCCCTTAATTTTTTTTATTTTTTTTTATTTGAAGCGAAGAAGGAATTTTCAATAATTCTAGACGATGTGTGGAACAAACATCACATATTTTTTCAAGAACCCGACGGCCAGTAGATCCATTTCCTACAATCGGGCGTCAATGCGAAAACACAAATTTTGTCGGTGACGGGGATCGAACCAAGTTGGAAACGGGTCAAAAATTTTGGATCCGACTCGACTCGACCCGACCCGACCCGACCCTGACATCATGTATTATGGGAACTCATAACTTACTCACTCACAGGAGGTATTGAATCTGTCGTTTGCAAGACATAAATAACCTATCTGCTCAAAGTCTTACACATGTTTTCAAACACATTTGCGAGAGTCAAAAACACCCTCTGCAGTGATTTTAAGGCTGTCTTTGAAGGAGTGTAACAGAAATTCGGTCCTATATCTGTAATGCAAATTCTTTTGTACACATTTTCTCGAAAACTATTACTTTGTAGAGTTTGAAATTTTGAGCACAAATAAAAACGACCCATAACTAATACGTGTCGCAGTTATTTTTCCAAAAAGAAATTTAGAAATTTTTTTTAATTCAATTTATCTGACTCGAAAGTATTTCAATTTGGCGCTAGATGGCGCCAAAAGTTAGCTTGGCAGTGTTTCTGTGTGGAAGAAACAAAATCTCTCATATCTGTCTGATTTTTTTAATTACCTAGGCCAAATAGAAATCAAAGAATGGGCACTGAATGAGATTGGAGTCTTGCCTTCCATAGATCATCTTAAATTCTACTGTACGTTCATTTTTTGAAGAGACAATGTGTACATAACCAGAAAACACTTGAATTTGAGACACAAACTACGCCTACCTGCTAAGCTCCACACACAAATAACGTCATTGGTTAAAACGTAACAGCGCGCATTTTGTCTTTTTATTGTGGAGCCAACGAGAGACCGCTTCCATTCTGAATATAGTAAGGTCTTCAGTCATTCGCTGACGCCAACTTCTGGGACAATCCTTTAAGGCGTAAAAGCCACGCCCAAGGAGTGATATTTTGCGCCATCTATCGCAGAAGATGAAGCCTAACACTCATTCAAAGACAGCCTTAAGGCTGCTCCATCTAATTTTGATGGAGCTACAGTCAAAAATTTTGAATTATGTGACTTGTTGTATGTTTAATTTCAGTTTTTACTGTTTTCCTAAAGCATATCAAACTTCAGAAAATGTTTCACAGCAACATCAATTTTCACAAGCTTAGAATGAGTTGAAAGTTTTCAAAATGTGGGTGTTATTTTCATCATTGCCCCTCAGAAGGAAGGAACATTCTTCCTTTACATTGCATGACAAATCATTTTTCAGTCCGCGGGCACCAGTATCGAGCACAAAATTCCAGTGTGCATTTTTTTTTTTTTTTTGTAAGAAAGTTCTTTTTTGGTTTTAAAAAATAAAACGGAAACAAGTTAGTAAAATTCTGCGATGCACTGATAATGATACGCTTTCCAACATACCAGAAATCATTACTAAAATTATGAGGATAATGGCTGTGGAATAAATCTCGCTCCCGTGCCCTGACCTTTGACCCCATTTCAATGATGTTCAACAGAATTGGTTCGGTATATCTCCGGAACAACATACTAAAGCCTTGTCACAATAGAAGCTTTTTACGTTATGTTATGACGCTTAAGAGCGATGGAAATGGATCCCGCTGCTATGTCCTGAACTTTGACCCAATTTCACCTGATTTCAATAGGGTTCCGTCCCCAGATTGTCCCGTACCACATACTATAATTTCATCGAAATCTAACCATTTTTACGCGAGTTATCGTGAGGACAAAACCTACGGTTGGAAAGCGTAAATAAAATCGGGTCTAGAACACCTTGATCCAACCGGTTTGATCCGCAAGGAACTATTGAACCGTTGACCAGTGACCCGTTTCCATCTCTGGATCGAACGCGCGCCTCCTCGCTCTGGGGCCAGTTGTTCCAACCGACTAAACTAGGCCGACGGAATACATAGCTGTAGATCTGTCGTCTTGACAAGTGTTTCACCTCCGTAAGATGTCACATATCCTTTCCTACTACTACAGCATCCACTCTGCCAAAAAGGCTTTCCACTATGCTCTACTTTGGTACGTTGCTGAGGAAATTGCCTTCCACCATGCCACACGAACATTGGTCAGATTGGTCACCCATGTCGGGAGGATCGACCTGAATCGCAGACGGCGTTCTAGTTCATCCTGAAGGTGTTCCGTCGGGTTGTGATCGGGGATCTGTTCATGCCAGTGAGGCCTGCAAAAATGGCCGATTTGACTCACACGTCACCGCAGGAAGGGTATTGACTTCCGTCTGTACAACTTACCTGATGTAGCGATCGCTGTTGAGATTGATCTCAAGTCGTAGCAGCCGAGATCGCGAATTGTACCCAATGCCGCCCCACACCATCACACTTGACGTTCGGCCCGTATGACGCTCGACAATTCATGATGGAAGAAGGTGCTCACTGCAATACCGTCTCATGCGTATGCGGCCATCATGGTAGTCCAAGTTGAATCGAAAGTCGTCCAAAAAAACATGACATGTTGCCAATCAGCACGCCATTGTCTGCATTGGAAACTGCATTCCAGCCTGAGGCGTCCATAGTTATGGGTCAAAGTAATCCGCCGCAAACGGATGCTTGCAACAAGTCCTCTGTGCAGCAGACGGCGTCGAACTGTGGAGGCAGACAATGCCACACCTGTTGCAGTGCTCCACTGTTGCGAATATGCGGAACGGTTCGTCACTGCCTTGTGGATGAGGTGTCAGTCATACCGCGGTGTCTTCACATTTCTTGTTCCACTGCCAGATTGTCGATGCACCTGGTTCTCCTTGGTCCAGTGCCGCCACACCCGCATCACTGCCGTGGCGTTATGCCCGCCACACCCGCATCACTGCCGTGGCGTTATGTCCGCCACACCCGCATAACTGCCACGGCATTAAGTCCGCCACACCCGCATCACTGCCATGGCGTTATGTCCCGTCCAAGCCGCGGTACGAAGATGCACCTTCACGCAAACCAATCATTCGTCCTCGTTCAAACTCAGTCGCATGGTGATATTGCACCCTTCGTCGTCGCTGAGGCATTATTGAATCCTGAAGACCCTTTTACAAATCGCAGTCCGCGATGCACTACTGGTGTGTATCCTAAGCAGCCCTCTGTTTATTCCCCTCACTCGACTGTCCAGAGGACGTTGCCGAGCGCAGACATACGCAACGACTCTGCAGTTTTAATCATTTGCATGTCCTACCCCCCCCCCCCTCTCTGCATATCCTGTGAGTTTCAGTGATTACCATCATTCCTTCACGGTGTTGCAATTTTCACAAACAGTGGTTTAGATTCAAACAGCTATGGTAAAGATTGCGAACATTATTGGTTTTCTGGATTGGGACATTTATTAACTTCTTTCTTCATATGTCTGCTTCTAAAAGTCACACTTGAAAAATTCTTTGCCCATCGCATATGTCCTGCTATGAAGAAAAAACTGTGTTACCTTCTTTTCCTTTTTTTAGTGCATTCTTCTGTAGCAAAAGAACAACAGTGTTTATTTACTCCCATTCTAAAAATCCTGTTTAGAAACCTTATCACATTCGAATATACACTATACTGACAAAAATCACCGGACGCCCCTTCAGGTGATAGTCTGAAGGGGCGACATCTGGGGGATATGCGGGATGTGGAAGGACCTCCCATTTCATGTCCTGAATGGCCATTTTGGTCAAGTTTGCACTGTGAGGGCTTGCGTTATCATGTTGGAAAATGACACCATGGCATCGATGTGGCCTTTTATGTTGAATTAATCCCTATACACGGCGGAGTTGCTCACAATAAAGTGCAGCATTGATTGTTCGATTCCTCGGCAGTATTTCCCAGTGAATAATGCCCTCCATGTCCCACCAGACACACAACATGATCTTCGCAGGGTGAAGGTCACGTTTTGGACGTGGTGTGGTCGTCTTGTTTGGGCTTAACCATTCCATCCGATGCCTGGAATTCACGTACAGGCGCCACTTTTCATCTCCAGTAACAATACGTGACAGAAAGGGTTTGTGTTCCTGAGAATATTCGCGATAACGGGTGAGCAAGGAACCACATATGGCAACACGCTGATTCTTGTTGTCCACGTATAACGAAGTAAATTTCTCCGTCATTTTTATCCGCGCCAGGATTCGAACCCGAGTCCCCTCATTCCGGAATAAGTTGCTCTACCAATTGAGCTACGCTGACGTTTGTTCTGATTCCTATCTGCCTTTATGTCGTGTGCGTCCTGCTGGCAGGTACGTCACATCTCCTCTCCTGGTACGTTACACACGGTGAAAGTGTGAGGCACCCAAGACCCCAATTTCTGAACCTTTCTCATACGTTCCAGGTGTCGCAACGCGATGGATTGATACCAGTCCACTTCAGTGGCCAATTCGCGAATGGTTTGACGCTGATCCAAGTGGTTGAGATGGTTCAAACGATCCTCATCAAAGTGAAATGGACGACCTGAGCGTGGACAGTCGTTGAGGTCAAAAGTGCCACCTCGGAACCGCTCAAACCATTTGCGGGCTGTCTTCGGAGAAATAGCATCCTCCCCATACACAGCACATATTTGTCGAGCAGCCTCTACGGCTACGGATCCTTTGTTAAACTCAGAGCAGATGTCGGAAATGTCCATTCCTCTCTACTTGACACCTATAATTCCGTACCTGAAAACCAAAAAACCATTAGCCAGAATCACACAACGCAATATGATATAGATACACGATATTACTGGCTACATTTTGACATACAACTGGCTATCTGCACCGTCGCTAATGAGCTGGGAAACACTCGTGAAATAAAACGGCATGAACTTATGCATGAACCCAATAGTTACACAATTTCAGAGAACTAATTGTATTTGTTCATGCCTCGTCTTACACTCCGGATCGACATATCTATTTATAAATGAATAAGGGTCACGCTGAACATCGCATTCTTTGCAATTTCCATAGAAAAATCGTTTTGGCGATGGAAGAAAAGTTTTGACGAAAATATCGGCGATTACCTTATTGTACTACTAGGACAAGCCAGCAACGGCAACCGATAACTCGAGTACAGTTGGCAAATTTTGAGCGAAACTATTAAGGCGTCTATTATAACAAATTCTAAAAACCGAACGCGTAAAATTAATGACTTCCAGAACAAAATTACGAAACATTCTAAAAAAGAAATGGCTAAAATTTATCATGAACTACTTTTCTTCACACTTTCACATTGGTTGCGATCGGGAAGAATGTAAACAAAGCGGAAAGACACACACACGCACAAGTTTCCTTTTATTATTATTGATTAAGCAAGTGTTGTGCTAACAGACGGCGTCTTTCCATTTCTTCGTTTTTCAATTCAAACGATTTTTTTAAATTAATGTTAGTGAGCAGACTTTCGTGAAAAGGTTCAAGTAAAATGCCATCTAGTTTTAATTGAAATTCCTCAATGACACGGAATTTCGGGAATCGGAAGGCGTCGAAACCTGACCATGGATTATGTCCGATCGCATGCCAAGAAACACGGTGATCGGATGTGTCATGTCGTAGCTATGCTCGAACAACTAATTGTCCAGTCTCTTATAGAGAGCGGATTTTTTCAATTATTATTATTAAAATTGGTCAGTCTTTTAATGGTCATTATTTTTATAAGACACGACCAATCACCATGATATTAACCCCATGTCACTCACCATGTCCTTCCCTTTCTCTGCGGCAAGTGTCACCGCGAAGATCTTTGGAAGAGATAGGCAACAAACGACCCCTTCCCAAAACCCGGAAAAACCCTTAAAAATGCAAGTTTTCGGACGATTATTCCTTAATGACATGGAATTTTGAGAATCTGAAGACGTCAAAACCTGACCATGGACGATGTCGAATCGCATTCGAAAAATCACGGTGATCGGATGTGTCATCTCGTACCTATGCCCGAACAACTAATTGCCTCGAGTCTCGTAAAGAGAGCTCCGCTCAGTTATAACACTTTAGGCGAAAAAAAACTCTTAGTTTGACGAATGGGGGTGAAGACTTTTAAAAAGTCAGAGCAACCACTGAATGAAGACAAGAAAATTGAGAAATTTAACCTATTTGACTTATACTCTATATCAGGGGCGTATTTAGAGGAGGAGGCAGTCTTGACCCTATTCAGGAGAGCGTTTCATTTTTTTTCCATTAAAAATTAGAAAAAAATACCTTAATTCAATAAAAATGCGTCAACTTACATTACAAAAAAATGCTTTAATTTTTTCTCCTATTTGTCATTAACTTTGATGGATTCCAAAAACTTCCATTTTTTGTGCCCCCCCCTGAAACAATATCACGTACGTCCTTGCTCTTTATCGACTTATAAGCCGAAAATCACGGTATTTGATTCATACGTCACAGCAACAGTGCGTCGTGTCAGTTGAAAGTGGGTGCTGATGACATCTGTCAGAGCAGAATGCCGTTATACACCGATGGGCCGTTATTACCTTATGTCCACCTGCCTAATAAGCTTTAGGACCCTCTTTAGCCCCCAAAACAACGGCCACTCGGCGAAACATCGATTCGGTGAGGTGTCGATAGGTATTCTGTGGTATCTGGTACCATAATGTCAACAGCAGGTCCTCCTGTTCCCGTACATTTCGGGATGGTAGTGATTTAGCGCGAAACTTTTCCATGTCGAACCACAAATGTTCGATTGGGTTCATGTCAGGTGAATTTGGAGGCCAGGGTATTAACAGAAAGTCGCCAGCCTGTTCCTCGAACCACTCTTTGATGATTCTGGCAGTGTGGCATGGCGCATTTTCCTGTTGGCAATGGCCATCATAGCAGGGAACACAGTTGGCATGAATGGGTGAAAATAGTCCCCAACGATGTTCAGATACCTGACAGAGATTTGGATAATGGGACCTAAAAGTGCCCCCAAGAAAACATCGCTCACAGCATGACACCACCGCCGCCGGCCTGTTTCCGCCCAACAGTGCATCCAGGTGCCATAACCTCCGTTGGTAATCTGCGTATCCGCGCTCGGCCGTCTACGTGATGCACCAGGAATCTTGATTCATCAGACCAGGCCACTTTCTTCCAATCATCCACGGTCCAATCTCGATGATTTGGGGCCCATCGCATGCGTTGTTGGAGATGACGTGCAGTGAACATGGGGACCCGGCTGCGTTGTTGGCTATGCAGTCCCATTTGCAGAAGACTGCGATGAACTGTGTTCTGTGACACATTTCCCTGATCACCACTGTTGTAACTGTGGGTGATTTGTCGCACTGTGACGCTGCGGGTGCTGTAAACAACGCGTGACAGTCTGCGCTCACCTCTGGCATCAATGAGCTGCGGACGCCGTTCCGTCGTTTAGCCATCTGTGCACCACTTTTGATACGTACTCACTACAGCGGCACGTGAAGAACCCGCAAGCCGCGCCGTTTCCGAGATCATAGTTCCGAGAAGCCGTGCTATCACAATTTGTCCTCTGATAAATCGGTAGCTTTTCCCATTCTGACTCCGAACATTCTACTAACCGAAAGCGGGTCCTCGGGTTGTATATATACTGCTCTGGGAACTTCACCATGCGCCTTCGGGCGGAGGGTGGCCTAGTGGGCAACGTTCGTGACTGCCACGGAAAGGACCTCAGGTTCGATCCCAGGCACGTACGAACGCTCGATCCACTAAATATCCACCGCGTGTCGGATGGGCACGTTAAGCCATCGGACCCAGGGTACTGGCCCCCGGTAATAAATAAGGGTGTCTTCCTCCTCCTTTCTACTTCGCTTCCGTGTCACTTTCCTATCGGGCACTCTAGTCCAAATCTCCTAGCTTCCTATTTCTAAGGGTTGTTTAAGACCTGGGGACGGACACTCCCTTCCTAAAATCCTCTACATACACTGGTGTGTAAAAATTAAGGACGAAGAGGAGAAATGAGCATAACAGCGGAACGAGCAGGCAGAATGGACCGAAAGATCACTCAGGAGATAGACTAGGGTCCAGTACGGTAGCGCATGCGCATATATGCAGCATGGCGTAGAGGTGTCGGGGGGGGGGAGTGTCGGAAGGGTATAAAAGCACACGGGCGGTATACGCTCAGCAATTCGGTGAAAGCTATTGCACGATGTACATCGGTTTGAACGACGTCGAGTTGCTGCCACCGTGTGATCTGGCCAACAGGCAATCCAGTAGACGACATCTGGATGACTTTACCCGTGGTCGCGTCATTGGGAAGTTGGAAGAAGGTCGAAGTGTGACTAGTGTGGCCGAGGAGTTTGGGATCGCTCACAGCATCGTTTCATGAGCTTGGAGAGCATTTCAAACGACAAGAACAGCTGTCCGAGAGTTTAGCAGTGGTCGTCCACGAGCAACCACGGCTGCGGACGACCGGTATATTGTCCTACAGGCGAGAAGAGACAGACGGCAGACAGCGGGAGAAATCGCAAGGCACATGCAACAGATGACTGGACGTCCGTTATCGCGTTTTACCGTGGCCAGGAGGCTGCACAAAGGTGGTCTATTTGCACGACGACCAGTACGGTGTGTGCCATTAACGCCTGCTCATCGGAGACGGCGGTTTCTGTGATGCCAGGAACACAAGAACTGGACACATCAGCAATGGGGGTCGAGTTCTCTTTACGGATGAGAGCCGATTTAGTCTGACGAGCGATTCTGGACGTATACACATCTGGAGAGAGCAGGGAACACGCAATCACACCTCCAACATCATCGAAAGGGACCGGTTTGGAGGTGGCGCAGTTCTCGTTTGTGGCGGTATCATGCTTGGTAGCCGTACTGACCTCCACATCTTCCAAGGAGGTCCAGTCACTGGTGTCCGCTATTGTACCGAGGTTCTCCTGCCTCACGTGCGTCTGTTTAGAGGTGCTGTGGGAACTGAGTTCCTCTTGATGGACGACAACGCTACACCTCGTTGTACAGTGGCTGCCGCAGAGCTGTTGGAGAGTGAAGATATTCAACGCATGGATTGGCCCGCAAGGTCCCCGGACCTAAATCCAATCAAACACGTGTGGGCCCTTCTCGAGAGACGCTTGGCAGCACGTCACCAGCCGCCAGCAACGATTCCGCAGCTGCAATTGGTGCTACAAGAGGAATGGGCCTCGATGCCTCAACAGCTCCTTGACAACCTCGTCCTTAGCATGGACAGACGTTGTAAATCCTGCAACGCCGTTAGGGGTGATCATATCCCCTACTAAAGACTGGATTTTTCTTGGCAGCCGCCTGTCACATGGACGTTTCTGTCTTCTGTCCAGTTGTGCTCGAAGCTACCTCTTCAATAAAGTGCCTTTGTATCCTTTGGATTCCTTTTTGGACGGTTTTGCTCACTTGTCCCATATTCTTACATCTTGGTTATCTTATGGTATGATTTGAGTCGATGTGGAACAGTTCTGCACGACGTTGCATTCGAAAACCCGTCTAGTCCTTAATTTTTGCACGCCAGTGTATGATCATCATCCCCTGCGCCTTCGTTCGGTCTTCAGGAGCCCTCATTTCTGTAAGGCTGGGGTGGTCATAATGTAGTGGCCCATCGGAGTATCGCCCTCGTTTTTATCTACCTTGAATACATACATTTATCATTTTACGTTCTTAAATTATTTTGGAAGAAAAATTCTGCCAAAATGAAAAGAACTGTGCACCTTATTGAATATTTAACGCAAAGTACAATAGCAGTTCATGAATAATATCGGTAATCTTAAATAAAATAATATTAATCTTTGACTATGATGCTGGAAAATGAAATTATATATGCACAGCAACTGAAATATCAAAGTTGAGCTTCTTTGCAACACCTTCCGCTTAAGGTGGACGTCAAGTAATTTTGCTTCCTATACTTCCAATGGAAAAACTTTTATACACATGTCCTTCACAATTAATGCGTTCCCAAGGATGAAAATTTGAACATCGATTGAAATAACTTCATATTATAACTTGGAATACTTAATATTTTCTAAAACATAACCATAATTATATTAAAAATCAATAACTTTTCCTTTGGTTGTGTTGAAACCAGAAAAAAGATGGCGCGACCTCTACTTTGATGACGTCAGTAGACAAACAAATGTTGGATTGCATAATTATGGTTATGTTTTAGAAAATATTAAGCATTCCAAGTTATAAAATGAAGCTATTTTAATCGATGTTCAAATTTTCATTTTTGGGAACGCATTAATTGTGAAGGACATGTGTACAGAAGTTTTTCCATTGGAAGTATAGGAAGCAAAATTACTTGACGTCCACCTTAAGAAGACTTTCTTTTCCCTTCGAGTGCATTTGGTAGTTTCCGAGGTATAATCCTTAAACAAACTTGCACTGCGTAGTGTCAATCATGTTTACCAAAGACAAGAGAGAGAGTTCTCTATTTTGCTGTGGGAAAGTCCGCACAAGTTTCAAAGAGATGCGCGTTTCGCTTTATTGAGATTGGCGGCGTTTTTCTTATTGTTTCGTGTGCTTAGGTTAAAGCCTGTTACCACTACTGGGACACAGAAAATTTGCACAAAGCGTCACTTGTAAATTTTCATTATGTCTGCCTGCAGACACTATATTTTTACACCTACACTCGGTGGCACACTCACAGGGCGTTGCAAGGGTGTATTATGTGTGTGCAAAAGTTCTACCCGTTTCTTTTAGAAGGTAAGCAAAACATTTGTTTTCTTTTTTTATAAATAACATCTTAATTTTTTTACATAACTGCTATTATTATCTATGACCTGTTGCCATCTTTCTGGTAGTAATTGATTTCTCCTTCTGCAGAACTGATCCGTTTTGGAGTCAAAAAAAATTTGCACTGCAGTTTCGATATCTTTAACTTTATCGAAGGTTTTTTCAGCGAAGTTGTTCTAAAGAAATCGGAAAAGATGGTAGTCCGTAGGTACAGGGTGTGGCGAATACGGCGGATGAGGTACACTTCTCATCCAATGTCCAGTAATTTTCTCTGAGTGATTAAATCTGTATGGAATCTTGCGTTGTCTTATTGCAAGATCATGCTTTTGCGATTAATCCGTGATGGAAGTTTAGTTTCATTTTTAGGTACACTTTCTTAGGGGGTACACTTCCCACCCAATGTCCAGTAATTTTCTCTGAATGACTAAATCTGTATGAAATCTTGCGTTGCTTTGTTACAAGATCATGCTTCTGTGGTTAATCAGTGATGGAAGTTTAGTTTTACCCGTTTCTTTTAATAGGTAAGCAAGACATTTTTGTTTTATAAATAACATCTTTATTCTTTTACATAACTGCTATTATTATCTATGCCCTTTTGCCATCTTTCTGGTAGTAATTGATTACCCCTTCTGTATAGAACTCCTCCGTTTTGGAGTCAAAAAACTTTTGCACAGCAGTTTCAATATCTTCAACTTCATCGAATGTTTTTCTAGCGAAGTTGTTCTAAAGAAATCGGAAAAGATGGTAGTCCGTAGGCACAGGGTCTGGGGAATACGGCGGGCGAGGTACACTTCCCATCCAGTGCCCCGTAATTTTCTCTGAATGGCTAAATCTGTATGGAGTCTTGCGTTGTCATGTTGCAAGGTCATGCTTTTGCATTAATCAGTGATGGAAGTTTAGTTTCATGTTTTTTCCAGCCTTTCCAAACGTTGGCACCACAGGTCAGCCTTTATCGTTTGGTTAGGTGCAAGAAGCTCCTAGTGGATTACCACTTTGACATCCCACCATACATTTAACAAGACCTTTCTCGGATGCAGGTTTCTTGATGTCGAGGGAGCAGGCTCTCCAACTCGGCACATAGTCTTTTGACGCTTTACATTTCTGTAAAAGACACACTTTTCATCACCCGTAACTAATCGTTCCCAGAAAGGTTCATTTCTGTGACGCGCAAGCAAAGGAAGACAGGTGGTCATTCTGTCTGATCAATTTCTTGCGGATAGGTCATATGGCACCCACTGGTCGAATTTTGTGATAAACCCAAGCCTTTACATCCTTCTTTCTACTCTTGTTCTGTGTACAAAGAATTTTTCTGATATTCCCACAACGGTAAGATGTAAGTCATTTGATATGTCTTGGTTGATATCCTCTTCAGAAACCTCTGGTGGACGTCCAGAACGTGGTTGATCTCTGCAGCTTGCTTCCTATACGGATTTTCGAAACCAACGGCGACATGTGCCTCAGTTTACAGCAAGCATCCTCACCATAGTTCTAACAAATTAACAAAAGAATTTGTGGGGCGCGCAGGAAGGTTAAAATTTTTTGATAATGATATAATGGGAAGTTTCGGCATAGTGTCTTTTTATCCGTCTATACCTATACCAGAGGCTGTTGCGAACCTTGAAGAAATGATCGTCACTTCCCGTGAATTCACACCGACCCAAACAAAGAAAATTACGGGAGCCTTAAATCTGGTTACTAACCACAACTATTTCAAGTTAGATGGAGACATCTACAAACAAACTAAAGGAGCACCGATGAGTTCACCTCTATCTTCAGTCTTTGCGGAAGCAGTACTTAGACAGCTAAAAGATATCATCCTTTTAAATTGTATCAAGAAACCCTGAGTGTGAATCCGCTACGCTGACGACGTATTCTTCATATAGGAACATGGAGTAGACAAATTAAAGGATTTCATGCACACAACCTACACAATGCGATAAAGTTCACCATGGAGCTTGAAGTGGATGGGACATTCAACTATCTTGACGTCGCGCTCAGAAGAAATAGAACATCCAGCTTCGATTTTAATGTTCACTATAAACTGACCGCGGTGCCGAACCTTGTCCCTCCTGTTTCGCACTGCCCAAAACAATATAAACTTTCTGCGTTTAGAGCATGGTTCTATAGAGCGTATAACGTAGGCAAACCCGACTACCTAAATTATAAGGAAATCGATCATATTTATATAGCAATGGTTTAAAGGCTGGATATAAGAAGGATGACATAGGCAAAATACATAGGACTGTAAGAAATCGTACAATGTGAGCAATAAAAAAATCGCTTAGTAAGACGGTGAGATACGCAGAATCCATCACATATGTTCCTGGCTTTAAATATTGGTTAAAGAATTTATTACGTAAATACTAATAGCAATAAAGTCCCCGACCCCGTTATCACATATAATATCAAATTGCAATTAGAGACAGTGTGAGAAAGAAAAGGCGGGTGTGTACGCTATACCGTTGGTATATCCTGACAACACGGAAAAGATATATATCGGAATGACAAAGCGATCATTGGACACTAGATGTAAAGAACACGTACGAAGTGTTAACCAGGACATGCAGAATACAGCCCTCGCCAGAGAAGTCATGCATTGCTCGGCCGCTCCTGTATGGTATAGTATCAGAAGCATTGCCCCCTTACACGAATTTTAAAGAGACTGCCATCAGGGAAACAGTTGAAATCCTATCCAGAAAACCGGCATGCAATGATATGGTCTCTACTGAACTACCAATGGTTTGGAACGAAAGATAGAAACATAGTGGCGCACCGTATAACTGCGTGATAAAAAATTCATGTAATATGTTCGTGATGCCACCCACGATATTTTCGTTCTTTGTGTGTTCCAATTCCCTGCATTTTTATGTCTACCATTGCCTTGAAAAATCCTCCCAGTGGAGTGCGAAAGCTGGGCGAATCTTTATCTTGACTATACCACAAAAATAAACGGATTTAATACGCTATATGCGTTTCATGATGATCAGAGTAAAATCCCGGAAATGGGAATGGGCTGCACATGTTGCCAGGAGGACAGACCATCGATGGATAACCGAAATTTTAAGACTGGATTCCTGGGTTACAAGCATTCAGCAGATCGCAAACCCGATTTTAACTGCACTCCCTAGTATTTGCTTATCGTAGTTCAGAATCAAAAGCGCGTGAAAACCGGAAATGTGTCAGCTACGTGCTCTTGATTCCAAGAGAACAACACAGCGCAGTCACTTGTGACATTTTGGCGATAGCTTTTCTTCAACGAACAGGCAGCTATTCTGAAATTTGGTGAACGCAAAAAAAAAAAAAATTAATAAAAAAAAATGAGGTACTTTTCAAGGTCTCGGTACAAAATTCAAGTACTTTCAAGTGCTCTTGAAAAGGAAAACGAAATTCAAGGAGTTTTCAAGAACTGTGTGTTCAAGAACTATTTTTTCATACGGAAGCAACAGCCCCTTGTTGTGAACTGTAATCTTTCTGAGTAAGAAGTGCTCGGGAGGGGCATTTGCACTTTTTTTCATACGGAAGGAACAGCTCCTTGTAAACCGTAATCTTTCTGAGTAAGAAATGCTCAGGGAGGTGCATTCGCACTTTTTTTCATACGGAAGGAACAGCCCCTTGTTGTAAACTGCAATCTTTCTGAGTAAGAAGTACTCGGGGAGGGGGCATTCGAACTTTTTTCATACGGAACGAACAGCTCCTTGTTGTAAACCGTAATCTTTCTGAGTAAGAAATGCTCAGGGAGGTGCATTCGCACTTTTTTTTTTTCATACGGAAGGAACAGCCCCTTGTTGTAAACTGCAATCTTTCTGAGTAAGAAGTACTCGGGGAGGGGCATTCGAACTTTTTTTCATACGGAACGAACAGCCCCTTGTTGTAAACTGTAATCTTTCTGAGTAAGAAGTGCTCGGGGAGCGGCATTCGAACTTTTTTTCATACGGAAGGAACAGCCCCTTGTTGTAAACTGTAATCTTTCTGAGTAAGAAGTGCAAGGGGAGGGACATTCGCACTTTTTCATACGGAACGAACATCCCCTTGTAAACTGTAATCATTCTGAGTAAGAAGTAATCATTCTGAGTAAGAAGGGGAATTCGTACTTTTTTTCATACGGAACGAACATTCCCTTGTTGTAAACTGTAATCTTTCTGAGTAAGAAGTGCTCGGGGAGGGGAATTCGCACTTTTTTTTCATACGGAACTAACATCCCCTTGTTGTAAACTGTAATCTTTCTGAGTAAGAAGTGCTCGGGGAGGAATTCGCACTTTTTTCCATACGGAACGAACATTCCCTTGTTGTAAACTGTAATCTTTCTGAGTAAGAAGTGCTCGGGGAGGGGAATTCGCACTTTTTTTCATACGGAACGAACATCCCCTTGTTGTAAACTGTAATCTCTCTGAGTAAGAAGGCGATACGGGTCACATTTGAGATCAGGTTTTTACATGAAAACTAGTTCCTTTTTTTTAATCATCAGAGCCTTTTTATGCACACACACACACACACACACACACACACACACACACACACCGGTTGCTAAATTAGAAATCTTTCTCGAGATGTATGTAAACGTCACTTACGCAGTATGTATGTAAAACACGTGGTCACGTGCGTTACCACGTGATCTGGGCAACTATTTCAGACGTCAGCAGTGTTGATCAAAATGGGGAAAACAAAGGATCTTCTGGAGTTCGATAAAGGGCTTATTCTGGGCGCCTGTCTGGCTGGAGCGATGATTTCGAAAACAGACTGGTTTCTGAGAAGGAAAGATATCCCGGGTCTTTAATCACTCGAAAATATCCCACGTTGCTTGTCTAAGAAGCGTAACTGTGGCGCGACGACTAACTTTCAGGAACAAGATCGCCATCGTCTCAGAAGGCTTGTACCGAGAAACCGAACTTCCTGCACCTAGCAGTTGACGGAAGCATTCGATGAAGCTTTCCCTGACCCATATCTAAGCGACCTTATGCGCAGGGAATTGAAGAGGATCGGTATCGGCAGTCGCATGTTCATTCGGAAACCATTGATTTCTACAAAGAACTAGTAACTTTGTCTACAGTGGTGTCAGGAACACCGTGACTAGACACTGGAAGACTGGGAACAAGTCATGTGGTCCGAGGAGTCCTATACGAAAACCAATTATTTCTGCGAAGAACTAGAAAGTTCGTGTACAGTGGTGTCAGGAACACGGTGACTGGACACTGGAAGATTGGGAACAAGTCATGTGGTCCGACGAGTCCGATACGAAAACCAATGATTTCTGCGAAGAACTAGAAAGTTTGTGTACAGTGGTGTCAGGAACACGGTGACTGGACACTGGAAGACTGGGAACAAGTCATGAGGTCCGACGAGTCCTATACGAAAACCAATTATTTTTGCGAAGAACCGGAAATCATCCAATACGAAAACCAAATGAACATTGGTATTTGCCTATCTGATAATTATGGCTGAACAACACTGATTAACAATGACGACAAATTAAGGAGGGTATTGTTGGGTATTTTGTGGTCATCGTAATCGTGTTTTTTCTGGCACCCGTAACCGTTGGATATCTCTTGTGTCTTTTGGATATGGTGTGTGTTGGATTTTGTGTATCGTTGTGTTTCCTTGTACGTCGGGTTAGTGTAATAAAAATGCTCTAAACCCTAATATTGCTTAGTGATGAATATAAGCATCCGATGCATTAAGCCATAACCGGTATGGTCGTAATAACAGATAAGGTCCGCGACTTCAAGCTTTCGGAAGATACAAAAGGAATATTACAAATCGAATTCATTGTTGCATAGATATGCATGGGCGCCCATAGCTTAGTTTTCAGGAGAGGGCAAACGGAAATTAGTTTTCAGGAGGAGACAAACAGAAATTGACGAGCTAGGTTGGAACAGCGGCTTAAGCTGTGTTAGAGGCGGTCCGTTCGTTTTTTTATATCAATAAATGTATTTTTATTTTTATAACAATTTTTACGTGCCTGTAGATATACGTATGTGCTGTTTAAAATCTTTAAAACCTAATTTCTCAGAACCATGTTGATAAGTCGTTTCCCCACCTAGCTCCTCAATTGTAACTATAATATACAAACATACATACAAAAAACACCACATGCAAATTTCCTCTGTTCCTTCTTGTTGTCTAACCAGTTTTGCCACACATACTATGCATAAATTTAACTGAAAATCAGAAGATCCAAGAACTTCATAAAAGAAGTTGATAAAGTAAATTCGACAGCTTGTTGAGGCAATAGTGAAATTTCTTTTGTTATTTTTCTGAGCCTTATCCTTTCGGCTACTTGAGGCCCATGCGCCACGAAACTGTAGGGATCGCTTAATTAGTCCTCAAGAAAAAGTTCTGGAAACAATTTCAGATCTTTGTCAAGCAGTGAAAACAGCTGCTGCAGAGAAAAATATATAGTTTTCGTTCCTTCTTCTTTCATGGTGTGCATATCTACGTTGTTCTACATTCAATACGAAAATGTATTATTATTTTCTACCAGGGACGGCGGAAAGCGAAGTTCGTTGACCGGGCCCGAAATTTCGAATCGTGGTGCACCCTTAACCTTCCCGCTTCCCGGAACAAACAGAAGAAAAACCATGCCTAAGGAGCTTTGTTGGGAATTAGGACCACCCAACCAACCACTTACCTAGAGGAACTTTCTAAGGCACATCCCAACAATCGTGCATATGCCAAATAAAAAATAACAAAAATAAAACTCTTGGCTTACATTTTTGAAATTATTGACCGGGCCCGGGCCCTGGTGACCCGGGCAGTTCCGCCGCCACTGTTTTCTACTGTACGTTCACAACGTTTTCCGTACTTTCACTACATACATACGCATTCAGAAATTCAGCAGACAAATAAGCAGTCAGAAATAATGCCATCGCAAAAATCTTTGTAGTACCTTCCAAAACCAAAAACTATATAGTCATATTTCCAGGGTAGGGCAAGTGCCCCTTTTCCCCCTCCTTATGGGCGCCGTTGTAGATATAGATATGGTGTCCACAGACGGACGGAAGGACAGACAAAGTGATACGATATGCACGTACTTTTTTTCACAAAAGACCTACTAAAAACGGAATACATTTCCTAAATCTGCAGGGGGAATGGTCTTGAAAACACAAAATCAATGGAGACTAATAATTTTAACGAAATTAAAAGCAAACACAGAAATAGGAACTCAAGAAGCGGGATTTCAGTCTGACGCTGCTCTACAGATGGCGCCACATGTTAGAAATGGGAATTCGCTTCTTATTTCGGATGTTTCCCCATATTTCGATCCCTTTGTCTCTTGCTATTTTTATGGTTTTTGGAATCTTTTACAACATTCAGTGGCGTACCTAATCCCCCCCCCCCCACCTCCCCGCGCATAAAAAAAGTTTTGGAGGCCCTATTTCCAAAATCTATTAGTTTTCAATTACTGAAGTTTTCAAATTCCATAACTACGCTTTGTGGGAGTTTTAATAATTCAAATTCTGTGGAACCTGCAGGTATTTTCCGTAAAACCAAAATTATTGCATGTAATACAAATGTGCACGTAATAATTAAAATGATTGCCCTAGTTTTATACAAAGTACTACAAAACACTTACGACAAAGTTAAGTATATCACGCAAATTTTATTGTGGAGAACTAAAACAGCTTCTTTGAATTGCCTAATGATCACAGACAAAACGCATAACCGTCGTGTGACAGTATCTAGTAGCTTTTCCGGTTTAGGGCAAAATACAGGACATTAGTAAGCAAAGAACTATGGGCACAAAAGAAGTAAAACTATTCGAATTATTTACTAACGAGAATAAAAAACCGCTAAAATGTTTTGAACAATTTTTCGCTTGACCTCATAAAAAATGACACAGGTCTCTGTTTCTCAGTCCTACAACACCTTTCAGTTCACCATATTCTGAAGGATTCATAGTCATGTTCAAACAATTGTAAAACGTAACACCTAATCCTCATTGATAAATTATATTATCAATGAGGATTCTTCCCAAAATTTGGAACCTTTCGATATTTCAAAAATGCGATTTTAAAAGGCAAAGTTTTTTTAGTATTTGAAGTTGTTTTTATGTCTCATGAATAATTGAACGCGTTTTCTTCCTGAAGACGAGGAAGGAGCAAGGAGCCAAGGGCCAGGATATCGTATTGCAAGAAAAGACAATGCATGAAAACACTAAACGTGTTTTTTCCATAAAGACGAGGTAGGCGCAAGGAGCCAAGGACCAGGATGTCCCATTGCAAGAAAAGCCAATACATGAAAACATTGAACGTGTTTTTTCCATGAAGACGAGGAAGGAGCAAAGAACCAAGAACCAGGGTGCCCTATTGCAAGAAAAGTCAATACATGAAGACATTGAACGTGTTTTCTTCATGAAGACGAGGAAGGAGCAAGGAGCCAAGGACCAGGATGTCCCATGGCAAGAAAAGCCAATACATGAAAACATTGAATGTGTTTTCTTCATGAAGACGAGGTAGGCGCAAGGAGCCAAGGACCAGGATGTCCCATTGCAAGAAAAGCCAATACAAGAAAACACTGAACGTGTTTTCTCCATGAAGACGAGAAAAGAACCAGGATGTCTCATTGCAAGAAAAGCCAATACATGAAAGCATTGAACGTGTTTTCTCCATAAAGGAAGGAGCAAGGAGCTAAGAACCAGGATGTCCCATTGCAAGAAAAGCCACTACATGAAAACATTGAACGTGTTTTCTCCATGAAGACGAGGAAGACGCAAGGAGCCAAGGACCAGGATGTCCCATGGCAAGAAAAGCCAATACATGAAAACATTGAAGGTGTTTTCTTCATGAAGACGAGGTAGGCGCAAGGAGCCAAGGACCAGGATGTCCCATTGCAAGAAAAGCCAATACATGAAAACATTGAACGTGTTTTCTCCATGAAGGAAGGAGCAAGGAGCCAAGGACCAGGATGTCCCATTGCAAGAAAAGCCAATACATGAAAACATTGAACGTGTTTTCTCCATGAAGGAAGGAGCAAGGATCTAAGAACCAGGATGCCCCATTGCAAGAAAAGCCAATACATAAAAACATTGAACGTGTTTTCTCCATGAAGACGAGGAAGACGCAAGGAGCCAAGGACCAGGATGTCCCATTGCAAGAAAAGCCAATACAAGAAAACACTGAACGTGTTTTCTCCATGAAGACGAGAAAAGAACCAGGATGTCCCATTGCAAGAAAAGCCAATACATGAAAACATTGAACGTGTTTTCTCCATGAAGAAGAGGAAAGAGCCAAAGACCAGGATGCCCCACTGCAAGAAAAAGCCAATACATGAAAACATTGAACGTGTTTTCTTCATGAAGACGAGGAAGGAGCAAGGAGCCAAGGACCAGGATGTCCCATTGCAAGAAAAGCCAATACATGAAAACTCTGAACGTGTTTTCTCCATGAAGAAGAGGAAGGAGCAAGGAGCCAAGGACCAGGATGTCCCATTGCAAGATTAAAACATTGAACGTGTTTTCTCCATGAAGACGAGGAAGGAGCCAAGGACCTGGATGTCCCATTGCAAGATTAAAACATTGAACGTGTTTTCTCCATGAAAACGGGGAAGGAGCCAAGGACCAGGATGCCCCACTGCAAGAAAAGCCAATACATGAAAACATTGAACGTGTTTTTTCCATGAAGACGAGGAAGGAGCAAGCAGCCAAGGACCAGGATGTCCCATTGCAAGAAAAGCCAATACATGAAAACATTGAACGTGTTTTCTCCATGAAGACGAGAAAAGAACCAAGAACCAGGATGACCCATTGCAAGAAAAACCAATACATGAAAACATTGAACGTGTTTTCTTCATGAAGACGAGGAAGGAGCCAAGGACCAGGATGTCCCATTTCAAGAAAAGCCAATACATGAAAACACTGAACGTGTTTTCTCCATGAAGACGAGGAAGGAGCAAAGGACCAGCATGTCCCGTTTCAAGAAAAGCCAATACATGAAAACACTGAACGTGTTTTCTTCATGAAGACGAGGTAGGCGCAAGGAGCCAAGGTCCAGAATGTCCCATTGGAAGAAAAGCTAATACATGAAAACACTGAACGTGTTTTCTTCATGAAGACGAGGAAGGATCAAGGAGCCAAGGACCAGGATGTCCCATTGCAAGAAAAGCCAATACATGAAAACACTGAACGTGTTTTTTCCGTGAAGACGAGGTAGGCGCAAGGAGCCAAGGACCAGGATGTCCCATTGCAAGAAAAGCCAATACATGAAAGCATTGAACGTGTTTTCTCCATGAAGACGAGGAAGGAGCAAGGAACCAAGGATCATGATGTCCCATTGCAAGAAAAACCAATACATGAAAACATTGAACATGTTTTCTCCATGAAGACGAGGAAGGATCAAGGAGCCAAGGACCAGGATGTCCCATTACAAAAAAAGTCAATACATGAGTATACTGAAAGTTTCTATGGCGGCAAGGCGATGCCAAATTTGAGTTCCACGACTTATTTCAGATTACTCTAAAGCACGCTGACGCGTTATGGTCTGGGGAATGGTTGCGTGGCATTCTCTGGATCCGCTCATACCTGTGGAAGGCACTATGAAATGAGTTCGTTATGAATCCATCCTTGCAGACCACGTACATCCATGCATGCTGACTGTCTTCCCTGGGGCGGATGGTATCTTCCAATACAACAATGCGACGTGTCATCACACAGCTAGAAATGTCCGAGAGAGGAAGAGCACGATGAAGACGTCAAAGTACATACTTCCCTGGCCCCATAATTCCCCAGACTTAAACCCAATTGAGCATATGTGGGACTACCTCGATCGTGTTGTTTACTCTACGGATCCTCCACCACGCACCCTCCAGCAGCTGTCAGATGCACTGCAGTCAGCATGGCTCCACATACTTGTGAACACCTTCCAGAACCTTATTGAGTCAGTCCCAGCCCGTCTAGCTGCTGTCCGCTCTGCACGGGGTGGTTACTCTTGATATTACCTGGTGGTAACAATAATGTGACTCAACCGTGTATTCTCAACAGTTAAAAATAAGGAAACTAATTAGTTTATGCCACCTCCGAATCTTTTTATGCCACATCTGATATTGACTTGGGATTACACTCTTCGCCAAAACGAAACAAAAACAAAACGAAGCACCCAGAAGGAATTATCCAATCGAGATGAAAATTGGTATGCGCAATGTGTGTATTGGAAAGGAAATGACGACTGCAATTCCAGAGCACTTGGGCCATTAATTCGAGAAAAAAATAGCTACACGAGTGGAACAAGTTAGTACATTGTAACGCCACCCCTTTGGGGGGGCTGGGGGTTAGCAATTACCGTGAGCAACTCAATGGGCTATAAGCACTCGCTAGTCCCTAATTTAGGGTCACTGGTTCCAGGGAACGGAGAGAGCTAGTGCCGTAAGATAAATACAACATCCATGCCTCACCGGGATTCCAACCCGGACCTAACTCGGACAAATGATCAGAAACCATCGCCTAGAGCACTGCGGCAGCTAGCGCTACCTATGACTCGGATACAAGCGTGGTATAGACGCATGCAGTTCACGGACACTGTCTTAAGGTATAGCATTCCAGATGGTGTCCAAACTACTGGCGAGTTGGGCGACATTCCGGAATGGGCGTTAGGTGGCGCCTCATCATGTCCCAAACATGTCCATCTGTGAGACGTCTGGCGATCGGCATGGGCATGGAAGGGTGTCGACATTAAGGAGACAGTCTGAAGTAGCCGTTCCATGTCACCCCACGTCACGAGGGTTCGTTTTGTGCGTGGTTCCTGAATCATATCTCAGCATTTAGTGTGCTTCCTTGGCAGTCAAATTCCCCCGATCTGGATCGTGTCGAATGTCTGCTGCAACGAAATGCGACATTCGCCCTTGCACGCCTGTGCCTCGCTACGTCGTCGGATTCCGAGAGGTCATTCTCTTCCCCTGATACCGAATACCTGATGACACCTTCTGCCGTCTATTATAATTGGGTTCAAACGGTTTATTGTTGGCGATAGGATGTCTAAAATGCTGCTAAACTTTGCTGTTTTCGCCACGTATACCAGGACGAGTCAAAAGTTCGTCCCATTTTGGGCTGCACATTATTGCTGTGTGAAACGCGCGCCAGTGAAACCGCGAGGACGTGGAACACACGAGGAGGATGACGTACATTTGGCTCGGGGCCACATTGCGTTACCAGGAGAGAAGAAAACGGAGGTCGATAAACGTGCTGTTTGGGTGGTTCTACGCCTTTATTGAAAAAAGGGTGCATAAATGCGGCAGCGAGAGAAATTTGCGCAGCTACAGAGGAAGAAACAGTGAACAGCGGCACTGCAGGAAAATGGTTCCACAGAGGCGTTTTAATGCTGGGAACACCAGTCTCGTTGACAAGAAGAGGCCAAGACGTCCAACGACAGACAAAACTGACACCCTAGTCGAAACTGCATCGTAGAATCCCGGTACCAGTACACAACAATTGGCAGCTGACGTGAGCTCTTTGTCGTCTTCCATACAGTCCGGATCTTTCCCCACCTGACTAAAAAAATTGCAGCTAGTCCATGATGCTTTGCGCTAACGCTGTCTAGCGCTTACAAATAGGACACGGGAGGTCTCTGCATGAGGATAGTGCTTCAAGTAACTACTCCAGAGTTGTTAGTCAAAAACTAAAGGAATCGGAAACGGTTGAGATTCTTTTCTGGCCTCCATACAGTCCGTAACTTTCCCCATCTGACTACGCCGGTTTCGCTCCTTGACCCATTTCCTACAAGGAAGGCAGTTCGCTTCGCTGGTGGATGTAGAATCTTGTATACTGCGGAGTATTACCGCCGTGAAATGGCATCTCTGGTGGAACGTTGTCAAAGGACTGTAGAAAACAATGACCTTTACTTTGCAGAATGGGGTTAATATGTATGGCTTCATTGAATCGTTAAACTTTCTAGCATGAAACGGGACTAAATTTCGACTCACCCTGGGACAAGTAATAATTTCCTCCATTGATTTTCATTACATTCGGGTGACAGCTCTGGACCTGTACATTAAATTGGACAGAACAAACTGTAAAACCGGTAAACGTTCTTCAATCATTTACGTGGTAAACATGGAGTGAAAATAACTTTCGAATGGACAGCTCTATAATTTGTTTTGTCGATTTCCTTTCAATCATTATTCAATATCTGCTTTATCTGCATTGTTCTTAAAAGAGGGTGGCGCCTGTTTCGAACACGTGATATATGCATCGATCAACAATCAAACCGTCACTCTTTGGTTTCAAAGGACACAGAAAGTGCTTTCTTTTTACATTCGCAAGAAATTTACAACAAAAGAGCAATTGGTTCTAAACGCAAGTATGAGATCAAGTTCATAAAAGAAGATTGTTTGTTCTATCACACCCGCTTAGCAACAAAGTCGAGTCTTTGTGTCTAAGATAGCAAATTAAGTTCCATTTGAAGTGAAATTTACCTTCTGCCGTTCCCAGGTTACTACGGCAACGCGATTGCACCGTAGGGGAGGAGGTGCAAAATCGAAACCGATTAGGTTCCCGGTTAGACAACTTGCGGGAAATACATTATTATTCTGCGGTATATTTCCCCATGATAACAACCAGAAACATTGTCAGAACCCCTTTTTTCTGGTCTGTTTCAGGGTATTTTCCACTGAAGGAGATAGATCCAGAACTTTAAGTGTGGAAAAGTTGGTATAAGAACTCCTTTTTAAATATTTTTTTTTTTTCTGATTTCTGAAAACATGGATATCTCCAGTGAAAGAAGAAAGCCTTCAAAAAGAATCGCGACACAAAAAAGGTAAGAGCTAAACGACCAAATTGCAACCAAGTACAGTCAAACATCTATAGCATAAAACCTTTTTGTCGGTGGTCAAACCTACGTCTCCCGACGCGGTTATTCTCCCAACTGAACTACGCTGGCAGGCTTATGAGGTGTAACTTTTCCCATTTGACTAAATACGTCACCGCAGTAGTAAGTCATGTTGTGTAGTACAACACATCGACACGAAATCGTAGATTTTTGCGTTAGTCGCTAACCCTGCTTGAAGAACCAGCTCATTGAAGAAGTAATTTTTATTCATTCCGTACGATGTGAGGAAGAACATTACACATAGGAGGTTTGGCAATTTAATTCCCGGAATGCACCTGTAGAAAAAATATGTGCGTACATGTGCGTTAGCGGCTATAAGAAAATTTATTCAGCCCAAGTGGCAGAAAAGAAAGTTAGAGGGAGGTGAAGGAAACCATGGAGGACCAGATTCAGGAATGTCTGCCTGAAAAAAAGTTTATGAGTATGAAGTACAAATGGTCTTGTGTTCGGCGTCTGAGGGATGTCATTGAAGCTCGAGCTGTCTGCCGAGATCCTTGTAAATGGAGACATTTGGTACACCAACGGCAAGTAAATTCTATTGTGTGTGTGTACATTTGATACACCAACGGCAAGTAAATCCTATTGGGCGTGTGCATTTGATACACCAACGGCAAGTAAATCCTATTGGGCGTGTGCATTTGATACACCAACGGCAAATAAATTCTATTGGGTGTGTGCATTTGATACACCAACGGCAAATAAATTCTATTGGGTGTGTGCATTTGATACACCGACGGCAAGTAAATTCTATTGGGTGTGTGCATTTGATACACCAACGGCAAGTAAATTCTATTGGGTGTGTGCATTTGATACACCAACGGCAAGTAAATTCTATTGGGCATGTGCATTTGATACACCAACGGCAAGTAAATCCTATTGGGCGTGTGCATTTGATACACCAACGGCAAATAAATTCTATTGGGTGTGTGCATTTGATACACCAACGGCAAATAAATTCTATTGGGTGTGTGCATTTGATACACCGACGGCAAGTAAATTCTATTGGGTGTGTGCATTTGATACACCAACGGCAAGTAAATTCTATTGGGTGTGTGCATTTGATACACCAACGGCAAGTAAATTCTATTGGGTGTGTGCATTTGATACACCAACGGCAAGTAAATTCTATTGGGTGTGTGCATTTGATACACCAACGGCAAGTAAATTCTATTGGGTGTGTGCATTTGATACACCAACGGCAAGTAAATTCTATTGGGTGTGTGCATTTGATACACCAACGGCAAGTAAATTCTATTGGGTGTGTGCATTTGATACACCAACGGCAAGTAAATTCTATTGGGTGTGTGCATTTGATACACCAACGGCAAGTAAATTCTATTGGGTGTGTGCATTTGATACACCAACGGCAAGTAAATTCTATTGGGTGTGTGCATTTGATACACCAACGGCAAGTAAATTCTATTGGGTGTGTGCATTTGATACACCAACGGCAAGTAAATTCTATTGGGTGTGTGCATTTGATACACCAACGGCAAGTAAATTCTATTGGGTGTGTGCATTTGATACACCAACGGCAAGTAAATTCTATTGGGTGTGTGCATTTGATACACCAACGGCAAGTAAATTCTATTGGGTGTGTGCATTTGATACACCGACGGCAAGTAAATTCTATTGGGTGTGTGCATTTGATACACCAACGGCAAGTAAATTCTATTGGGTGTGTGCATTTGATACACCAACGGCAAGTAAATTCTATTGGGCATGTGCATTTGATACACCAACGGCAAGTAAATCCTATTGGGCGTGTGCATTTGATACACCAACGGCAAATAAATTCTATTGGGTGTGTGCATTTGATACACCAACGGCAAATAAATTCTATTGGGTGTGTGCATTTGATACACCGACGGCAAGTAAATTCTATTGGGTGTGTGCATTTGATACACCAACGGCAAGTAAATTCTATTGGGTGTGTGCATTTGATACACCAACGGCAAGTAAATTCTATTGGGTGTGTGCATTTGATACACCAACGGCAAGTAAATTCTATTGGGTGTGTGCATTTGATACACCGACGGCAAGTAAATTCTATTGGGTGTGTGCATTTGATACACCAACGGCAAGTAAATTCTATTGGGTGTGTGCATTTGATACACCAACGGCAAGTAAATTCTATTGGGCATGTGCATTTGATACACCAACGGCAAGTAAATCCTATTGGGCGTGTGCATTTGATACACCAACGGCAAATAAATTCTATTGGGTGTGTGCATTTGATACACCAACGGCAAATAAATTCTATTGGGTGTGTGCATTTGATACACCGACGGCAAGTAAATTCTATTGGGTGTGTGCATTTGATACACCAACGGCAAGTAAATTCTATTGGGTGTGTGCATTTGATACACCAACGGCAAGTAAATTCTATTGGGTGTGTGCATTTGATACACCAACGGCAAGTAAATTCTATTGGGTGTGTGCATTTGATACACCAACGGCAAGTAAATTCTATTGGGTGTGTGCATTTGATACACCAACGGCAAGTAAATCCTATTGGGCGTGTGCATTTGATACACCAACGGCAAATAAATTCTATTGGGCGTGTGCACTTGATACACCAACGGCAAGTAAATTCTATTGGGTGTGTGCATTTGATACACCAACGGCAAGTAAATTCCATTGGGTGTGTGCATTTGATACACCAACGGCAAGTAAATTCTATTGGGTGTGTGCATTTGATACACCGACGGCAAGTAAATTCTATTGGGTGTGTGCATTTGATACACCAACGGCAAGTAAATTCTATTGGGTGTGTGCATTTGATACACCAACAGCAAGTAAATTCTATTGGGTGTGTGCATTTGATACACCAACGGCAAGTAAATTCTATTGGGTGTGTGCATTTGATACACCAACGGCAAGTAAATTCTATTGGGTGTGTGCATTTGATACACCAACGGCAAGTAAATTCTATTGGGTGTGTGCATTTGATACACCAACGGCAAGTAAATTCTATTGGGTGTGTGCATTTGATACACCAACGGCAAGTAAATTCTATTGGGTGTGTGCATTTGATACACCAACGGCAAGTAAATTCCATTGGGTGTGTGCATTTGATACACCAACGGCAAGTAAATTCTATTGGGTGTGTGCATTTGATACACCAACGGCAAGTAAATTCTATTGGGTGTGTGCATTTGATACACCAACGGCAAGTAAATTCCATTGGGTGTGTGCATTTGATACACCAACGGCAAGTAAATTCTATTGGGTGTGTGCATTTGATACACCAACGGCAAGTAAATTCTATTGGGTGTGTGCATTTGATACACCAACGGCAAGTAAATTCTATTGGGTGTGTGCATAAGTTCTACCTGTTTTTGTAGGCTACAAAGAAAGGAGGAGAACACAACGAATAACTTACCTAGGATTTCACATAACTGCCATCATTCTGTATGACCTCTTGCCATCTGTCTATGAGTAGGTGAATCCCACGCCGGAAAAACTCCTGTGGTTTAGAGTCAAAAAAGTCATGTAATGCCGTTTTGACATCGTCCAAGGTTTGGAGAGCGAAGGCGTTCTGTAGTAATCAAAAAGGGTGGTAGTCCGCAGGTGCCAGGTAAGGGGAATACGCCGGGCGAGGTAACACTTCCCAACCAAAATTCAGTAATTTTTTCCGGGTGATTAAAACAGCATGGAGTCTGGCGTTATCATAATGAAGGATC